>OZ005738.1:117292369-117857973 GCA_963930755.1 Eudasyphora cyanicolor | reverse complement strand
CAAAATTTTGTCCTCTTCAACTCCTTACACAATTGGAGAAAATTTTAATCACTAACCTGAAATTATCTAACAATAAAACACAAAATCTCACACACAAATCCATAACTTCATTCAAACCCACCATCGTTATCATCGACGCCATCATTATCACTGTCATTCTCCAAACTGTTGTTGTAACTCTTACAAAAAATCACACGTATATGGAAACGCTGCCGTAACATACTCCTCTGTACCCTTCCCCCATCCATGATGGTTGGAATGGTTTCGAGTGTAGACGAAACCACGGAGGAAGGTTTGCAACCGCAATATGCTGAGACCTACTTCGAAGAGGATTATGAAGTTGAGGAGGCCAATCGTCAAATGCGTTCCAATTTTTGTTGGCCTCCACAACAGGATGATAGCCATCGCACACCGACTGCCGCACCGCTTTATATTGCTCCGCCTGAAACACAGCATGTAGAAGTGAAACCCATAGAAAATCCGCCTCCTCCCGAGATAGGGGAGAAGCAAACGCAGCAGCAACAACAGCAACTGGGCCAGGCTCAAGCTGAAAGCACTGCGGCACAAGCTCAATCACAACCTCAATGGCAAAGCCGTTCGGCTCCACAGCTTACCGGTGGTGTCCAACCGGCTGAATGTGAATCTGGTTCTGATTCCTACACTTCTACCTGTACCACGGCCACAACTACTTCCGAGGAGTATCAGCGTATGTATGCCGCCCAGGTACAAGCTTATCAGATTCAACAACTTTATGACCAATCCGGTTCGGAATTTGACTATCACATGGATATGGAGGTGGCAGCCATGCAACAAAGTCATGATCATTTACAGCTTAGTTCTTCGGAATATATATCCGGTCGCAGGAGTGCTCAAGAATGTGTTGAATCTTTGGTAACTCCACTCTCCACCTACAAACTGGTCGATATGGTGAGAGAAGTTACTCCCAGTCCGGTGCCCCAGCAAAGTTCTCAGGGCCCTAGACGTGTGGTTTTTCAGGATGAGCCCGAAGTGAAATTGATGGAATCATCAACTGATCAAGGTAATGACGAAGAAAACAAAAATGAATCCTTATCCCAGACACAAGAATCAGAAGAGTCCCATGAAGTAGTTGAAGGTGATGAACACGAGGAGGTCCAAGAAGAAGGTTTAGTTGTAGAGGACCGTTCTCATATTTTGGAAAGTCAACGCATTTTCCAACCCACACCAGAAATAAAATACGAAATAGCCCCTGTTAAGCCAATACCTCCAACAAAAATTCCCAATCCTACTCCTAAAGAATGGATAAATCCTATGGTGGCTGTACTTACAACAGCCCCAGAAACTCCTTTCCACATGGTTGATTGTCTATGTCCCAAGCCCTGTGATGATTGCTCATGCCAGGTTAACCCTGAGCCCGAGCCCGAAGAAGAAATCTCTAAGGTATTGGCTGAAGAAACAACGGCTGAAGCTATACCTGAACCTTATGACAGACCACTTTCCCCAGAACCTGAGCCTGAACCTGTTTCTATTAATACCATGTGGGAGACCCCTACATTGACCAAGGCCATGACTATTGCTCCCCCTTTCGAATTGAAATTCGCTCCCCCAGCTTCTGAGGGTATACCCTTGCCCGAAGAGACCGTCCCCTATATGCCTCCTCCCATGGATATGAAACCTTATGTTCGTGAAGATTATCGTCCAAAATCACCATTTGTAAGTGCTCTCACCGTAGCTCCCGATCGACCATTCGAAGGCCATTTTGATCGAGATGTTCCCATTCACATCTTGGATCTGCCAACACCCACAGGCGTTCTGACCATGTCGGACGCTTTACGCACAGCATCTGAAAGACCTTACACTCCTCTCGATCCTGAGAATGCCACTCATAGATTTGAGGAGGAACAAAAGGAAAAGGAGAAGAAAAAATTTGAATTTCAGGTTCTGGACAGGGAAGAAGAATTGGGTATACGCAAGCAATCCTTAGACAAAGTGGAATATTATACTACCGATAAGCGCAAATCTTCGACGTCAGCATTTGCGGCTATGCAAGCATTCCAACCATCCAGCCAACCTTTATCCTCCACCTCGTCTTCGGCCACACCACGAAATTCGATAACATATACAAAGGCCGAAAGTGATCTCGAATATCAAAAGTTTTGTGATGCTCAAGACCGTTATCAAAAAAGACGTAGTTATTTCTCACAGAAAGAGCAAGAGCTCCTACAGCAACAGCAACAACAACAAAAAACGAACACTATTACTACCTCACAACAACAACAACAAACTAAAAATACACGTGAAGAATCCTCATTGTATTCCTCTACCAAAGCTAGCTCTTCTTCCTCTAACACCTCTTCCGCAGTCCAACAACAACAACAAAAACAACAGCAAACCTCCTCATACGCCTTGAATCTAACACAAGCTTCCACACCATCTTATGCTATGGGTTATGACAATGTTGGGACCACCTCCACAAAACTCGAAGCTCGAGAATTGATCGAAGAGACCGCCGAAGAACTCGAACATTCTGAGGTCATTTTCCCACCACCATCACCGCTTAGTCATTTAAAACAGAAAACGTCGACGGGTCTCCACCGCCCCGATAACATACCAAAATATCAGCGCAATTGGACAGTGCTGCCCTCACAGAGTCCCGTACGCACTCCCGAACCACAAGAGTTGCGGGAGAATGTACCGCTTGCTTTTGTAGATACCCCCAAAACTCCCACCTGCACCAATGATCAATCAATTGAAAACACTGTACATAAACCCGTGGCCCAAATGTCGACTCGCTCCAGCTCCACACAACAGCAATCGTCCGCTAATGCCTATGGTTCCGCAACCATCAAGAGTTCTCAAATGGAACAAAGGCCACAGCAAAACGCTTCTTCATCCACCGCTTGTACCCATACCTGTGCTAGACAGCAAACTAAACCAACCACGGTTCCAATTATAATTGAAGATCGCTCGGGACCAGTGACTATGGCTTTTCAACCTCTCGACGAGCATGTGGTGAGAGATCACTCTCAGCCACCGTCGCGGCCTTATACACCTTCCAGACCAGCTCCCATTGTACCATGCTATCAAACTCCTGAAAAATTGTGCTTTGATGAATGCCCAGCTACTCATGCCCGTGCCTATGATGCTCGTTCGGCCTCTCCATTTCCAGATCGCGCCCGTTCACCAGCTCCTGGACCACCACCAAATCCCCTAGCTGCTATTCGGGCTCCTCGCCTCAAGGAGCCTGAGGCTTCTACTTTGAGTCCTCGGGTCTTGCAGGCCGGCTCCATTACAACCGGTCAAAGCTATTTGGGTGCCCAACAAGCCCAGAAGCAGGAGAGAATGCTGTCACATACCGAGGCCTCCAGTCAATCAGGTATGCAGAGTTATTCTCATCAACCGGAAAAGACAGAAGAATACCAAATTGGCAACATGGCCGTGCAACGGCGGGAACAATCATCACGTCTGGCCGAGGAACAACGAAGGCAGTTGCAGTCACAAACTACTACACAGGTGGGCAATACCCAAATTGAACGTCGCCGCAAAGTTACCGAAGAATATGAACATACATCTTCGGCCAAAACTGTGGAAATACGCACCGGTTCGCAGAGTTCTTCCACAGAAAGAAGACAATCGTATGGCAGAGGCTTTGTTGCCAACCAGGCCCGTCGTTTATCCGGTTTAGAACAGGAGATAACCAACTTGACTCCTCAGTCCCAAGCTATTAGCGCACGTGCTGCTAATCTTACGGAGACTAAATTTCCCGAATTGCACAGCCCAGAACCCATGGAGACCGCGAAATTCCCTACAAAACCAATTTTGCCTCCTCACGATGAACCTCAGCCCCCGAGCTATGTCGTTTCTGGAGCCGCTACTCGGTCATTGGCTAAGACGGCATCAAACGGCCAACAAAATCAGGAACAAAAGTTGTCTTCTGTTTGTGGATCATCTATGGTTTGCTCGCAGCAGCAACAACAACAACAGAAATCATTAAGTACATATTCGTCAGTATCATCTTCACAACAACAACAACAAGCAAACACCGTTAGCTCTAGTCTAACAAAAGCTTCTGCTACCAATTTAACTAATAATCAAGCTTATAAATCGATCACAGCTGGTACTAACCAAACTGCTACTTCTACTACATCATCAGCGGGTGACGCATCCAATGTTTGCCCCGTCACGGGTACATTCTGTCGCCCCGGTCATACGTGCTGCAAACAGAAATCTATGCAATTAAGTAATAACAATGTTAGTAATGGCGCCGCCTATCGGCCGACTGCTTCTTTAGGTTCTGGCAACGCTTCTAATATTGCAGCCAGTAGCCAACAGCCACAGCAGCAAACGCAAGCCGCACCAAAGCAAACGGCAGCGCCCGCACCAGCACCAACTGCAGCTTCGAATGCTTCGGCACGTTCAAGTTTCTCAGCTCCGTCTAATAATGTTGGTGGTTCTGCTGGTTCTTCAGGTGGCGTTGCTCCCAAGGGCGGTGCCTACGGTGCCACTTCGGCCCCCAAACGTGGACGTGGTATTATGAATAAGCCCGCTGGACCCGGAGTCCGTGTACCATTGTGCAACAGCTGCAGCACTCACATCAGGTCAGCCTATGGATGACATATTTCTATATTCCGTGAACGTTTTGGTTTTTTGTGTTCTGTTGTTTCTATAATTTTATTTAATGATTTGCATGATTTGTTGTGTTTTTTGTTTGTTTTAGAGTTTTTTAACAGAAGTCTTCGCCACGACGTATTTGGGGAGTTTAAATTCTTTTCGTCTTGATAATGAAATATAATAAATATGTATATAGATTCATAATTTGAGCGGAGTCCTAATAGCTTCAATTTTTCTCGATGAACTCAAGATCGATATGGGTGGGTAAAGGAGCTCTCCCCTTCATGAGAAGTTTCCTTGGTCTGAATAAAGATCGCATTGAAGGCTTTTCAAGGCGATTTCTTGCCTAGAAGGTAAATCAGATCTATAAACTTGTGTACTTTGTCTAAATTAAGAACTTAGGTAGGTACGATCCCGGTATCGGTTGATGAATCTTCATTTGTGCTATTTTAGTCCGAAAGTAATGTTAATCATTATCTTGATCACTGGCATAATTTTAACTAAACTTAAATAATGAACTTAGTAGCCGGTAGGTGTGAGTTCAGTCTATTTATGAGTAGATCCAGGTTGAGTTGTCCCATGTTCGCAAGGTGAACCTATATTACAATTGTTCCCTATACTGGACAAATATCATAGTCTATTTATGAGTAGATCCAGGTTGAGTTGTTCCATGTTCGCAAGGTGAACCTATATTACAATTGTTCCCTATACTGGACAAATATCATAGGCGTAATTTTAACTAATACTAAATGACCAACTTATAAGTAGGTAGCTCAGCTTTCCAATTACGATTTGTTCCCGGGTGAGTTGTTTTGGGTTAGCAATGCGATGGTATTGAACCCTATATTTCCCAAAACCAAAAATGAACTTAATACAGGCTTAACCTGGTCAGATCAATCACTTTGATATTATGTTCCAGCTAACGAAGAAGTTTCAAAAAGTTCTCCTTGCTCTGGAATTGAGATTCCATTAAGGGCTTCGTGATGATTTCCCGTTTGATTGCATTAAAAAGCTCAAAAGTTGGCGGATTCCAACATCAGCCAGGTTAGCTAACTCCATGACACCTTCTAGAGAAAGCGAGCACAGACACTATATTGATTCCTCCTTCTCTTCTTCGCCTCCACAGCTTCTGCAAAAGTCATTATGTAAGACTTTCAAATGACAACATTCACCCGTCATGATATACACGATATGTGAGACGTCCGGTCTCGACAACGATAGCAGTGCGTTTTGAGTCAAGACAGGGCCACATCACCCTGGAATGTATGTAGCTTCTGACTAGTGACCACCTGTCATTTGTATCCGCAAGGGCACTATCTCTCAAGAAGAGCTTGCAGGTCGCTAGAGGCATTCTTGCATATTCCAGTTCCCCTGGAGCTTGTAAGGTAGTTCCTAGTCCTGCAAGATCATCTGCCTTGCAGTTCCATGATGTGTCCCTGTGGCACGGCACCCATATCAGGTGAATACTGAACTGTTCAGCCATCGTGTTAAGAGATCTGCGATAGTCGAGGGCAGTTTTTGAATTCAGGAATTTAGTTTCCAGGGACCTGATAGCTACCTGACTATCAGAGAACGTATTTATACCGACTTCTGTCAGGACATTCATTTTCAGTCTTTTTGCAAGATTTGCTGAAGTTCCTCAGCAAAAACACCAAAGCCCACTAGGTTATAAAGTTTGGAATCGTTTGTATAGGAGTTAACGAATCTCCTACGTCTTGGGATTCGACCTGATTCTGAGCTGGATTCTGATCTATCAGATATAAGAGTGTGATAACGTGTGTAATCTGGTTACAATAAGAACTTGGGCAATAAATACCTGGTAATCATGTTACTAGGACAAACAATTAAATGAAGAACTTTTCTAATTATGAGTAGATCCAGAACGAGTTGTTCGGCATTCGCAATGCAATCGCATAAGGGTCTCTATTGATTCTGAACTAAAAGCTTGTTTTACCCGGTCCTATTTATCACTTGGAAATTGCAGGATCTCTAAAACTTTGCAAAATAATCTCTACTTCGAAGAAAATTGCCGCTAGAAAATTTCTAAATATGTATCTAAAAAGGGTTCTCAATCTGAGATAAAAACATGTGTAACATTATATTATAAATTTAAGAATTAAGTTTTTGGCATGACGTCGAGTTTTATAGATATTTTCGATCCTTATCGTGTGTATCTCTGGTTTCCCATCGGTCCAGATCGGCTTTTTGTAAACATTATTTTTGCATGCTTTTTTGTTTTGTTTTTATAACTAATCTGTGTTGTTTTGTTTTGCTTTGTTCTTTTGTGAATTTCCCTTTACAGAGTCCATAACTAAACCTCATGTGTTTAGTGATACCTTGCCTCGCAAATCCAATGCTAACCCTAAAACAAATGCTTTCTCTGCCAATGCTGTTCCCGCTGTTACCTCCACCTCCTTAAAGCAAGCTGACTTACCGCCCAGCGAGGATCCCACGGCCATGCTGAATGCATCCATCAGTAAAATCAATCTGGGTACGATGGACAATCAAATGAACAATTTCATGACCGAGGCTGGCAAAGTTATCTCCAGTATGCTGGAGGCTCGTTTGGCTAACGGTGGTCCGTCACCGCACAGTGGCAGTTCTTTGAGTTTACGCAGCAATAGTAGTTCGAATCTTTCGCGTAGTCCCATGGTGGTGCGTAAACGTTTGGATTTGGATGATTTTAAGGATCTAAATCCCATTGAACCGGCTGCCTTGAAACCCGTTATAGCTGTGCAACAAAATGTGGAATTAAAGCCGACTCCAAATCAAGATCCCAACGGACAAGGTTTATTTGCCAAGGGTGTGTACACAAATGAATTGAGCGCAAATCATCCCATGGGAAAAGTTTTGGATATATGTGATAATAAATTTAAGCCCTCCTCACCTTTGGCCACACGAGCACATTCGGATGCTGCTGCACAACCCATAGGTGGCAATGGAAATCTACCACCTTCAGAAACTGTGATATATCGCAATAATGATCGCTCGAATCGTCGGGCCAGTCATGCCATTGACCGACGTTCGTATATCGAGTCCAATGGTCAGAACGATCATGCCAAAGATGGTCCAGTGTTTAGCATAAATGTTAAAGCCTTAGGCAAAGAAGGCACCGATCCCAACAAACCAATGTCGCCCGAAAACGAAGAGGTTGTAAGTCAGTTGCTCAAGGATGGTAAGAGACCCATTTGTTGTCAGTGCAATAATGAAATAACTTCGTAAGTTTTGTTGTTCATGTTAAATGTTAAACTAACCTCTACTACCTGCAAAATTCTAAAGATATTAATAATCATTTGTTTTGTATTCACAGAGGCCCCTTCATCACCGCTTTGGGTAAGATCTGGTGTCCCGAGCACTTCCACTGTGTCAACGGCAACTGCCGTCGTCCCTTGCAAGACATTGGCTTCGTTGAGGAGAAGGGTGATCTTTACTGTGAATACTGTTTCGAGAAGTACTTGGCTCCCTCTTGCAGCAAATGTGGTGGTAAAATCAAGGTTGGTCTTATATTCCTTCCCTTAAGCCAGGAATATTTCTGGATGTCATTTATAATGTTAATGTGTTTTAATTTTTTTTTACTTTTTTCGAATTATTTCCCTTTAGGGCGATTGCTTGAATGCCATTGGCAAACATTTCCATCCTGAGTGCTTCTCTTGCGGCCATTGTGGCAAATTGTTTGGCAATACTCCATTCTTCCTTGAGGATGGTATGCCCTATTGTGAAGCCGATTGGAATGAACTCTTCACCACCAAGTGTTTCGCTTGCGGTTTCCCCGTTGAAGCTGGCGATAGATGGGTTGAGGCCTTGAACCATAATTACCATAGTCAATGTTTCAATTGCACTGTAAGTATTTACAATTTATTCCTTTATTCACCGAAATCTAAGAGATTAAATAGGCTCTTGAAACGGTTAAGGGGATGATGATGATGCTGATGATTATTTGAAAAGGTATATACTTAGCGAAAGTGAATGGGGGTTTTAAATAATTCCCTGGAGAGTTATTTTTAAAAAAAAGTGCGTTTAAACGATTATTAAATGATGAATGGACGAACAAAGGGGACTAAATGAATAAGAATAGATTTGCTAATGGAAAGCGGTTAAACAGATGTACAGGGAAATATATGGAGATACTTTAATATATTGTGTAGGTATAAGGATACTGTAACTGTTAGCTGTCTTAAAAACTAAACATATTGCCATTATTTGCCAGGATATACATAGAGTGAAGCTAAATCAATTTTGAATTTGTGAACTCATAGCCTGCGATGAGATACAATTTCTCATAGAAATTCTATTGGTGGGAAAAGTTAGGTTTATATTTGGTCTTTTGTATAGTTTATGGTTGATAGAACATACTGCTTAAACCGAGATATACAATTTTGGACGAAAAAATTGTTGGTCTCACAAAGGTCTCAGCAATGATTCAAAGATGTCAGAGCTCTCTTCGATTTTGCTTTCCGAAATAAGGAATAGGATAAGGAATAGGATAAGGAAAGTTCACATCGCAGAAGAATGTCTTCTGCTACTTTACCTATAAATTTCTTGGCAATATCTCAATCGAATTCTTCACGTTTCTAAAACAGAATTCTTATTCATTCCTTATGGTAAACTATTAAAGAAAAGTTTTATAGCTCTGAAGGCCGATAACACTATTTCCAGATACGAAATACTTCTTCTTAAAAGGTGGCATCTACTAATGCAGATGTCGTTAAATTTGTCGGACAGAACTTATCCTGGCGAAAGATGAATTTTTATGTTAAATTTATATACTGCATTTTACGTCTTGCCAGTATAAAAATCATATTCAGTAGGTCTATAAATGTTTAAGTGAACTCTTAGTGTTGCTTTCGATTACCTGTACAGCGGTTGGTGTCAATCAAAAATGCTGTAATTTTGAGTTGAATGTTCAATAAGTTGTTTTCGTGTTAAACTGCTGAACTAAAAGCGCTAGCATGTAACGAAAACACGCCTAATATGACAGAAATTTGCTACAAATACTTCTAAATGCTTCAGTTTTGAATGCACCACCACAAATTTCTACTGATTTTAATAGTACCCTATGCATTTTATTTTTGACTAAAAAGATTTAAAACTGTTGCTAAGTGGTAAAATAAGATCTCGCATTTTAGAACATAAATACAAGTACACGGTGTTCGCCGGGAAGGTATACTACTTTGTTTTGCCGCCATTTTGGTAAACATTAGTCTTTACTGTTCATATTTGGCAGTCGTGAAGTAGAGACGTGGCAAATTTATTATGGAAAAATATCCGATAAACCAACGAGTTTTAATCGTTAAAACATGACAACCCCGATTTTCATGAAAAAATCATAATGAGTGACGAGGCACATTTTCATTTGAATGGATATGTGAATAAGCAGAAAAGTCGGTTCTGGGCAATGGGAAACCCTCAAATTCTGGTCTGGTGTGCAATTTGGTCAGGAGCAGGGTTACCATACTTCCTCCTTTCGGAGGACATGTCCTCCTTTTTTACCTTTGTCCTCCCGTCCTCCCTCTTCAAAAATGTGGTATTTGTCCTCCTTTTGTCGTGACTTTCATTATTCAAAGCTCCATTTGAATGAGTGACGCAATGGTGGAATTTATTAGTTTGTATATAAATATGGCGAATTTTAAGCCAAGTGAGCGAATTTTCAATACCTTCTGCCGTCTTCTGATCAGAATGAAACTTGTTCCAAGTTTAGTCCTATTGGATAGTAGTTATGACACAAAATTTCAACCAGGTCGGTTAAGGACTGTCCGAGTTGGAGGGTGTTGAATTTTGACAGCGGTCTTTTTTCCATCCAAATAACTAATTACCTATTGTATTTAGGAAATTTTGCCCAACGTTTTTTCTATAGCCTTTTCAAAAAACTTTTTTAAAAAAAAAATAAAAATGTTATCTGTAATTTTTTTGCGATATTAAAAATTGTTTTCACTTTCTTGTCAAAAACTATGTTTTTATTTTAAAAAATATTGCTCAAACAATTTTTCTACACTTATCCTTCCCATCTCCCCACAAAAAAATTCCAACGGAGTCAAATCGCATATGCGAGGCGGCCTTAGTTCAAAAAGCAACCGCTAGATGGGCCAAACGTTATAATATATAAATATAACAAAGATAAACATCTAAAAAATAGAGGCTGAACCACATATTGTAGCATAACTCGAGAACCATTTATCCTAATTACTTCAAGAATTCTTTAAATAATCCTAAATTAAGTAGACTTCATCTTCTTTTAATATCAATTGTTCATCCCATCAGCGGTTTCAAAAAGATCTTACAAGATATTGCGAAAAATACAACGTTTTTAGAAAATGTTAATGACTGAAATAATGAGTTTTTGACAATAATAAAATATTTATTTTTTCCAATTACTGCTATTTTTGTTTAAAAAAAATGTCCTCCGAAGGTTCCAAGGGCTCTTTGTAAATGTCAGTAATGTCCTCCCTTTCTGGCACAACTGTCCTCCATTCAGAAAAATGTTTATGGTAACCCTGGTCAGAAGGAATCATTGGACCTTACATCTGAGAAAATGAAACTGTCAATGGGGAGCGATATCGTGATATCACTAAAAGCTTTTTAACGCCAGAACTGCATGCTTTGGGCTTGATTAACATGTGGTATCAACAAGACGGTGCTACATCGCCTACAGCCAGGATTACAATGGAAACAAACAATGTAGTATACTTTCCCGACGGACACCCTGTATTTTAAAAAAATAAAAAAATAGCTGCTAATGTTCTTTTTCAAACGACGTAAACTTTGTAATAATGGATTCAGCCATTCAAGAGCAATTAAAAATTTTGTAAAAACCAAAAAAGGATTTATTATTTTTTTTTAATTTCAAATCCTCATAAAATTTTGGAATTTTAAGTGAAATGTTAAGTGATCACAGTTTTTTTGGCTCATGTCAGGGATTTAATTGAAATTATATCATTGTTTTTTGTTTTATTCGGCCTTTTTCATTATTAATTTTTCTTTTAATTATTTCAGAAAGATTCAGACCTCGAGCTTGAAATAATTAAAAAAACAATTGAAATTATATATATATATAAATACCGATTATATTAAGTGGTGTAAACAACCCACCAAAATTATTTTCAAAAATATGAAAATCAGGCCTACTATGAAGATTAAAACAAATGTTGGGTTTATTAAAAAAAATATTTCTTTTTATCGGTAAAAGTTATCAAAATGGGACTTTTTGCAAAAAGTTAGTAAATATCTGCGCTCTTAAGGAAAAATCTAAAAAAACAGAAGGAGACATTTTTTTCTATTTATTTAATATATTAAAATTTAAAAAAAAACTTTTTATTGATTTCATTTTTTGTATTTTAGGCCAAATTATCCTCTAAAATATAGTTCAAGTTCCAAGATGGCCTTTTTTGTCTATCTTGAGATAAAATTATATCTTTGGGACAGGTTTGGCCCAGTATTTTGAAAAATGCTAAATAGGGCGTATTGAAACGCGAAAAATTTACTTTAATCACTTTTAAATAATGTTGAATGTTCTATGACGCCAACAGTTATGTACCAAAAGGAAATAAATCTTATTTAAATTTTCATTCGGGTCGCAATCTTCACAAAAATTTGAATTTTAAAAAAAATAGAAAAAATTTATCGTTAAATTTTGTTTTCTATTTTTTAAGAATAAATATTTACTTACATTATGCAAAAATCCCCATGTTGATAACTTTTAAATGCTCAGCGAGATTTTATTTTACCAATTAGCAAATTTTTAGTCAAAAATAATGTTCATAAAAAACTCGAAAGCGTTACCTCGTGAATTATGTAAAGAAATAGTGTTAAAATGTTCAAAGGATCGGTTCAGTAGTTTTGGAGTTATTAGGGGCACGGTCTTTGAAAACATGGGTTGTGGAAAAAACGCTTTAAAGTTTTTCTGATGTACTGAGTCATATATGAGGCGTTGTTGCTTAGACTGTTGCATCTTCTTTAGTTTTGCTCCGACTCACCTCAAATGTTCACACTATATTCTTGAAAGGTTCTCTATTCAAAAAAAATTTTAAAAAAATGCAAAAAAAATTTATAAACGTTACGTTAAAATTTGATTTTGGCCCAATCAGCGACATGCTGAAACCAAATTTGTTTAGATTTCGTATAATAAATAATTACTGCCCACTTATTTCAGATTATTTTAAAAATTGTTCTAATATTTTCTTTTTTTCTTTTCCCACAAATCTTTTCAGTACTGCAAACAAAACTTGGAAGGTCAAAGCTTCTACAACAAGGGCGGTCGTCCCTTCTGCAAGAATCACGCTCGTTAAGGTCTAAACCAGCGATGGCATAGTTTGCGACCTCCATCCGCAAAGAGACACATCTTAAACCGATAAGAAGAAAAACAAAAACAAAAAAGAATATTCTCTAATACTAAACCACGCACCTTATCATCAGGGATCATTTATGCATAAAACATTGAATTTAATTAAACAGAAAAACAAAACTAAAAATTAAATTAAAAACAACATATAATTTTTCTCTTATTCTCTTTTATTTAGTTAATCATAATGAAACAAACAAAAAATATTAACATTAATGTAACAAATGAAAAAACTAAAAGAACAATTATTAAACCAAGCTTAGCTTACTTTTAAAGAAACCACTTTCGTCCTTCTTTCCGCCCTCGCCACAAAAAGTCGGGTGGGGGCAGGAAATCACTTTTTGGCCTCAGATTTTAAGATTTTCCAAGAAAACAAAAAAACCCCTTTCAACGAATGTGAAAATTCTCCCTCATAACTATAAAGAAAAAAAAAACGACACACGATCCTCTAGATACATACTCGTACATATGTATTAACAAAAGTAACTTCTACAATGTATTGGCAATTTTAAATTTCAAAGGAAATTATCGAGTTTTGTAATGACCCAAAGGATTTACAACAAATTAGCGATAATTGTGTTTCAATTATTACAAGAAAACCAAAATTCCGTTCTTCACAACTATGTTTCATTATCACTGTGTAACATTTGATTGATTCGAAAGTTACCACCGTTTATGGGTGATTGATGTTACATTTTTATGATTTGTTTGTATACACACCTACGCCCGCCCCTTTTGATATCCATCCAAGCACCATTAGCGGTGTGTTAAACATTAAATTTTGTTGTTGTTTTCTTTTGGCCCCCCTATCTTTGTCTGCTTTAAATTTATATATATTTATTATATGTTATATAATTATTATTATATGTATAAAACAATTGCAATTATATTTAATGAAAACAAATTCATATTATGTAATATTTTAAATCAACTCTACGATTTTATTTTTGCTGATATCATTAATAAAAATTTTGATTGAAATCCTTTATTGTTGGTTTTTACTCGTAATTGTTATTATCGAATGCGTAAGTATCTATTACAAAATTATCTAATGGATAATAGTAGGCGTGTTTTTGTTACACCATAATTGCTTAATTTGTATGGAGAGCTAAGCGGTTTTAAGCAATATCATTATTTTCGATGGAGTTTTGTGGTTGTGTTCATGAAGCTATGTACACACGATTGTCAGATCAGACAACGTTATCAACCCTGTTAAAGTGTTGCAAATGTACGAACAATAACAGATTGTTAGGCAAGGGTGAATTTACTGTTCAGACGATTGCAAGAAAACCTTTGTAAATATTTTTATATGCAGGAGAAAAAAACAGGAAACAAAATATGTTTGGGATCAAAATTGAAATAAAATATACTTGGGTGCAAATATTTTATATTTACATACCGGAAAAAAGTTTGAATATCTCTCTTATCAATGTTATTTTTTTCGGAGTTTTGGTGCAAATTATCTTTAAAAACGGGGAAATACAAGGTGGCGCAAAAGTAATCCTCCTTTCAGAAAATGCTATAAATTTTGCGATTGGCCCCTAATCAGTCAGTTCTGTTTTGACATTTGTGTAGTAAACACATGCGAAATACACGTTAATAAACAATGTTACGCTACACTGCTCCAGAACGCGGAATATTGCTGACTATTTATTTGACCAATAATCGGTCGGTGACTTTGGCACAACGTGAATTTCGTCGCAGATTTCCTGGCCGTCCAACGCCTACTGGTGAAACACTGCGACGTTTAGCCGCTCGCCTCGAAGAGACTGGCACAACACGAGATGCTGCCAGGCGTGGCAGACCCCGGAGTAGCCGTTCTGCAGAGAATATTGCTGCTGTAGCCGAGGATGTCATAGAAGCGCCGTCGACATCGACCAGACGACGTGCCACGCAAATGGGTATCAGTCGACGGTCTCTACAGCGAATTTTGGTACAAGATTTGAAGATGTTTCCGTACAAAGTCCAGACGGTGCATCAGCTGTTAGCTGCTGACCGCCAATCGCGTCTAACATACGCTCAAGCCATCCTTAATCACCACCAAGAGGAAGATGATTTTTCATCAAAAATAATCATGAGTGATGAGGCCCATTTCCGTCTTAGCGGGTACGTAAATAAGCAAAATTTACGCTTCTGGGGCACTGAAAATCCGCGTATAACCCACGAAGAGCCATTACACCCGCTCAAAGTCACTGTATGGTGTGCTGTTTTCGCTGGAGGAGTCAGCGGACCTTTTTTCTTCGAAGACGTCGCGGGCCAAACGGTTACTGTGAATGGTGAGCGCTACAGAGCAATGATCAACGAGTTCTTTTTACCGCAACTTGATGAATTGGGATTGGAAAACATGTGGTTCCAACAGGACGGTGCAACGGCACACACTGCATGTGCCACAAACGATATGCTGAAGGATGCATTTCCCGGGCGCCTAATCTCCCGTTTTGGCGATTTGCACTGGCCAGCAAGATCGCCTGATTTGACCGCTCCAGACTTCTTTTTTGGGCTTTTTGAAGTCGCGGGTTTATGCCAACAAGCCTCAGACTCTTGCAGCTCTTAAAGACAATATCCGTCAAGAATGTGAGGACCTATCGCCGGAAGTTTTGGCCAAAGTGATGGAAAATGCCATAAAAAGGGCTCAAATGACAATCAACTGTGGCGGCGGCCATTTACATGACATCATATTCTCGACTTGATGTAAAAAAAATTAAAAGACCAAATAAAAATAATCCACAAGAAGAATCAAAGTTTTTCATTTTTTTTTTAAATTACATCCAAAAAACTCGAAAGGTTACTTTTGCGCCACCTTGTATTTAAATCGGATACTTAATTTGTTTTCCTACCTATAGGAAAAAAGTAATTTTTCTCAAGTTTCCAGAAAATATACTACAGAAGCGATTTTTTTTCTTAGGGTGCCAATAAAAATATTTTATAGACAGTGTTGCCAATAAAATGTTTCTCTGACAATGGCGCCATTGTCACATGTACAAACTTCGCACATCTAACAAACTGCAAATTATATCACAATGACTTTTCTGCCATCGTTGCAAGACAAAAATTGCGATAATTTTTCTGACAAATTGTCGGATCTGGAAATCGTCTATACATAGCTTGACTTAATCGAGCACGGTACAAGGAAATTGTTAGAAATTCCAAAGACGAGATACATCAAGATGCCGCAGATGTTGGGCCCACAACATCCATAAGATGTCGTTGTTACCAGGCGCCCTTGATTTAGTCGACTAAACACAAGATGTCGTTGGTCCAATATTTAAAAAAAAAACTGAAGCAGCAGTTATTCTCTCGCCGAAAATTAACATTACTCAGAAATCAAAGAAAAATAAACCGTACATTAAAACTGAGGACATTAGCACTACATATTTATTCATGTTTACGCTTCAGCTATACGGTGAAAATTATTTTATTTCCTAAAAAAAATTTATATTACAAAATTTGATTTGGCTTATCTTTAAAGTTCTTTCTTGTCTTTGGAAAGTTTTAAACTAAAACTGTTGATCGTGTAAACAAATCATTTACCAACAACAAAACCAACTTTGAATGGTCGGGAGGAAAAGAACTACGGCGGCAGGCGATTGACTTGACTTTGGAATAACTTTCGTATATGTAGAAGTAATGACAAGTGGACCGCAGGCCAAAAACAACATTACTGCATCCGAAGAGTTGACAAACCTCCAACGAAACGAGTCACGCATTGTTTGATGTTGAATTTCAAGGCCGTTTTCTTTTTCACTTGACTATTCAAACTTTGAAGGAACTCTTTGATCTTCAGCTCAACTCCACAGTGAGAAAACCATAAAATAAAATCTCTAGCTTGTAACGAAATCACGCCTAATATGTGGTATCAGCCTTGCCAGACAACTGTTGGCACTGAATCGTCAAAACAAGCTTACCGATATTGTATAATGGAAATTTCGCTTTCGCATCGAAGATTTGCCACTTACATACAGATTTTGAGGATTTATAGGAGAAAAGGAAATGTTTTAGAAACAGTTGTGTAATAATAAATGTAATATGCAGAAATCTGCATAAAAAACAATTAGATACATCCATATATCTGTGGTGCTCTGGAATAACCGCAAATGTCTGAAAATTTCGATTTTGAGATTGTTGTACAACAGCTATCGATATATGACACTCTATGGTAAGGCTATTTTTTGGTAACTATATAACAATGAATGTCTAGTGTCTCATGTACTGCGTCTGCTGAACATATTTATTTGTTGAGGTATGCGGTTATTCCATAAAACCACAGAAATTTGGATGGTGCAGTTAATTCTGGGCCAATAAGATTTTCAACGACTGCGCCATCCAGAGCGTAGCTGGGATCATTATTATCTGATGTTGCTCCGGTAGGTTAAGATGACTCCATACGAAGGATTTTCGTAGGCGAGCTTAGGTAACTCTTGATAACAGCTTCGTATAATCGAAGATATTTCTTGACATGCCATATATTTCGGATAGTGCTGTTAACTCTTGACAAACAGGAGTTTAAACGGCTGCACCATACATATCTAAGCTAGGCGAGGATGTCCTCCATCATTATCTTCAACAGGGTGTAGTCGATTTTACTACGGTAGGTGTGCAGTAAGTTACTTGTTGAATATAGCATTTTGGAAGTTTTCCATTTTTTCCACAGAGATTCGCTGACTCTGGAAGACCATAAATGGTCTAGCCTGTATACAGACGCTAGTTTACCGCAGACTGACCAATGATTGTAATAAGGATTCCCACTACTGCCAGCTAGACCTTGTTTGAGAACCCTATTTCTACTTTCTAACCTGTTAATACCAGTTGGTGATTTGGAGGGTTTCTCCTCAGGTTTCTCTCTGGCCAGTATGTAGATATATGCGTTGATTTTTACACCTTGTTTAATTCTACGGGGCCGGGACTTGTGATATCGAAACTCCACAAATAACAGTAGTCCTCATAAATAACTAATTACCCATAACTTCTGGGCTTTAGGAAGACTATAGACCGTTAGGTATAGGAAAAAATGGTGTAAGTGACCGTGTAAAAAGCCTAAGAAAGGTCAAGACCAAATGAACCGTTCGGTCACATGGTCGGTTCAATTTAAGGACCTGTGGTTAATGCTGTGTAGCTTGCAAAAGCTATGTCTGCAATCAAGAGATAGATGCTGAGAGACTCTGGAAAGGTAAAACCTGCAGTGTCTTCGCCACAGAAGACAACAGTGAGATCGGTCTATATGATTTTCTCACATCTGCGCTCATCACCGGGTTCATTATGGAGACAACCCGGTCCATCTTCCATGTATCGGGTACAACAAGGGCAGAGACCACAGATTGAGCATTTTCGTTAGATACTCAAAACTCTACACATCCCGATTTTATAGCATCAAAATGGATGTGAAGGTGTGTAATTCAATTGGCTATGAGTTTATGATCATTCCTCATAAGATTTCTCTTAGCCCTCTCTCACTCAGGCAGTTCGATAAATACATATCCGACCGAAATTTATCGCACACATGTATGGCGTTTAGGGTTGCCAGACACCGCATTCGAAAAGTCGGGATAACCGAGACTTAAAAGCGGGATTTGTCGGGACAAATAAAAAGATAATATTTTATTGGTTTTGGCATTTAAAAAAAAAACTCATTACAGTTTCAATAAAGAATATGCAAAATAACTTATATTCACTATATATATTATGTTTGCACAAAAACATTCTTTGTGTTATTCTTCACGAAATTCGCTTTTACTTTAAAACGGTTGGATGTAAACTATACACGCTGAAAAAAATCTCTTCTGTAGTATGTTTATGGTACACTCTAAACATATAATATTTGGTAGACACAAAAATTGTGTATTTGGGAAGATGTTATTCTAAACAAATATTTGTTTGCATCCCAATGTGACTGTTATTTCCGAAACAAATATTTATTTGCATTAAGTATTCATAAAATAAATAAATTGTCCTAATTCAAAGTTAATTTTTTAGAAATGTTTAATGTTCGTAAAAATAATAGTTGAAATCGAAAAATCTTAGATCAATATAAAGTACTTAGAGGATTGACAACTAATGATGGCTTGGAATACTCAGAAATTTGAAATGATTGATTTAAGAAGGAGTTATTGCTGCATATGGTATCATAACTGGGAGGTACAATTCGAAACCAAGACAAAATTAAAACTGAAATTCGAAAAAGGCAGCAAAAGATTTGGAAATATTTTTTAAATAAAATATATTTGAAAAAATTCCTAAATAATAATTTTATTTGTACTTAAACACATATTTTATTTGAGAAATTTAGCTTGCAAATATTATTTGTTGAAAAATAATAATATATGCGTTCCAAATATATTATATTGATTTTCAAATAAAATTTCTTTGCAAAGAAACATAAAATATGAAAAAATTGGTGTTCCAAATATATTTTGTTTCGATTGAAACATATCAAAAAAGGCGATTTTGCCCCGTGTAGCTTCTATAGGGCTACAGGGCCAGTTAGGACGAAACATATATATGGGATATAAATCTAAATCTGAACCGATTTTCGTCAAATTGAGCAAAGTTGTTCTCTGGATAAAAAAACTCTACCATGCTAAATTTCAAAACAATTGCATGTAAAATACAGCTTTTATAACTAATGAGCTATGTATAACTATATCTGATTCTTAGTCGATCGGTATACTTTAAGGTGGGTCTAGCTGTAGCATTTCTATTTCTGACAAACATCTGCCATGAAACAAGGGTATAAATATCCGTTGCAATTCTTTACAAATAGCTCGAAGATTGCAGTAGTCGATGCACAACATGTCATAGGACACTGCATCTAAAATTTTTATAAATTTTGAAATTTCTACCAAATTCGCCCACGTTAATAGCTATTCTTTTAGATAAGTTGCTGAATTCGTTCAAAATTTACATTTCTTGAAAGATGAACGATTAGTGACGGAAAAATTACAAATGTACATAACAAGTACATATGAAAATAGCATTTTCTTGTAGTTTCTTTATTATTTTTTTTACTGCGCTTTTATTTTCCATAGTGTAGAGAGTATATGGAAAAAGTCGGGATTTTCCCCCTAAATAACTTCAATAATCGGGACTCTGTAAATACGCGAAAAGTCGGGAAAATCCCGACGAATCCCGACCGTCTGGCAACCCTAATGGCGTTATGTCGTCTTTATGGCGACACTGTACGATAGATAGTGCTTGCAAATTAGGCGTATTTTCGTTGCAAGCTAACAATTTTAATTTAGCTGCTTATAATGAATATAACTTATTTCCACTAACTTTCTAAGGACACAAACATTAAGGATGAGACAACTCAAATTTTGCAGTAGGAATAAATTAGCGCCGCTTAGATGTGGCTTACTCAGGGCATGCAGGAAAATCATCAAAACGATGAAACATTTTCGGTGTCACTGCCCGGCTTTTACAACATGCAAGATCCCGATATTTCGTGTTCGCCATATTGCCCGACTTGACTAATCTCAGAGGATATGACTGGAAGATACTGAAAAAATTCGGGTCTAGTACCGATTTTCTGTAAATCGTGATGTATAAATAAGGAGCGCTCAACAGGCCGAACCACTGGCTTAACTATATTTATTTATTTTATATGAATTACAATACAAAGTAAATTTATATTCTAATTTTACGGTGCAGCGAGAAGCCGGGTGACAAAGACCATGTTGCTTGTTAGTTTTTGTTGCGACAGACCAAAGCCACTGGTGGGAATTGAACCAACGACCCCCAAACTCATAGGAGAGCTCGATACCAACTCACCTACTGGGGCGCCCCAAGGCTTAAGTATATGTCCATGGACATGAGACGTTTAAACGTCTCCCCTCTTCAACCTAACCTATCTGAACAAAAGCTTCCCATGTGTCCCAACCAGCGTAATCGATGTAATTCGATGCGTCTCATTATGTCCACATCGGAATTAATTTAGTACAGCTCTTACTTCATTTGTCGTCTATAATTTCCGTCTAAGCTAGGTCCATAAACTCTACAAAGAATTTTACTCTCAAATACACCTAGAAGGTTCTCATATGCGAAAGCAGAACCCATGTTTCTGTACCGTAAAGTAGAAGGGGCGTAACAATAGTTTGTATGACGTGGCTTTTGTCATTCGAGAGATTGCTTTGCTTTTAAATTATTTGCTTAGCCGAAGTAAATTAATGGAAGTACTTACTTATGTGGCGATACAATCTCTCGTTGATCTTGACCTGTGCACGTGCATCGATCTTTAGCACGCTGACTCAGTTTGATCTTCAGTGATGCCGTTGCTACTTTCTCCAATATTGTTTGCATTAAAATACTGAAAAAGTTGCACGATAAATTGTCGCCTTGTCTACGACTAACGGCCAATTTCACAATCTCCTGTTATCCTACAGTAAGAGCTAACCTAAAGCTGTCAAATTGTATGAACTTTTTATTTTTTAACTGTGAGTTAGCTCTAACCGGAGGTTGTGAAATTGGGGGTTAGTAGTACTAAAAGGTTCGGAGTTGTCATTTCCTATACTTACTGAGGATTTTGTGTTGATCAGTGTCATTGTACAAAGACGCACTAACATCGGACTATAAAAAGCTGATAAAGTCGTGGTAGGTATCTAATTGCATTTCTATGGGGTTTTCCAGGATTTATCGAAGTGTGAAGATTTAGTTTCTCTGGGTCATGTCTAGGAATCGAGATATATTGATTTGAGTTAGTAAGTATCATATAGGGGATTGTCACTTTTAGTGGTCTTTTGTTTGACATAACTAGAGAACAACTATTCCGATTTTGCTGCAAAAATTAAGAATTACAATTTCTAAACATTTTCATAATGGCAATGCCACGAGGAAAAAGAAGTTGTTAAAACTATTAGAAAAAAAATTTTTTTTTTCCAAAAAAATGTTTTTTGCTGGCACGAAAAAAACCTTCAGAAATAGAAAAAAAATCGCAACATTTTTTTCCATTTTTTGGAAGCTAGCATCCTACCGAAAAAACAATGCTTATTTTCAAAAAGACGATGGATTAATACATAAATTATGACACAGATTGTAAAAATAGGGAAATTAAAAAATATCGTGTTTTGGCTATTTAGTTTGGGAGGTACTAAAAGGGGCGTGGCAATAACGCCCATTTTTAATATACTATGGGTACTATGAACGCATTACACTGTACAAAATTGCAAGTGTCGATCACTGACCCCTACGATTTGTCGCTCTGTTTTTTTTTAAATTTATTATTATTAATTATTTATTTATTTATTTATTTATTTATATGAATTACAATACAAAGTAAATTTATATTCTAATTATAAGGTCCAGGGAAAGGCCGGGTTACAAAGACCATATGGCTAAATTTTTTGCAGCGACAGACCAGAGCCTCTGGTGGGAATCGAACCCACGACCCCCAAACTCATAGGCGAGTACGCTACCAACTCACCTACTGGGGCGCTCTATTATTAATTATATTTATTATTCATATTTTGTAGGAGATGGACAGGAGACTAATACCTCTGTTATTGGAGAATTTGATTTTGTTCCCTTTTTGTGTATAGGACAAAGTATACAAATTTTTCAGTCATCGGGCATGCTATCCTTCATCCAGTTGGCGCATATGAGCCTTCGAATGCTCCTTATTAGCTCCTCACCTCCAATATTTAAGAGTTTAACCAGTGTACCATCGGCCCCTGCTGCTTTATTGTTTTTTAATCTTTCCAATCGCTGTCTTTATCTCATCCAGGTTTGGTGGAAGGCACTCCGCGTAACTGTGTGGGTATTTGTATCTTCAACTGCTTCACCAGTTTCCAGCAGTTTGTAGAAATAGTTTATCCATATAACGGGTGATCCAAGTAGAGATACTTTTTTCAATAGTCTTTTTTTCACAGATCACGTGTGAGTCGTGTCATGCTGTCATGTTATTTTTGTTAAGTATTGTTTGGCATTTCATCATGGAAAGACTTACGCCTGAACAACGTTTACAAATAGTTCAACTTTATTACGAAAATTCACGTTCTGTGAGGAATGTGTTTCGTGCACTTCGCTCAACTTATGGTGAACATAATCGGCCCACTGAGCGTACTATTCGCAACACCATCACCCATCTTCATCTTGAGACCCAACATTCTTCAAAAAATAAATGCCACAGAATTCTCTTTCAAATAATAATAAAAAAACCCCATTCAATTTGAATTTTCTGTTGTTTTTTTTTCTTTAAAAAAGTAGGGAACCTCGAAATGGATCACGCTGTACTTAGCATACTAGGTGCATCCGTGCCAATTTCAATTTTTCGCCGCTGCATGAAGTTAAGTCGTTTCCTATTTCTTTGGTAAGGTTTTCATTAGGCATGTTTTCGTTACAAGCTAGCAATTTTAGTTTAGCACTTTTCAACGAAAACAACTGACTTCCACTAACTGACACATAAGGCATGTTTTCGTTACAAGCTAACACTTTTAGTTTAGCACATTGCAACGAAAACAACTGACTTCCACTAACTGGCACATAAGCAATAAGTGGCGGATTTTCACTATCTGGTAGCAATGGTGTCATGAGTTGCGAAGAAAGAACAGTGCGAAACAGACAAAAAATTCGTGAAAAGTATTTATAAAACATATATTTAGTATTCTATTTTCAATTGTTTACACTCTTTTGCAAATATTAAAATAACTTCCCATTTTTGTTCTTCTTCTTCCCGTTAATTCACAATAATTGATAAAATCTCTCCAAAAATGGGATGCCATATTGCTAAATATAGGGTGCCCAATCTGGCAACATCATACTCGATTAAGACATGAACACAAGCACCAAACTTCATCGGGAACTAATAGTGCTTAAAAGTGCTTAGCTCCCCATACAAATTAAGCACTTATGGTGTAACGAAAACACGCCTATAAGCAATAAGTGGTGGATTTTCACTATCTGGTAGCAATGGTGTCATGAGTTGCGAAGAAAGAACAGTGCGAAACAGACAAAAAAATTCGTGAAAAGTATTTATAAAACATATATTTACTATTCTATGTTCAATTGTTTACACTCTTTTTGCAAATATTAAAATAATTTCCATTTTTGTTCTTCCAATTCCCGTTAATTCACAATAATTGATAAAATCTCTCCAAAAATGGGATGCCATATTGCTAAATATAGGTTGCCCAATCTGGCAACATCATACTCGTTTAAGACAGGAACACAAGCACCAAACTTCATCGGGAACTAATAGTGCTTAAAAGTGCTTAGCTCCCCATACAAATTAAGCACTTATGGTGTATCGAAAACACGCCTATTATTTCTATTTCCACGTAGTAGGAACTCCTTGATGTGATGCCATTGCACCCCAATGTCATCTGAAGATGAGCTAGTGACATCTTTTGTTTAATTTTGAAATCACATATACACATGTTTTTTGTTTTACCGTAGACAACAACCCGATCGACAAGACACTTTCACAATGGTTGATGAGTATCAACGACCGTTTAGGTAAATCGTCTGACCCAAACATATTAAAATCATGTTATTAATGGGAAATTATTAAAAAGAGAAATTTTTAAAAAAATAATATTTGATAAAACTTTGACTTCTTGGAAAGAAAAATCTCACTAACATCAAAGATTGGAATTTCAGAACGAGGCATCCACCGATCACTTCTACTCTCATCAATCAATCGTTTCAATTAATTCGAGACAAATACCAAATAATTCACTCGCGGCAAAATATTGTTTGAGATTTGAGTTTGTGGGAAATTATAGAAAAAATAAATTTCTTAAAAAATTTAAATTTTTTAGTTCATGAAAAAAAAAATAATTTTCGAATATGCGCGCTCTGGCGCCCAACAAAGAATCAAAAATACTTCAACTTTTCGATTTTTGTTAATTTTCCAGCGGTGTTAGTTACAATTATGCAAAAAAATATCACTAAATATCAAATTTTAAAATTTTAAAACGAGGCAATTGACCACAAATTTTCGATTTGGGAAACATTATGGTCAAAACATGCTAAAAATATTGACCATGTAGGGGAATTAAAAATTCATTATGTATTTCACAAAATATCAGTTCTTAAAGAATGTTTACTTTTTTTTATACCTCCGATTGGGGATCATTCAACAAAGTATCAAATTTTAGAGTTTTTAATTTTTTAAAATTATTGAATAGGCTAATTTACATTTATGCCAAAATGCTCACTTAAAAACAAAGTTGGGAATTTAAAACCAGTTTGTCAAGTTCTTTAAAGTGTGGCACTTGTTAGAAACTGATTACACGTGTCCATCGATTCTACAACAAATCAATTGAAATATTCCAATTTTGTAACACACCAACTTACAGTTTCCAATTACCAAAACGAATTCCACTCTACCCTATCGATTATTCCATGAATTTTGCGGTTTGATCCTTCCCCTAAATTGAGCAATAATAAAATCACGTTGTCATTAAAAAGGTCAATACGGAATGTGGTCTCCGAAGATATTCGGAAAAGGGGATTCTCCCAGCAAATGAAGCAAAGAATGTTGGAAATTGGACGAAAATATCAATACTTCGTTATGTCTTTTAAGCGATTTCATGCTTAACCAATTTCTTTCTTGGCTTTTTGGCAGAAAATAACCAAAAAGGAAATCAAACCTTATGGTTATTGTTATGCTTTCGGTTTATATTTGCAATTTGATACTTTTCATTTCAATCCACAAAAAAAAACACATTTTCGTACAATTTCCTCTATTCTTTTTGCCAAAGTAAATGTGGTTGATTGGGGTTCTTTTATTTTTTGTTTGTTTCTCTTGGTGCTACAAAAAGTAGTAATGGGTTAAACGATTTTAACACTTTTTTCGGTTAACAACTGAGTAAAGGCAGAGATGTGGGAAGCGAGAAAAATCTAAATTTTAAACAAGGATGTACGTAGTATGTACGAAAAATATCGGGAAATTTTTAATTTCCGCGGGCTGCGTGTATTTGATTTTTGATATTTTTGTAGCGTACTTATGCCGACAAGGTCGCCCATTTTGAATGTTTAGTTAATTTTTGACAGCTGTTGTGCTTGGATTTGTCTTAACTTGTCTCCGATTTTTATCTATTTCAGAAAATGGATCAAAGAATCTGCATCAAATTGTTGACTGTGGCATATGGTGAAGCTACCTTGGACCAAAGCAACGTTTATCGGTGGTACAAAATGTTCTTAGAGGGCCGAGAAGATGCGAAGGACGAACAGCGTGCCGGACGCCCGAGCACGTCAACAACAGACGAAAACATTGATAAAGTGAATAAAATAATATTGGCCAATCGACGAATTACCATTAGAGAAGTTGCTGAGGATCTAAACATATCGATTGGCTCGTGTCATTCGATTTTAACCAATGATTTGGGCATGAGTCGGGTCGCCGCTAAATTCGTGCCAAAATTGCTCAATTTGGACCAAAAACAGCATCGCGTTAACATTGCTCAGGAGATGTTGAACTCGGTCCGTGACGACCCAAATTTGCTCCAGAGGGTCATAACTGGCGACGAATCATGGGTTTATGGTTACGACGTGGAAACTAAAGCTTAATCATCCCAATGGAAGCTGCCGCATGAACCAAGACCGAAAAAAGCGCTCCAAGTTCGGTCGAACGTAAAGGTTTTGCTCACAGTTTTATTTGATTGCAGGAGCGTGGTGCATTATGAGTTCTTGCCACAGGGTAGTACGGTCAATAAAGAATATTACCTGCAAGTTATGCGCAAATTGAGCGAAGCAATCCGCCAAAAACGCCCGGATTTGTGGAAGAACAAAAACTGGCTTTTGCCCCATGATAACGCCCCTGAACACACATCGTTGCTTGTGCGCGAATATTTGGCCAAAAACAACACAGTAATGCTGCCGGTATTCCCCTGACCTAGCCCCCTGTGACTATTTTTTGTTCCCAAAACTGAAAAGGCCCATGAAAGGACGACGCTACGCCGCGATTGAGGAGATAAAGACGGCATCGAAGGAGGAGCTGAACAAGATCACAAAAAATTATTATTTGAAGTGCTTCGAGGATTGGAAAAAAACTTTGGCAGATGTGTATTATATCCAAGGGGAATTACTTTGAAGGGGACAAAATAGATATTCATGAATAAATAAATACTTTGTGAAAAAATACAAAATTCGCGATATTTTTTGAACATACCTCGTATAGCGACTTACCATAGAATCTTCTCACTACAGCAATACCCACATTCAATTTTTCTTAATTCTTGAATATTAAAAAAAAAAATTATGAAATATTATGTTCTGGAAGAAAATAAAAGGCGTTTGCAAATTAGCTCAACATCCTCATATGTCATAATACGAGTATCATGAAAATCCTATAACTTTCGGTTTAAATATAAAATCTATGTTTGAAATTTAAAATATTTAGATTAACCTAAATAATTATAAGTTTAGAACAACTAATGTAGACGTTTAAAGATTTCGTTTAGGGTATCACTTGTGACGATATCTCAATTAGTTTCGAAACTAACGTCTTTTTAAAGTCGATATAAATTCGATATATTTACACATTCGGTATATACATATGTATATCTCGCTTTAAAATGGCTCTAAATTAATAGAGCATCGGTGCCGTTAATACCTTACATAAAAGTTTGTTTTTTTAACTACACTAAAAAACGTTGGTGCCTAGAAGTATGATTCACGAAATTATTTAAAAAGTTATACCGACTTCAGAAAGCCTGTAACTCCTAAACTAATTGATATATCGTCACACGCGTCACCTTAAAAGTTAGCTTGCAACGCCTGCTTCCATTCATCCAAAACTTATAATTACACAATGCAACAAGAAAAAATATAACCATATACGGACACCGCTACGTGATAAAAGACCCAAAAAAAGACCCGTGTCTCCTAGTTTTTCCCAAAGTCAAGTACTTTTTTTTATCCGTTCGGAATTTTGATTTACTCTCTGTGGCAAATCTGTAGATCTTGTCATAAAGAACGAACATATAAATTCAAAGAAACTTCATCTTCAAGGTCAAAATCGCAAAAAACTACAAAAATTTACCTAAGATCTCAATAAACAACTTTCTAGAACATATGAACTTCCTATGCATGATTCTTAACACCGTTTAGTTAGCGCTTAGGTAGCCGCAAAAGTGAAAAATGTCTCGAAATTTTTTTAATATTATTTGTTTTTTCTTTACTTCCATTGAGATACTATGCTATCTATTACAACAATAATAATAAAAATATTCGGATTATATTTATAATGTTGATGGCCCATTTTCTCAAACTAATACAGCATTTTTTCAACCATTCTCTTGCTTCCGTAAATTACTCATGTCGTCTAAATCGACATGCTGAGGAGAACAAAATTTATAAAGCAACTGTAACAGCCACTCTACCAGTGCTTGCACCAGAAAATTTTGTATCACCAAGGCCGCCAACTCCAGATCGTAGGACAGAATTTACAGGAATGACTAGGGCAAGTGGTGTTACTTCTGAAGATCCATTTGATACCGATTATGAGCCCGATTTGGATCCACAACTTAAGAGAGTGCGATTTGCAAGTCCAGGGCCATCAACATTATAAACATAATATGAATATTTTTTTATTATTTTTGTAATACTCGTAGATAGCATAGCATCTCAATGTTGAAGTAAAGTTAAAACAAGTGATATTAGAAAATTTTCGGGAAATTTTTTACTTTTGCTGCCACCTAAGCGCTACCTAAACGGTGTTAAGAATCATTCCTAGGGAGATCATGTGTTCCAGAAAGTTGTTTATTGGGATCTTAGAAACATTTTTGTGGTTGATTGTTTCCTTGAATTTTGAACGGTTTGCTACCTATGGACCTGAACGGGGGGAAAAAGGTATGTTCACAAGTAAATCAAACTTCCGAACGGGTTGCAAGAAATGAGCTTGAGAAAATGATCACTTTTTTTGCAAAAATGACACAGAGGCCCCAAATCTTTGGGGGCCCATAAAAAAGTGCATGACTTTGTACAAGTAGTAGTGTGCGTATGGTTATATATCGATGACTTCAAAAATTACACACAGTGTTATACAGGCTGGCTGATGAATATTGCTACATTAAGAAACTCAAATTTTTTTCAGTGTATGGAATTCAGTTTTCTTTTATTCATGTTAAAAACGAAGCCCCGGGAGCAAGGGCGATATTGGTTTCGCTTCACATGTACACATACCCAAGTATCTGACGTTTCTACCCACAAGGCAAGACACCGTAATTATTATTATATTACATTAGGATAATACGTTACAGTCCTAAGAATGACATACTGCGATAAAATATAAGGTACTAGTTTGTAATTATTTAAATTGTTAAAAAAAAGGCTCAATAAATAAACTTAAACTTATTCATGTTAAAGCTCGTTAAATTTAATTAAATATAGCTTAATTAGTTTTAAAACCAGTAAGGAAAGGCTAAAGTCGGGCGGTGCCGACTATATAATACCCTACACCACTCTCGTAATATTCAATAACTCTTACATATACATTTTTTAAATCATGTATAAATTGTTTACATAAATTTACTTTTCGGACATTTTATACTTAAATAATACCCTGTACCACAGTGTGGTGTAGGGTATAAAAACGATTGGATCTAAAGAGCCAAATCGGATGAAACATATATATGGGAGCTATAGCTAAATCTTTACCGATTTTCTTCAAATTCGGCAATGTTGGTTCATGAATCAAGAAACTCTACCATTCTAAATTTCAAAACGATTGGATGTAAAATATAGATTCTATAGAACTAAAGGGCCAAATCGGACGAAACATATATATGGGAGCTATAGCAAAATCTTAACCGATTTTCTTCAAATTCGGCAGTGTTGGTTCATAGATCATGAAACTTTACCATTCTAAATTTCAAAATGATTGGATGTAAAATACAGCTTCTAGAGGACTAAAGAGCAAAATCGGACGAAACATATATATGGGAGCTATAGCAAAATCTTAACGGATTTTCTTCAAATTCGGCAGTGTTGGTTCATAGATCAAGAAACTCTACCATTCTAAATTTCAAAACGATTGGATGTAAAATATAGATTCTATAGAACTAAAGGGCCAAATCGGACGAAACATATATATGGGAGCTATAGCAAAATCTTAACCGATTTTCTTCAAATTCGGCAGTGTTGGTTCATAGATCAAGAAACTCTACCATTCTAAATTTCAAAATGATTGGATGTAAAATACATCTTCTACAGGACTAAAGGGCCAAATCGGACGAAACATGTATATGGGAGCTATAGCTAAATCTTAACCGATTTTCTTCAAATTCGGCAATGTTGGTTCATGGATCAAGAAACTCTACCATTCTAAATTTCAAAACGATTGGATGTAAAATACAGATTTTATAGGACTAAATGGCCAAATCGGACGAAACATATATATGAGAGCTATAGCTAAATTTTCCGATTTTCTTCAAATTCGGTAGCGTTGGTTCATGGATCAAGAAACTCTACCATTTTAAATTTCAAAATGATTGGATGTAAAATACAGCTTCTAGAGGACTAAAGAGCAAAATCGGACGAAACATATATATGGGAGCTATATCTAAATCTTAACCGATTTTCTTCAAATTCAATAGCGATCTTAACAGCCGCGAAATACTCTAAACTGCAAAATTTCAGAACGATCGGAGTGAAATTGCGACCTTTAGTCGACGAACAACTTTACATGGACAGACGGACGGACATCGTTAAATCAACTCAGCTAGTGATTCTGAGTCGATCGGTATACTTTAAGGTGGGTCTAGCTGTGTTATTTTCGGGTGTTACAAACATCTGCCGTGAAACAAACTTATAGTACCCTGTACCACAGTGTGGTGTAGGGTATAAATAATAGAATTTAAATGCCCCCCTGTTCGTCGATGCATGTGCGGCATCTTACCAAAAAGTTGTTCATTACTGCTTGGAGAGTTGAGACAGGAATAGCCGCAATTGTTTCTCGAATGGATTGCTTTAGTTCATTCAAATCTGTTGGTTTTGCTTTGTAGACTTCCTGTTTGCAATAACCCCACAAGAAAAAGTCAGGTGCAGTAAGGTCAGGCGACCTTGCGGCAGGCTATGAAGCCGACGCGGCGCAAATCGGCGGCGCGCCACCGCCGGCCATTTTTTTCCAGCCGGCGCCGCCGCTGATTTCAGCGGCTCACATCGGCTGAAACTCAGCCGCCGAACATTATTTAGTGGGTCAAAAAGATTTATTTTATGCAACCATGAAAATTAAGAAAGTGACTACTAAGTAATACAATAGGGTTGTTGTTGTTGTTGTAGCAGCATGGAGACGCTGAGTTGATAATCCTTAAGTCTATTTTTAATACAGACTTCGTTCCGGCATATATCCGATTATCGCGGGAACCTTATGTTGTTTTCATCCACTCAATGTTGTCCGGTTGTAAATTAACATTCGTCTGTTAATATCAGGGAATGGATGTTATTTGAGTGTTGCCGTTTCTATTCTCCACTAGAAGCGCTGCATTTCTGTTAATAGTCGTCATGATGTTATGTCTATTTTTAGCTTCCCTGTTGACTTGTGTGATCAGATGTTGTTGTAGTGGTAGTGCGACCGGTGAGTTATTTTTAGCTGCAGAAACTCGAATTATGATGAAAACATGAAATGTTGATGTTAAATTTTTCCGGTGCCATGGCTGGGAGTTGAACCCAGCACCTTCGGGATCCAAGTCTAACGCACTAACCACTAAGCTACCGAAGGCCAAATAGACCTCGCTATCATTTATTTAAAGAAATCCATAATATATCGGATTTAAAATTTAAAAATGCGTTTTTAGGTTTTTACGGAATTTACAATAGCTCTTGAGAGACCGAACCAATTTTTACAAAGTGTACGTCGTTTTAGAGAGAAAACAACAGTCACTGTGTCATTCTCAATAAATTCTCTTTCCCAACAAAGACTAATAAGTAGAGATTTATTGAATCGATTTTAGACATTAAATCAAAACTTTCTTAACTTTTCTTAAATTTTTGTGTTAATTTTAGGTTTTTTCATCTAATTGTAAATATCTTAAAGAGCCATTTTGGCCTGAGATTGACATTCGTGCGCCACCGATTGTTGAAATTTGATCGGCTAAGCCGACCAGCCGCCGCCGCCGATCGGTATTTTTCCATGCGCCGCCGCCGCCGAAAATTTTGGTCGGCTTCATTGCCTGCCTGGGGGGCCAACGGAATGTGGAGTTTCTGGATATCAGCTCATTGGGAAATTTTCGCCGCAATTCTGTCATAACAGGCCGGGCTATGTGAGGAGTTGCACCAACTTGCTGAAACCACACAGAGTTGAAAGAAATTCTCATTCGGCGTAATTCTGGATAGAAAAACTCTCTCAACATGCTCAAGTAACGGCCTCCAGTAACTGTAACGGTGTGACCGTTTTCTTCGAAGAAGTAGGGCCCGACAATGCAGCGTGATGAAACTGCACACCACACTGTGACACGAAGTGAATGCAATTCCGTCTCATGAAGTATCTGTGGGTTGGAAGCACTCCATATTCGACAATTTTGTTTGTTTATGTTGCCGTTTAAATCGAAATGGGCCTCGTCAGACATGAAAAGACAGTTCAACATGTTTCCGTCCTCTTCCACCATTTGAAGCATCTTCTGGCAAAATTCCAAGCAAATCGGGAAGTCTGCTGAGTTCACTTTGTTGGCCATTTGAATTTTATATGGGAATAACTCCAAATCTTTGTGCATAATTGACTGCAATGACTGTCTGCTTATGCCCATTTTAGCAGATAAGGTTCTTGTCGAAACTCTTGGATTGTTTTGTATGGCATCAGCTACAGCAGCGATTTTTTCCTCCGTCCGAACTGAAGGGTTTCGATGGTAAGGTCTTCTGTTGACTGTCGCATGCTCGGAAAAATTGTTAAGAAGTCTCTTTATGTTCCATCTGCTGAGGATTGCCGCCAAACGTGCCCCAATACTCTCTTTGAACAGAAACTACGGAGTTCAGTGCGTAATAGCGGCGGACAATCAAAATTCAGTGTCCCAGTTATCCATTTTTGTTAAATCTAAAAATCAATCTGCAAAATAAAAAAAAATAGCCAGATTCATTAAATAGAAAAAAGTTATTAATTTTTTTGGTAGCTGCTTTCATCAGCCACCCTGGATATGCCATTAGATTTTTTTATACATCAAAAATGGATTTTAAAATTGTGCCAAAAGTTCTTTGAATTTCATAATATTTCGGCACATTGTAGATGACGTCGCGCTGATTTACGACTTTCATTTCCTTCGATAACCTAATATTTAATGATAAAATCCTTTTTATATAAAACTGTTGCACCGATTTTAAAATTAATGTAACTTTTAAACTAAGTGGTAAAGCGCCTGAAAAGATGCATTAAATTGAAGGTAAATAATTGGTTGAAATTCGATAGTAACAATAACAAAATCGTACTAGCAACAAAAAGTCTATTGCATACAACGTGTACCGGTTGTATTTATATATTAATAGTTAAATCAACATTAATAACATGGATACGATCAAATGAAAATGCTTGCAACAAAATCGATAGTTGTAGCAATCGATTTAAGATTGTTTTTTTCATTGACACTTGGTTAGTTGTTGTAACTACTTTTAAATTTTCATTACAGGACCATATGATCGATATTTGGTAGTGACAACGAATGTTTTATTCTTGACAATAGACCAATTCAATTCAATAGACCAAAGATTATTATTGCAACGAATAACTGGTTACTAATTGGGTTTTTGGTTTTCCAATAATTTCCTAAAGTTAGAATAATGAAATATATTTTGGGAAATATAACCGAAAGCTTGGTTGCTGTTTTTTTGTTGATACTTGATAAACAAAAAATAAAATTATTCGACATAAATAAATCTTCAACATTTTGTTCAAGTACGGTAGTCAAATATAATTTCGTGTGGAAAAGAATGTGTGGAATGCAGAATATGTTGTGCAAAATGTTTTGAATAAATGCAAATTAAAAGTAACAATCATGATATTGAAAGCACAAGGTTAAGCGATATTTGCATAAAAGTGTACTAAAATTTTTTATTTCCACATCGCATAATAGTGATGAATTTTTAATATGGGATTTTTAATTTTCTTATGAATTGTTTTGTTGTTATTTGTTCAATAAATAAAATAAAAATTAATGAAAATGGGTTTTAATTAATTGTCCGTAGTGTATGACTGACAAATTGCCAGAACAACCATTTTGTGGCAACATACCAAAGTTATTTTAGCTACAACATAGAAGTTGTAGTATACCACAACCAAAATGTTGGTGGTCCTGATGGAATCGCATGATAGTAGACAGAACTACCAAAATTGGGTTGGCAAATAATTCGGTTGAGGCAACCAAACTGTTTTCTGCGTGTATATGCTTTAAAAAATACTACTATTGTAATTATCGCAAATATTATAATTTCATTAAACTTATACTTTTACGTACAAATAATTCGCTGCAAATAGCAGCAGACGTTTTGAACTCTTGTTTGAGGTATTATGTATTGCGGTACTTCAAATAGTTTAGATGAAACTGATATTTATGATATTTTAGTGTGATTCACAGAAAGTTTTACTGATTCTAAAGAGTTTAGGAATTCTTAACCATTTGAGATATCGTCACAACTGATACCCGAAACGACTGCTTAAAACACAGTAGTGCGCTTCCTAAAAGTGTAACATTTGATTGCTAATGATTTCTAGGCTTGTTTTTCCTTATCTCAAATCGATTTTCATAATGATTTTCATAATGATTTAGCATATTATAGAGAACATTGCTCAGAAGCATTTCTTTTTTTCCATAACCAAATATTTCCTTTTTACAAAACAAATTATACAGATTTTGAAATGCCCAAAGCTTCTAAACAAACGGGGATATCGCCACCAGTTATACCTTAAAAGATCTAATGCCTAAGTAAATTTGTGGCTAATATTATTGGCATTGCGCTATTAATTTATTACCATTGCCCAAACTGTTGAGAAACTTTGATAATTTCAATAAATGCATACCTTTAAATCAATAGTAGTCGTGTTTTCGTTACACCACAGGTGCTTAATTTGTATGGGGAGCTAAGCACTTTTAAGCATTATTAGTTCCCGAAGAAGTTTGGTGTTTGTGTTCCTGTCTTAATCGAGTATGGTGTTGCCAGATTGGGCATCCTATATTTCGCAGTATGGCATCTCATTTTTGGAGAGAATGCTGTCAATTATTGTGAATTGACGGGAAGAAGAAGAACAGAAATGGAAAATTATTTCAATATTTGCAGAAAGAGTGTAAACAATTGAACACAGAATAGTAAATTTATGTTTTACAAATTTAATTTTTTGTCTGTTCGCACTGTTCTTTCTTCGCAACTCGTGACATCATTGTTACCAGATAGTGGAAATTCGCCACCTACCGCTTATGCGCCAGTTAGTGGAAGTCAGTTGTTTTCGTTGCAAAGTGCTAAACTAAAATTGCTAGCTTGTATCGAAAACATGCCTAGTATTAGCCGAGGAATAAATTGGATATTAATTCGAAGCTCAGAACATTCGTTTGATGTATCATTTGTGACGGTACTGTAATTAGTGTTGAAGTTGGAGGCGTTTTAACAGGGTTGTATTTGTTAACCATTTTTTTTTTTTGAAAATTTAAAAAATGGGTTTTCCAAATTTTGAATAAATAGTCGCGAATGCGCGTAATATTTTCGAATATGATAGATAGATAGAAAATGTAAATCATGATGAAGTAGACGTAGACCTTTGAAGCTGTCGTTTAAGTTATCACCTGCGACGATATCTCAATTGGTTTAGAAGTTATAGATCTTTTAAAATCAGAAAAATTATGGATCCCAAAAGTATGCTTCACGAAAAAACATATAACTATAAAAATTTTAAAAAGCCTGAAACATTTCAACTAATTGAAGTGTAGCAACAGTTCATACCTCAAACGAAAGATCAAAATGTCTACTTATTGTCACTGATATTTGCTGCTTAATCTGTTGACATAAGCAAATATGTTTAATGTAATAACACATTTTTCGATAATTTTAGAAAAATATCAATTTTACTTAGTTTAGATGTTGCAGTCATTTGAAAATCGGTATTTTAATTATACCCTCACTTTAGTGTGACGATGGTATATATCATTTGCTACGGAAAAAAGTGTAACGCGTCGAAGGAGTGACCTAAGACCCCAAGTATGTTCGGAGGAAATCCGTTTTGGGTCATTTTAAGTCGAATGAGCAATGTCCGTCCGTCTGTCTGTCTGCTGGCTGGTGCGCACGATAACTCTCGAAAGAAGTAACCGATTGACCTCAAATTTGGTATGTGGTAATATTTTTTCTATCTCCGGCTAAGTTCGAAGTTGGGCCATATTTGTCCACTCCTTCTAGTACCTCCCCCACAAACATGTTGTGAAATATTGATTCTTTAATAACTGCTATACTACTTATTCGAATCTTGTGAAATTCCACACATAGTATTAGCTTATTAGTCGCTATCAACTCGAGAAAAATGGGCGAAGTCGCCACGTCCCTTTTGGTACCTCCCACACAAACGCACCATTTTGCACCAAACGTTAACAGCTTATAACATTAATAACAGTGTATAAAAATACTTGAAATTTTGTACAGTATTATGCTTTTATATTGCCTACAGTCTAGGGAAAAATGGGTGTTGTTGCCACGCCCCTTTTGGTACCTCCCACACAAAGGTACCTTTTTGCACCAAAAGTTAACAGCTTATAACATTAAAACCAGTGTATAAAAATACTTGAAATTTTGTACAGTGTAATGTTTTTATAGTGTCTATAGCCCTGTGAAAAATGGGCGTTATTGCCACGCCCCTTTTTGTACCTCCCACACAAAGTGCCCAAATCATACCGCAATTTAATGTCTCATAACGTTTATACCAGTGCACATAAATGCTTATAAGTCGGCACAGTGCATTGAATTTAAAGTATCTAATGTTCAGCAAAAAAAGGTGTATTTGATAAACCCCTTCTGGTACCTCCCACACAAATTGACAGAATAATTCGAGTAATATTCAATATTACATTACTCACAATGTGAGGGTATACCTTAGTCGGTTACGAGTACATAGGAATTTTTCATCGAATATTAGGTTGTCAAAGAAAATGATAGGTATCTATACATCAGCGCAATGTCCTCTATCACATGTCACAATATCATAAAAGTCCAAGCCCTTTCGGTCAAAAAAGGAATTCCAATTTTTAAATTTCAAAAAAACAGATTAATTTCTATAATTATAGGTTTTAGTGGAATTTAAGTGGTCGTTTTATGCTTAACTTAAAGGCGTTTTATGCTGAATTTAAAGGCACTTGCGACCATATCTTAATTAGTTTAGAAGTTAAACGCTTTTTTAAAGCTACATTAGCGCTTTTAGGCGTTAATGTAGCTATTTTACCGATATCTCCAGTATGTTAATCCATTTTTAATCAAGAAAAGTGTTTGTCTTAAAGTAAAAGACACACTTAACAAATTATACCTACTTTCAAAACCCCGATAACTTCTGAACTAGTTGAGATATCGGCACAGGTAATACATTAAATGAAAACATGAAACATCTTATTAAGCCACATGAAACATCTGCTTTAGCCACTTTAAACAATTCTACGCCAAAAAATACGTTTCAAGAAAATAATTTTTAACAAATTTTAAAGCTTTAACTTCTAAATTAATTGAGATATTATCACAGGTAATACCTTAAACGAATGGTTTAAACGCCTACTTTAATTGCTCAAAGAACTGGAATTATTTAGGCTATTCTCAGTTTTTCGAAATTTCAAACATGGATTTTAATATTTGACCAAATGTTATTAGATTTTCATGATGTTATGGCATATGATAGAGGACGTTGAGGTGATTGGAAAATGCCTTTTATTTTCTTCTAGAACCTAATATTTAGTGAAAAATGATCTTTATATTTAAAAGTATTATATTTTAACATACAAATAAATTCTAAACTAAGGTGAGTATTGTCCCAAATGATACTACCAAATAAAGGTATGAACGTCTACTTGATATTTCGACAAATTCTTTTGACCTAAAGCTATTAATATCTTATAATGATCGAAACTGGTGGGAACATTCTATAATGTCAATAAATGCATATTTTTGTGCACATGTCATTAGCAGCAAATTGTCTTAGATATCTGTAGACGTCCAGGTCTTTCGCCTAAGGTATATCTTGAAGCGATACTCCTGTTAGTTTAAAAGTTATTGACATTTTAAAAATAGCTACAAATTGTTTTATAAAAAAGTGATTTTTGCATGAAATATTAAATTCTGGGAGAAAATCGAAGGCGTTTGTTAATCTGCGCAACTTCCTCTATCATATGCCAACAAATCAAGAAAATCCATGACCTATCGATTTTCGTCGAATATGATAAGGCTAACTAACCCCTTACCTCAAAATCGACATTAGAAGTCTAACTTCGGAATTTTAGAACAAGTCATATATCAATCGATCGTACTCGCCGAAAGAAATCGGCGAGTAATAATTGAGAAATTAACGTATGTATATAGAAAATCATGTATAATAAATTATTAGGAATGGAGAAACCACAGCTTCCACTGAGGTTTAAGTAGAGGTTACAAGTTTTCATTTAGGGTACAAATTGTAACGATATCTCAATTGGTTTCGAAATCGGTATAATTCTCCGTAAAACATACATTTTAAATACCTGTCACTTATAAACTAATTGATGTACCGCAACAAATGATATCTCAAACGAGAGTTCAATATGTCAACTTAATATTCACTGCTATTTTTATACCCTCACTTTAGTGTGACGAGAGTATATATCATTTGCTACGGAAAAAAGTGTAACACATCGAAGGAGTGATCTAAGACCCTAAGTATGTTCGGAGGAAATCCGTTTTGGGTCATTTTAAGTCGAATGAGCAATGTCCGTCCGTCTGTCTGTCTGTCTGTCTGTGTGTCTGCTGGCTGGTGCGCACGATAACTCTCGAAAGGAGTAACCGATTAACTTCAAATTTGGTATGTGGTAATATTTTGATCTATCTCCGGATGAGTTCGAAGATGGGCCATATTGGTCTACTCCTTCTGGTACCTCCCACACAAAGGTTAAAATTTAGTGAAATATTGATTCTTTAATAACTTCTATACTACTTATTCGAATCTTTTGAAATTCTGCACATAATATTAGTACATTAGTCGCTATTAACTCGAGAAAAATGGGTGAAGTTGACATGCCCCTTTTGGTACCTCCCACACAAATGGACCATTTTGCATCAAAATTTAACTGCTTATAACTTTAATACAAGTGCATAAAAATGCTTGAAATTTTCTACAGTATAATGTTTTTGTAGCGCCTATAGTCCGGTAAAAAATGGGCATTATTGTACTGCCCCTTTTGGCACCTCCCACACAAATGGACCGTTTCGTACCAAAAGTAAACGGGTTGTAACTTTAATACCAGTGCATACAAATACTAGAAATTTTGTACAGTGTAATGCTGTTATAGTGCCTATAGTCCTGTAAAAATTGGGCGTTATCACACCGCCCCTTTTTGTACCTCCCACACAAAATGACCAAATCATACCAAAATTACATAGCTCGTAACTTTAATATACCAGTGCACATAAACGCTTACAGTTCAGCACAATGCAATGTATTTAAGAATGTACTGTTTACCGAAAAATATGTGTATTTGGAAAACCCCTTCTGGTACCTCCCACACAAATTGACAGATTTATTGGTGTAATGTTATATATTACATTACTCACAAAGTGAGGGTATACCTTAGTCGGTTTACCCGACTGAAACTTTCTTACTTGTCAGGTAGTTATTTCCTATAAAAGTATAAGTTTAAAAAAATACAATATTGACGATAACTATAATAAATTTAGATTTTTAAGACAATATTACCGGCCGCTAATTGTGTCCAGCATTAAGTTGTCGTACAGACTTTTAATTCAAGGTATCATTTGCGTCGATATCCCACTTAGTTTAGAAGTTATTTTGAAAACCGGTATAACAGTTTTGTATAATTGTGATTTTTTCATTAGAGGTTTGTAAATCAGCGCGTGGTCCTCTATAATATGACAAAATATTTTTAAAATCCAAGAACTTTTGGTGAAATTTGAAAATCCATTTTTTGAAATTTCAAAAAAATTAGATTAACATATACAATTATAATATTTGGAGGAATTGAAGTAGTCGTTTCAAGCTTCGTTGCTTGTGTGGCAAGTAGCGCTGTCTTGTTGAAAGTAAACGTTGTCCAGATCAATTCCATCCAACTACGACCATAAAAAATCATTAATCATCTCCCGATAGCGTAATCCATTCACCGTAACTGTTGATCCAACCTCATTTTCGAAAAAGCAGGGTCCAATGACCCCGCGTGACCATAAACCGCACCAAACAGTCACACGTTGAGGATGGAGAGGCTTCTCAACAATAACTCTTGGGTTTTCCGAGACCCAGATGCGACGTAGCCACCGAGGTGGAAATGGGCCTCATCAGTCAACATGATTTTTCGATGGAATTCCGGATCATTTTCATGCATTTCAAGGACCCAATCAGCAAAGACACGACGTTGTTGATGATCGGCCGGCTTGAGTTCTGAGTGTTAACTGAACTTTATAAGCCTTAAACCCAAGTCTTTATGCAAGATACGGTGTAACGACGTTTGTGGAATGCTTAATTCCAAAGAACGACGAGGAATGGACAAACCTGGGGTTTCTTCAACACTTTGGGCTACAGCAGCAATATTCTCAGTAGTTCTTGAGCGACATGCACGGGTTTTATTCTTCACATCACTAACTTGTCCCAACAGCTCGAATTTTTCCACCAATTTCTATACTGCGGTCCGACAAGGTGCTCCACGACGACCCAACAATGCTTTAGTTTTGGTGACTACAAGATTCTCACCATTTTTGTTGTGAATTTTAATAATTTCAGTGCGTTGTTGAATCATGTATCGTTCCATTTTTATACCCTGCACCACACTGTGGTACAGGGTATTATAAGTTTGTTTCACGGCAGATGTTTGTAACACCTGAAAATAACACAGCTAGACCCACTGTTCAAAGGTGACATCTCACTTTTGAACATCAGTGTGAAACTTCCACTACTGCGCGGCATTATATGTGTAGGTGTATAAATGCAAATGCATTTATATGCCCATACATGCATAACCTATGCATCACTCTAAAGCACCCATGCACTCATCACTCATTACATGCACTCATTACTCTAATTTCCCTTTTGCTTATTTGTTTGTTTACTTGTCGCTTGCCATCTGTAGCTTAACGAAAGTCGTTAAGTGAGCTTAGAAGAGATAGATGGCAAGCACAAGTAATTAGTCTTTTACCGATCCTTTAACTAATCTCGTGCGCCTCTCCCCCGTGATAAAGTGAATTGTGCCAAATAATATATGTGTTAACAATTGAAAGTGTTTCCTTAATTAAAAATCAAGAACCATAGAGAACAAAAACGACCCAAGTTTATACATTTAAATGAAATGAATTTGTGAATAAATTGAAAACAGAGTTAGTTAAACATACGCCACTTACATTTACACACACACTCATGTACATATTTTACACAAATCGAAAAGAAATATTGAATTACAATAAAACCCTTTGAATTGTGAAAAAATTAAAAATTAAGCGTTCTTTTTTCGAAAGGCAAATTGAACTCAAAAAACCGACTCCTAAACATTTGGTCCTTCGAACCGGATCTGAACCAGTGACCTATGGAAATTTGCTCAGAAATTTATTAAGTGCTAATTTTTGGAAATTACACTTTACTACGAAAAATAAATTTGCTCGAAAAATTTATTAAGTGCTAATTTTTGGAAATTACACTTCACTACGAAAAATAAATTTGCTCAGAAATTTATTAAGTGCTAATTTTTGGAAATTACACTTTACTACGAAAAATAAATTTGCTCGAAAAATTTATGAAGTGCTAATTTTTGGAAATTACACTTTGCTACGAAAAATAAATTTGCTCGAAAAATTTATTAAGTGCTAATTTTTGGAAATTACACTTTGCTACGAAAAATAAATTTGCTCAAAAATTTATTAAGTGCTATTTTTTGGAAATTACACTTTACTACGAAAAATAAATTTGCTCGAAAAATTTATTAAGTGCTAATTTTGGAAATTACACTTTACTACGAAAAATAAATTTGTTCAGAAATTTATAAAGTGCTAATTTTTTGGAAATTACACTTTACTACGAAAAATAAATTTGCTCGAAAAATTTATTAAGTGCTAATTTTTGGAAATTACACTTTGCTACGAAAAATAAATTTGCTCAAAAATTTATTAAGTGCTAATTTTTGGAAATTACACTTTACTACGAAAAATAAATTTGACTCGAAAATTTATTAAGTGCTAATTTTGGAAATTACACTTTACTACGAAAAATAAATTTGTTCAGAAATTTATTAAGTGCTAATTTTTTGGAAATTACACTTTACTACGAAAAATAAATTTGCTCGAAAAATTTATTAAGTGCTAATTTTTGGAAATTACACTTTACTACGAAAAATAAATTTGCTCGATAAATCTATTAAGTGAAACACGTTCCTACAAAGTTTGTTTTTTTGTTTGTTATAAATTGCAAAAAACACTTTCTTACAAAATTTGTTTTTTGATTTGATTGAATTTTTTCTGATAGAAAAATCACTTTCCTACGCTTTTTTTATTTTTTTTGTTTTGTCACAGAAGAGTTGATTGATAATTTTTTTTGAGAGTACACTAGCCGACAAAGAATTACTTTCGTCCAAAATTTTATTTATATAATTTTTTTTTTTCTAAAAGACCCAGGTCTATAAAAATTATTATCGCTAAAATTTCTTACTTTTCACACAAACGACACAAGTTCAAAGTAAACTGCCATTATTTAGATCTATTCGTGAAAAAAAAGTCGGACTGTAAAAGATTGGCCCCATTCAACAAATATTTAGCGTTTTTCTGAAATTATTTTGCAAATATTGGCAAAGTAAGTTTTTACAGAAATTGTTAAAAGAAAAGCTCAATTTTAAAAGTTTCTTGAAATTTTAGCCAGTTTAAAATTTGACAAAGAAAATATTTAAGAAGGAGGAAATATGGATAAAGTTTTACGTGATAAATTTGTAAATTGCGTAAATGACCTGATAGACTTTGAGAGTGGTTACTCTGCTACTAGCACCGATGATAATATTCACTCATTAGAAGTGACACGTGTAGAATTGAACTCTGTTTGGGATCAAGTGAAAAGGGCCTATTTAGATTGTAGAGACCGTGTTCCCGAAAAAGATGAGGCCCCAATCGATAAATCAAAGTTGAGGACCCATTATAAAGAGGCATTAGAGACATACAAACGATGTTTAAGCGCAGTAAATGGAGAAATTTTAGCACTAACCGACGAAAGGCAGCAGGAAAAGTTCGAACGAGAATCGGAGACCCGAAAAAAGGAAACAGTTGAGCCAAACAACCATCTATCGTTACGGTTACCACCATGCGACACCGACACATTTCATGGAGGATACAGCGCTTGGCCTACTTTTCGGGATTTGTTTTCGGCCTTGTACAGAAATAATTCTAGACTTAGTAAAGTAGAAAAACTTTTTCATCTAAAACAAAAAACCGCGGGGGAGGCACGGGAAATTATTAGTAACGTACCACTAACAAATGAAGGTTTTGATCTAGCATGGAAAAACTTAGAAAACAGATACGAGAATAAACGAATGCAAGTAAATGAACAACTAAAGACTCTACTTAGTTTACCACCAGTTTCGGCAGATTCAGGATCTTCGATCCAAAAACTTCAACGCACTATTGATGGTTGCGTTCAGACACTAGAAACACTCAAGGTAGATGTAAAGGGGTGGGACCCAATTTTAGTTTACCTTACTTCTACGAAACTGCCGAGAAATTTCTTAGAAGAATTTGAAAACGGTTTGGAAGACTGTTCCATACTACCGTCTTGGAAAGATTTGAATGAATTTTTGACACACAAGTTCAAAACTTTAGAATCTGTAGGAAATATTAAGCCCCATTTCTCCAAAAATAATCAGCCTAGACCCGATTATAGTAGGAAGGAAAATAGGGTTAAGTCATTTCAAACTAATGTTGCGCAACAGACTCAAAGTTCGCAAAGAAGATTCAACAATAGCAACAGATTTAGCACATCTACGCAACCTAGTAGTCGTACAAATGGACCGAGTTGCCAAATTTGTAAGGCAAACCATTTGTTACGTAATTGTCCACAATTCCTTGAGAAAAACGTGAATGATCGAATTCACTTAGTAAAACTTCACAATCTTTGTTACAACTGCATCACTTCGGATCATGTTGTAAGAGATTGTAAGAGTCGTTTCACGTGTAGGGAATGTAATCAAAGACATCACACTTTATTACATAAGGGTAACGAGGCCCGACCTACAAATTCACAACCGGTTAGAGATGACGTACGACCTAGTACCAGTGCGGCAGCTCTAACCACCCTAGTACAATCCACTCCTAGTTTACAGTCCACACCTAGTTTTCAAACTCCTAGTATAACGACTCTAGCTCTCAAGGAAAATTCACAACTTAGCCAGCAGCAATCGAAAGAAACACTACTCTTCACAGCGATTGTTCAAATTGAATCTAGAGGGCAGCGATATGACGCACGAGCGATTATCGACCCTGGATCTCAATCAACATTTATTTCAGAGAAGATTACAAACCAATTGAAGCTTCCAACTAGGAAGAATCTTGTTCATGTTACCGGTTTAAGTGAAACCGTTTCAGAAACTTCAACAAAAGCTTGTCTTTTTAACCTTTGTTCTCGTACAAACCCTAGTTTTGAATTAGAAGTTTGGGCACCCGTTTTGAAGTCCCTTCCTTCTAATTTGCCGTCGCGCACCCTAGAAAAAAATCAACATAGAGAAACAACTCAACTCGAGTTAGCAGATCCTCGTTTTTACGAAAGCCGACCCATAGATCTTCTGATAGGTTTAGACATAGGACCCTTAATTTACACAGTAGGAGCTCCAATGAAATCTATAGGATCTTTACTAGCGCAAAGCACCGTTTTTGGCTGGATAGTGGGCGGACCCCTTGAAAAATCAAACACAAATGATTGGAAAATTTCACTTTACAATACAGTTTCGATCGAGAAAATTCTCACACGTTTTTGGGAGGTGGAGGAGACCCCAAAAAAAGTTTTGAGGTCAGCAGAAGACACCTTTGGCGAAACAAATTTCAAAAATACAACGCGAAGAAATGAAGATGGACGATATATTGTCACGATGCCGTTCAAATCTTGTGCTGAACTTGGAGCATCTCGAAATATCGCAATGGCGCAATTCTATCGAATGGAAAGAAAGTTGCAAAAAACGCCCGAAATTAAATCTCAATACGACGCAGCGATAATGGAATATTTGGAACTTGGACACATGCGGAAACTGAGACCCCAGGAAATCGAGAAGACCCCTCACTACTATTTGCCACATCATGCAGTTATTAAACCAGATAGGGTTACTACTAAACTTAGGGTAGTTTTCAATGCGTCAAGTCCCACATCAAATAGGAAAAGTCTTAATTACATTTTACATCCAGGGCCAATACTTCAACAGGATTTAGTATTGCAGATTTTAAAATGGAGGTTTTTTAGATATGTATTCAACGCGGACGTTACCAAAATGTATCGTCAAATACAAATCGACCCAAGTCAGGCCCCATTTCAAAGAATTCTTTTTAGAAAATCAGCAAATGACCCAGTTGAAGACTTTGAACTTTCGACAGTCACTTTCGGAATTAATTGCGCCCCATTTCTAGCTCTTAGGACCCTAATTCAATTGGCAGAAGATGTTAAAGAAACATACCCATTAGGTTCGGAAATTATAAAACAAAATTTATATGTCGACGACGTTTTAGCTGGAGGTCACACTGTAGAAGAATCCCTTAAGTCTATGAAAGAATTAGTAGCAGCCATGGACTCAGCAGGTTTTGAATTGAGAAAATGGAGCTCAAACGACCCCAATCTACTTCGCGATCTGCCACCTGACTCACTCTTGCCGGTCAATTGGTTGGATATTTCGGAAGGAACTTCAACGAAGACTCTAGGTATCCGATGGAACATTTCGGCTGATAACTTTACGTTCACCTCACCACCCACGGAAGAAAGGGAATTATGCACCAAACGAGAAGTCCTTTCAACAATTGCCAAATTTTTTGACCCATGTGGATGGTTGGCTCCAGTAATCATCGTAGCAAAGCTTATCATGCAACAAGTCTGGCTGGATAAAGTAGATTGGGACGACGCGTTGAAGCCCATCACTCGAATGAATTGGAAGAATTTCATAAAAAATTGTCCTTCAATAGATTCAGTTTCAGTACCTAGGTGGATCAGATTCAAACCCTCAAGTAAAATTGAAGTACATGGTTTTTGTGACGAACATTTAGATCAAACAGTCGACACGTTTCTTTTGGCAGCGAAAACGCGAGTAGCACCCATCAAAAAAATATCTCTGCCTAGATTAGAATTATGCGGAGCCGTTCTCTTAGCAAAATTAACCACAGCGGTGGTTCCCAACTTACAAATTGAAAATATTTCAACACACTTTTGGACCGACTCAACGATCGTGCTGGCATGGCTCAAAAAACCACCGTGTTCATGGAGTGCCTTTGTAGGAAATAGAATTTCAGATATTTTAGATAATGTAGGCAACGAAAATTGGAAGCACATAGATTCAGAAAGCAACCCAGCTGATGTAGCCAGTCGAGGATGTTCGCCAAATGATTTGCAGTCACATCATTTGTGGTGGACTGGACCCCAGTGGCTGAAGTTTCCAAAAGACCGATGGCCTAGGCACGACATTATGAGCGACACAGAGTTAGAAGCAAAGGCAGTTAAAGTTTTCGCGACCACAACAGTTGAAGATCCTTTGGATAGATTTTCTTCTCTATCTAGGGCATACAAAGTCTTAGCATTTGCGATCCGTTTTTGGCGAAATACCAGCGTCAATCGGACCCGACTTAGAATTTCTTCAGCAGAAATCACCCACGGTGAAATCCAAGATATCAAAGATCGTCTTATTGGTTTAACACAAAAACATTATTTCGCAGAGGAGTATTTAGCGTTAACCCAAAAGAAAAGACTCTCATCTAGTAGCAGTCTTTTATCTCTCAATCCATTCATTGATTCAAAAGGAATCATTAGGGCAAATGGCCGCCTTGTTCAGTCCCCAGCACTTACATATAACGAGCGCCATCCCATTCTTATCCCATACGAATCGAGATTAGCCCTTTTGTTAGTAGAATTTGTTCACAAAATTACGATGCATGGCGGAAATCAACTCATGACTCGAGTAATCAGGTCTGAATTTTGGATATTTAAATTGAAGCCCTTAATCAAGAAGGTAATTCATAATTGTCGAACTTGTGTTTTATATAAACACCAGACTCAAACGCAAATTATGGCCTCACTTCCGCCCCAGCGAACTATGCTGACTCGACCTTTTACCAACACAGGAGTAGATTTTGCAGGACCCTTCAACATAAAGAATTTTACAGGAAGAGCTTGTTTAATAACAAAGGGTTATGTTTGCGTCTTCGTTTGCTTTTCCACAAAAGCAATTCACTTAGAACCCACTAGTGATCTATCAACTCAATCTTTTTTAGCCGCTTTATCTCGCTTTATTGGGCGACGAGGAAGCCCAGCCAGGATCTACTCAGATAATGGGACTAATTTTGTAGGAGCAGCAGAATTAATAAGAAAAGATAGGCTAGAGTTTATGAAGAATCTGCAAAAGGACGCCACCCAGAACAATGTTTATCAAAATTTAGAATGGAGTTTTATTCCTCCCGGTGCCCCTCATATGGGAGGATTATGGGAGGCGGGAGTTAAATCATTCAAAACACATCTACGAAAATTTATACCGCAAATGAATTTTACCTTTGAGGAATTCTCGACCATTTTAGCGCGAATTGAAGCCTGTCTTAACTCTCGACCCCTAAGTCCAGCCAGCGACGACCCTTCCGATTTAAATCCTCTTACCCCAGCACATTTTCTGATAGGTACCTCCATTTTGACCCCAGCAGAACCAGATGTTTCAGACGGAAACCTCACCCTAGCCAACAGATGGAAACGATTAAAGATTATCTCTCACTATTTTTGCCAAAGATGGAAAACTGAGTATTTGAATGAGCTACATCGTCGATATAAGTGGAAGTATCAAACAGAAAATGTAAAGGAAAACGATTTAATTGTACTTAAAGATGAGAGATTGGCCCCGACAGAATGGAAATTAGGCCGTATAGAAAGAACATACCTTGGAACTGATCAAAACATTAGGGTCGTAGATATTCGGACAGCACGCGGAGTAGTTAGTAGACCGATAACGAAAATCGTCAAACTATTTTCAGATTGACTAACACTCTATTTATTTGTAAAAGAACTTGGTACTCACATCTCTTCTATCCCAGATATGGTTTCTCAATTGCCTAGCCCAACCCCGAGTCGTGACTCATCCAACTCACGAAGTACCGTTATACGACACGATGTCAGCCCATATTCCCTGAAGACAGATGCTGTACCCAGTACCCTACCACTTCGACCCTACTCAGACCCGCCATCGCATTTCCGTCAACTTTTGTTATTCAAGCCTTGGATCCGGGACAGGCCCCAAAACTGGATGGGGTTTTCATCCACGGGAGCCAAATGAGCTGCAGTTTTAGATTAAGCTAGTTTAAGTTAGAATAATCTACACTATATCACGGGGGGGGAGAATGTTCAAAGGTGACATCTCACTTTTGAACATCAGTGTGAAACTTCCACTACTGCGCGGCATTATATGTGTAGGTGTATAAATGCAAATGCATTTATATGCCCATACATGCATAACCTATGCATCACTCTAAAGCACCCATGCACTCATCACTCATTACATGCACTCATTACTCTAATTTCCCTTTTGCTTATTTGTTTGTTTACTTGTCGCTTGCCATCTGTAGCTTAACGAAAGTCGTTAAGTGAGCTTAGAAGAGATAGATGGCAAGCACAAGTAATTAGTCTTTTACCGATCCTTTAACTAATCTCGTGCGCCTCTCCCCCGTGATAAAGTGAATTGTGCCAAATAATATATGTGTTAACAATTGAAAGTGTTTCCTTAATTAAAAATCAAGAACCATAGAGAACAAAAACGACCCAAGTTTATACATTTAAATGAAATGAATTTGTGAATAAATTGAAAACAGAGTTAGTTAAACATACGCCACTTACATTTACACACACACTCATGTACATATTTTACACAAATCGAAAAGAAATATTGAATTACAATAAAACCCTTTGAATTGTGAAAAAATTAAAAATTAAGCGTTCTTTTTTCGAAAGGCAAATTGAACTCAAAAAACCGACTCCTAAACACCCACCTTAAAGTATACCGATCGACTCAGAATCACTAGCTGAGTCGATTTAACCATGTCTGTCCGTCCGTCTGTCCATGTAAAGTTGTTCGTCGATTACAGGTCGCAATTTCCCTCCGATCGTTCTGAAATTTTGCAGTTTAGAGTATTTTGCAGCTGTTAAGATCGCTATTGAATTTGGTTGAAATCGGTTAAGATTTAGCTATTGCTCCCATATATATGTTTCGTCCGATTTGGCCCTTTAGTCCTATAGAAGCTGTATTTTACATCCAATCGTTTTGAAATTTAGAATGGTAGAGTTTCTTGATCCACGAACCAACATTCCCGAATTTGAAGAAAATCGGTTAAGATTTAGCTATAGCTCCAATATATATGTTTCGTCCGATTTTGCTCTTTAGTCCTGTAGAAGCTGTGTTTTACATCCAATCATCTTGAAATTTAGAATGGTAGAGTTTCTTGATCCATGAACCTAAACTACCGAATTTGAAGAAAATCGGTTAAGATTTAGCTATAGCTCCCATATATATGTTTCGTCCGATTTGGCCCTTTAGTCCTATAAAACCTGAATTTACCTCCAATCGTTTTGAAATTTAGAATGGTAGAGTTTCTTGATCCATGAACCAACATTGCCGAATTTGAAGAAAATCGGTTAAGATTTAGCTATAGCTCCCATATATATGTCTCGTCCGATTTGGCCCTTTAGTCCTATAGAAGCTGTATTTTACATCCAATCGTTTTTAAATTTAGAATGGTAGAGTTTCTTGATCCACGAACCAACATTCCCGAATTTGAAGAAAATCGGTTAAGATTTAGCTACAGCTCCAATATATATGTTTCGTCCGATTTCGCTCTTTAGTCCTGTAGAAGCTGTGTTTTACATCCAATCATCTTGAAATTTAGAATGGTAGAGTTTCTTGATCCATGAACCTAAACTACCGAATTTGTAAAGATTTAGCTATAGCTCCCATATATATGTTTCATCCGATTTGGCTCTTTAGATCCAATCGTTTTTATACCCTACACCACACTGTGGTACAGGGTATTATTTAAGTATAAAATGACCCAAAAGTAAATTTATGTAAACAATTTATACATGAATTACAAAATTTATATATCAGAGTTATTCAATATTACGAGAGTGGTGTAGGGTATTATATAGTCGGCCCGCCCGACTTTAGCCTTTCCTTACTGGTTAGTGATGACGTAGTTTCTACTTGTCGAAGAATAAAATTAATAAAACTGTCTCTGCAGTTGATTCCCTGCATTAAAGCTTGAAACGCCTACTTTAACTACAATAAAAAAATGTTGGCGCCTAGATATAAACTTCACGAAATTATTAAAACAATTATAGCGACTTTAAAAGACCTGTAACTTCCAAACGAATTTAGATATCGCATCAAGTGATACGTTTAACGTAACCTTAAAACGCCCACTGTAATTCCTCAAAAACTTACAATTATACACGTTACTCTAAATGTTTTGAAATTTCAAAATTGGCTTTTTATATTTGACCGAAAGTTATTAGATTATTTGGCGTAGGTGAAGCACTTTCGGTATAAAATGTTTTTGATTTTAAAATTACAATCGTTGCTTGTATTTATTAAAATAAGACATATTTCGTATTTTAGTTTTTTCAATAATTTATTAATCAAGTTATATTTGTATTGAAGTTAATTGTGATAAAGTCAAACTTGAATTATATTCAGCACACATGCTTTGCTATTACACAAGGTATGTTCTCCCTAATTTAACCGCAATTACACAAGTAAATATTTATAGACGCGTTCAGAACAAATGTTTCACACAAAACGGCAGTCTAAGTCCCCCTCTGGCATTACAAAAAAAAACGAAAAAAGAGCGTTTAACACCATTGGCCAAAGTTTTCGTTTAGAGTGTCAAAAAGGTCAAACCGCATACTTCACTATACAAAAAAACCGATGCACAAAAAATCACATTCAATTCGCTCCTTCAAAAGGAAAGATTTCCAGTACATTAAGTTCAACAGCTAAACGTAAAGGATATTGAATTACAATCCCAAAACACACACACACATAAACCCATACATGAAACAGAGGAAAGTTGTACAACAATGACTTGTAGTCGTGTACATATTTGAAATCGGATTCACATACTAACCCAAATACCAATACCGCAACAGCGAAAAAAGGATCGAAAGTCAATTGCTTTACTTTTCCCAAACCCACAGATTGCGGCATTTTTCCCAAACATTTTTTTTAAGAAATAAACAAAAAACAATCTGTATTTTTTGTAACAATTTTTCATACATTTATTTTTGTAATGTCGTTTGTTTGCTTTGAGTTTATTTAATAATGTTTGTCACTTTTTGTTTGTTCTTTATAATTTACATATTTACTCGTTTATATTTAGAGGGGGTTTTTTTGACTTATAAATTACATAAAAACATTTATATTTAATGATTATTATTAATTATTTAATATTTGTTGTTGTTGTAATAATATTTATTCCATTATTATTGTATATATCATATATGATTTAGATAGTATTTTTTCCCAAAAGAAAAACATTATTATTTACATAAGATTAAATGAGTTGTTAATTTATACAAGAGTTGGGGAGTTTATCTTAATGTTTAACAAAGAAAAAAATTAACAATTTCTTATCTTAGTTTTTCTATTTGTTGCTTGTTTGTTTGTTATATAAAAATAAATACCTTTGGATTAATAATGAGAATATAGTTTTGTATGTTTTCTTAAAATTTACTTGGAAATTTTAATAACAATTATGTATAGTTTTTGTATAATACAATTAGTTTTGTTATAAAGTATATATGTATGGGTTTAAAGATATTTTTACATGGAAACAATCATGGTCACATTGGTTGAATTTTTTTGTTTTTGGGAAAACGAAAGCATAATGAATTTTTGAAGGCTTCGAATAAGTAAATTTAAAACATTTGTTTACAACAACTTTGTCATAAAATGGCAGCCGATTTTTAATTTGATTGAAAAAATATTTGAAATTTTAAATGGTAATGTTTTTACGGATTTTGCCTTGGGGACTATTTTGTGTATAAAAGGAAAGACTATAATATTTTAAAAATTTTTTATGGTAAATTTTTCTAAATCTTTCCTTTCGGCACATTTTGGAAATACAGTATAACCTCTCTAATCCGGACACTCGATAGTCCGAACTATCCAGTAATCCGGACAGCTCAATGATTCGGACAATTTCGAAATTTTACCTCTGTAGTCCGGACATCAATATGTTTTTGTGTATGTTTTTAAGTTTTTTATCGTTATTATACCTTTAGCCAAAAACAATAATTATGTAGTGGTTCTGAGAAATGATAATTTTTTTCAAAGTAACCGGTGGTTGCTAAAGTTCAAAATTTGTAATGAAATTGGTGCATGGAAATATGAGGCGAAAATTTATAAAGTGATAAATCTGCTGTATTATTTTTGAAAACCGTCGAGGAAGTGGAACTTGACTCTGCTCTATTTTTGAGGGCTCTTCCAACAACAACGTTTTTAACTCAGCGCCAGGCAGAAAAATGTCAGCAGATAGATTTTCCTTCATGATAACGTGCCTGGATCTCATACGTTGCCTTTCCTTTTAATAGGTAAGCATGAAAATCCATGAGTGTTTAAACAATTTTAACTTCCTTTTGCATATAAGTCTACCAAAAAAGGCTGGATATCGACTTCCGTTTTTGAAGATTGAAGAAATTTCTGATAAATGCTAAGAAGCCGCTGATAGCGGAGGATTACACAGAAAGAAAATGGGACCATACAAATCTTTCATTTCTTGTTCACCACTGATGATGTTATAGTTCCGTCAGTTATGTCAAACGAAAATATTGAAAAGGACATAGACTCCATTGTAGTCTTGAAGAAATTAACTATTTTTTGTAGACAAATAAGAAAGCAGCCGAACCCTTTCAAGTGCTATTTTATAGGCTAAGAAAGTAATAATATTTCTAAAAGAATTTAAAAACAGATTTTAAAAAAACTGCAAAAAGATAAGTGTAAAAGAGTCGATTGCATTTATTATTTATCTTTTTCTTTTTAAGAAACGCGTTTCTTAATAAAATATGAAAATATGACCCACTTTCGAGTTTTGTACTGTAGTCCGGACAATTCAGTAATCCGGACAAAGGTCGAAACTATATCTGTCCGGATTAGAGAGGTTATACTGTATATTGAAATGGAAATGTCCCATGAAGCTCAAACACAAACATACATTCCTAATTTGTTTTTTTTTGTAAGCTAGTGTAATGATAGAAGAACTAAAAATTCCGAAATCTCTTTTCCTCTGAAATCTGTTATATATGAACCTTTGACCTGTTCCCAATATTAATGGCGAAATTTTCCACAGAGAAAGAAAAAATCTATAAATGTGCCAATATTTCGATTTGTTCTCTAGAACCACTTTGTGCCATTTCTAAATTAGTCGAATTTTGACATTCAACACTATCGGCGGTATTATTATCCGCTCCCGTTTGGGGTGTTATAGTAACAATAGTAACTAAATCATCTTTTTTATCACTTGAACTCGATGGTTCACGCTTGGTTATTATACAATTTGTTGCATCCAATTGTAGAGAGTTACGCTTCTCTTCCATTTGGGATTTGCCGAGACCACTGCCAGTGGAAATTACCGATGTTGTTGTTGATGTTCCTATTGCAGGAGCATTGTGAGTTGAACTCAAACGCGCCTGCATTGTCCTTTGCTGTAGTGTATTATATTCGGAAAGTTGTTCCACACTCAAGGGCTCGGGAATATCTTCATTAGCCAGCAGTCGTCCGGAGGGTTCAGTTTCAATACTACGCTCACTGCTGATGGTACCAGGTGTGTTGTTACGTGAACGATAACTGGGTGGGAAACTGTATTCGGAACCGCCAATACTGCTCTCAGCACGTCCTGTCGCGCCGCCCATACCATTAGTCCCACGTATCGTGGATGTTAAGGGAGCCCTGTTAACATAAGAAGGAAGGGAAGATGGCATTAGTATTGTGTGTGTATGTGCTTATTTGGGTTAACTTTTTTTTTTGTTTAAAATTAATTTGCATATTTTATGTAAATAAATGTATTTTTAGATTGCTATATAATCCAGTATGTGGTAAGCATAAATATTTGCCAAATTCGCGTGTGGATTGGCCGTTGGAATTTTAATTTAATCTGTCACCATTTGATTAATTTGCATATTGATTGATTGTATATATTGTTCTAGGAATGATTGGGGTGAATAAATCTAGTGGTGTTGTGATTTATCATAATGTTGTGTTGCGAGAAATGTGGGAATTTTTTGCGGATTGTGGGTGGAATATAGCCAAAGATTGCGGTTTATTTTCAAATATTTGATGGACTTTTGATTAAAGTATTAATACTGTTGCAAAAACCGAATTTCCCTACAAAAATAAGAGCTCTTATTAGCCCTCCATCTATTCGAAAGGAGAGGGAGCAAATATATCAGATGTTTATGGAATCATCATGTCATTTGTTACAACAGTTTCTACAGAAATTGTTTGTTGCGACGTTCTGTCTCAATGCGACTCTTCCTATCAGACGGCGTCAGGTTATGAATGACACGTATATTGAAACATTCATACCTGATAACGATAGCAGATATATGTATGGAATGTACACAAGTCCTAGTAAAGGCCCACTTCTCTAGAGTTGCCTTATATTATTTTCTCCGTAGAATGGGTGCAATACATAATGGCATTTCCGCGGGTCGCGAACGTACGTACGCTTTTGATGTACAAAAAATATAGAAAACAAACATTTTCCCCGCATTTTTTTGGTGATTTGATAGCATATTGGTAGCTCCATGATAGGTTGTAAAAGATGGGATTCATCGAGTTTTAGTTTTCATAATGATAGCAATAAACATGTACGCGAACGTACGCGAAATAGAAGTCAACTTTGGTTGAATCTAGTAACATGCAAAAATCTGCGAAAAGAAACGGAATATTCTAAAGCTATTAATTGATTTTAAAAGAGGATTAATGTAGCTTTCTATCGAGTATTTACACAATAAATTACCTCTATTGGTTTTTTTTTTCTAACTGGCTTAGGTGCCGGTCGCGAACGTACAATTTTTCCATCTGTTTTAACCGTTAAATTAATCGTTAATCGAACTTTGTTTTTGGTCTTCCTGCATTTTTCTCTTCTTAATTGATTGTAATAGAGAAATTTTGTAGAAAGAGTGCAAGCTTAACATATGTTTTTATATGTAAAATAATTAAATATAAAAATGTATGTAAAAGCAGCTTAAAACGTAAAAGCAGTTTTTAGGCAAATTTTTTCATGAAAACAACTGAGATATGCTATGAAACCATTATATTTTAAAATTTTAGACATTTTTTATTAATTTTTTTTATAATTTCTCACAATAAAATACGATGATTACCAACATTTTATTTTTCGGCCCTGGTTGACCATTCGGCGGATATGCCCATATAATAGATCATCCTCCAGACATTTTCATCTTATGTAATATAGGAAAAGGTGGACTCTGAAAACTTTTCCTTAGGAAAATGTGGACTCTGAAAACTTTTCCTTGGGGAAATGTGGACTCTGGTAACTTTTCCTTAGGAAAAGGTGGACTCTGACAACTTTTCCTTAAAAGGTGGACTCTGACAACATTTACCTAGAAAAAGTTGGTCTGGACAACCTTTCATTGGGAAAAGTTGGTCTCGACAACCTTTCCTTAAAAAATTGGTCAGTGACATCTTTTCTTTAGGAAAAGGTGGTATCTGACATCTTTTCCTAAGGAAAAGGAGGTCTCTGACAACTTTTCCTTAGGTAAAGGTGGTCTCTGACAAATTTTCCTGAGGAGAAGGTTCTCTCTGACATCTCTTACTTAGGAAAATGTGGTCTTTGACATCGTTTACTTAGAAAAAAGGATTCTAAAAACTTTTTTTTGAAAATGGTTGCCTCCACCATTTTTTTACGAAATGGTTGTCTCTGACAAATTTTCTTTAAGAAATGTTGATCTTTTTCCTAAGAAATGGTGGTCTCTGAAAACTTTTCATTAGGAAAAGGTGGTCTCTGACTGCTTTTTCCTAGGATATGGGGGTCTCTGACAACTTTTCCTTTCGAAATGGTGGTCTCTGACAAATTTACCTTAGGAAAATGTGATCTCTGACATCCTGTCCTTAGGAAAGGGTGGTCTCTAACCTCCTTTCCTTAGGAAAGGGTGGTCTCTGACAATTTAGGAAAACTTTTCCTTAGTAAAAGGCGGCCTCCGACAGCTTTTCCTTAGGAAAAGGTGGTATCCGACAACTTTTCCTTAGGAAAAGGCGGTCTCCGACAACTTTTCCTTAGGAAAAGGCGGTCTCCGACAACTTTTCCTTAGGAAAAGGTGGTCTCCTACAACTTTTCCTTAGGAAAAGGTGGTCTCCAATAACTTTTCCTTGGGACAAGTTTGTCTCCGACAACTTTTCCTTAGGAAAAGGTGGTCTCCGACAACAAGGAACCTTAGGAAAAGGTGGTCTCCGACAACTTTTCCTTAGGAAAAGCTGGTCTCCGACAACTTTTCCTTAGGAAAAGTGTCAGTGACTAACTTTTCCTTATGAAAAGGTGGTCACTGACAACTTTTCCTTAGGAAAAGGTGGTCACTGACAGCTTTTCCTTAGGAAAAGGTGGTCACATACAACTTTTCCTTAGGAAAAGGTGGTCACAGACGACATTTCCTTAGGAAAAGGTGGCCTCTGACAACTTTCCCTTAGGAAAAGGTGATCACTGGCAACTTATCCTTAGGAAGCGGTGATTACTAACAACTTTTCCTCAGGAAAAGGTGGTATCTGAGAACTTTTCCTTAGGAAATGGTGGTCTCTGACAATTATTCCTTAGGAAAAGGAGGTCTCTGGTAATTTATCCTTAGGAAAAGGTGGTCGCTGATAACCTTTCCTTAGGACAACCTTCCCTTACGAAAAGGTGGTCTGTGGCAACTTTTCCTTGGGAAACCGTGGTCTTTGACAACTTTTCCATAGGGAAAGGTGGTCTCTGGCAACTTATCTTTAGGAAAAGGTGGTCTCTGACAACTTTTCCTTAGGAAAAGGTCTTCTCTGATAACTTTTCCTTAGCGAACGGTGGTATTTGGCAACTTATCCTTAGGAAAATGTCGTCTCTGACATCTTGTCTTTAGGTAAAGGTGGTGTCTCCAAATCTTTCCTTAGGAAAAGGTTGTCCCTGACAACTGTACAGCACGAACAAGAACTATTGGTCATAAAAATTGGCCTCCGACAACTTTTCGTTAGGAAAAGGTGCTTTCTGACAACTATTCCTTAGGAAAAGATAGTTGCAACGAAAATTCATATTAGGACACAAAAGTTGATTATCCCACCGTAATGTCCTTTGTCCTCCAGGGTTCTTATTTATGTAGTTATAAATTAATGGATGGGATATATTAATCACAGACTTTATAAAATAGTAGTTATATTCTAAGTATCTATACTTTATATATTTTTTTCTTAATTAACAGCAGTTACAAATATGTAAAAAAAAGATCTCGCTACCAATTTTTTTAACGGGCATTTTAATTTTTGAAAAATTTAAAGAATGCGTTTTTGTGTTTTACGAAATTTGTAATTGCTCCCGAACGGCTAAACCGATTTTTGTAAAGTTTACTTTGTTTTAAAGAGGAAACAATGCGCCAATTTTTGTAAAAAAAGTTTTTAAATTTTTTTTTAAAAAATTTTACGAACGTTTTTTTTTTTTTAAACTTTGTAGAAAAAATTGCTCCCGCCTAAGAATTATCTCGTATAGTTACCGAGATATCTGCAATTGAAAGTCAAAAAAACTTTTGTAAAAAAATTCAAAAAAAGTTACAATTTATATATTTGGGCCCCCTATGTCAGACAGGGGCGGAGCTATGTCAGACATCGGGTGAAGAAAATGTTCAAGCGCGTGTAACTCGTGTTTCTCTTTCGATTTATAAAAGCTATTTTTGTGTGTGTTCTACTAACTGAGGTCTACAAAAAAATCTTTTTACACCCAAGAATTATATCGTATAGTTACCGAGATATCTGCAAAGTCAAAACAAACATTCGTAAAAAATTTCTCAAAAAAATTTTTACTCAAAATGGCGCATTTTGTCCTCTTTAAAACAAAGTAAACTTTGCAAAAATCGGTTCAGCCGTTCGAGAGCCATTACAAATTTCGTAAAATTCAAAAACTATTTTTTTTAATTTTTTCAAAAAGTAAAATGACCAACAAGTTTTTTTAAAAAAAAATTATAAAAAAATGCTAGATCTTATTTTACATATTTGTAACTGCTTATAACATTTTAGCCAAAAATAAACTACATAGGTCGATATTAAATATTCTGACCCAGCTATTTTCGCCACTACGGCTAAAGTGTGTCGATCTTATTTAGAATTTAAATTAAATAAAATCTAAAAATCCAATTTCAACTTAATTCCTTAGGTATATCTTAAAGCTAATTAAAATGCCCTCTAAACTTGTCTTAAAGCTAATTAAAATGTTTGCCTTCTAACAGCAATGATGCCAAAGACCCTAAAGGCTTAAAGTATCAACTATATTCCAACTCATTTTCTTTAATATCGTCAATTTCCTCTTCCTGTTCTGCAAAGTAAATGTACAACAAATACTAGGGATAATTTAATTTGCCTCTTAGGAAAGCTAATTACAAGTCATTTGCCTTTATGCCATTACCCTACTGCTATATAGCAGAGTATGTATTTTAAACTGAAATGAGCTCAAAAATTAAACAATGCGAACAAATTAAGCCATTTTGACAAGGCAAACCAACGACCAAGCAAAAAAATTGTTTAGCCAATGTCAGACTTCAACATCTCCATTGTAACCACATCTTCTGTTTCAGCTCCAGCCCGTGGCACAATGGCCGTTTTTATCCTTGAGCAGCTAAGTCCGACTGTTGTTCAAATGAATACCAAAAATTAATCTTTACTTGGCGCACAGTGTGTTCAGTTTCTTTTATGTCTAATTACCATTTGCTATTATAAAAAGATCAAAGTGGCAATTATCTGTTAAATGAGCCTCATATTAATCGTCCAATAATAAGGAGTAGGTACTCACTCACTCACCCGCTCGTAAATACAAGTACTTCGACAAAAGCCCTCAGTCGTTGGCAGCCACCCTGAGACGGACTCTTAGAGAATGTAGAAATTCATTTAAACTTTGAAATTTGTTCCAGTGATGAGGAGGGAGGGTGTTTTAAACGGAAAATATGGTGAAGAAAATAAAGGATATTTTAACATCCTTTATACTCGTTCAGCTGTACACAAAGAGATGTGTTGGAACAAATGCAAGTCATTCAATAAGGATAAACTTGACTGTGCGGTGGAAAGGAATGTGCTGTAGCAGCTTCATGATGAAAGAGGTTTACATAGAATTGATGCTAAAGAGCTTTGAGATTCATTTCCATTCAATAAAGTCAATGTTCTTGAATGCTACTTAGCTAGGAATTTATTGAATATTTGCGACCACTTTGAGTGAGGAATATGATTTAGTGAGGGTTAAAGTTTGACTGGTAAATGAATCTTATAAATTAATATAGAGCGTTGCTTAGCAGTCCTTGATTACCTGCATACTGCATACAATTTAATGAGACAGAGCTACCATGGAGATATAGCTACCATTTAATGCTACAGAGGAAAATTATGTTAACTCCAGGGCAAGTATGCTTTTAATACTCGTACTCTGCCGCTAGGGATCTTTGCTTAGTTAGCAGTGGCTCTTTTATAATAAGAAATAAAATATATCAAATAAATTCGGAATTTTTGGACTATCTCAAGATTGGATAGTCGATTTTTTTCTGATTAATTGCACTATGTGGCAACAAAAACAAGAAAGAACGCAGGGCCGAAGTTTACTCATAATTTCAGCGTAATATGAGAAAATCTGGATCATCGTTGAATCCATTTAACAGCAAACTCAATTCAAGGTATTCACGAGCAATAAATGCCAACCACACCAAAGGTTTAGGTTAGGGTAGCAGTAAGCCTTTCCAGCTCACATAGACCAATGTAGGTGCCTAGTGATACCACGGGCTCAGATGTCCCTCATTGAAACCAAAAAATTTATCAATATTACGAATATCGGTACCGGAAAGATCTGTCAGATTTCCTACAAAGGCCGACCCCAGATATCCAGAAGTCGCTTACTTAACGAGGGACAGTAGCAAAGCAGGTTCTCGATGTATTCCACCTCTTCCTCATCACCACAGATCGTGCAGACTCAATACCTAATCTTCTGGCGTGTTCGCCGATCAGGCAGTATTACCTCAGAACTGACGCTAAGTTGAAGGTTTTTTTCTCTCTAATTCGAGGGGAGATTTTGGCCTTCTCAGTTCGGAACTTGGCAAGATTTTTTAAGCTATCCTACAGCTGCCCATTTCTGTCCGGATTTCATTGGCCTGCTTGATTGCCTTTTGCCTAAGTCAAGGTTTTCATGTGAATAGCAAGTTCATCAGCTTTACAGTTCTCCGGGAAAGGGCTATTCCCAGGAACCTATAAGAGGTGTTAGTTAAACTGCTCAGCCATTTCGTTAAGAGATCAGCGGAACTCGAAAGCTGTTTGTGAATTTAGGGATGAGGCTGTCAGATAATTGATGGCAGCCTGGCTGTCCGAGTAAATGACAACGACAGTGTTGGTTACTACGTTGCGACTCAGCCAATTGGCGACATCCCTTATAGTCATTATTTCGGCTTCACACTGCAGGAATCTGGTAAATTTTGAGCTATATCCAGACAAAGTTATTTACAGTGTACTCCGAAGCCAACGCTTTCATCAAGATTCGAACTAACTGTGTTAAAGTGGCTTTGTTTTCTATAACTTGCACTCGGTTAGTTACCGTAGCACTGAATTTTGATAACTTCGTGTTCTTATACCTCAACATTGATAGAAAGTTCAATCGTAATGCCGCTCTGGTGGCAACTCCTCTCAACACAATATCAATGGACAGTAGACGGAGAAGCGTTCGTAGAGACTCAGTCGCTGTAGTCCTCAACGCTCCGCTTATGCAAAGACAGACGGTTCTCTGAACCTTTGATAATTGGTTTGTAATGGATAGTTTATTAGGCGCCATCCACCACAATGCCGTACAACAGTATTCGGCAAACTATTTACTACTATATTAATTCAATGGACGATTTTAGGGGAGAGGCCGCAACGCGACCCTACAGGTTTCCTGCAGAAATATAAGGCGACTTTGGCTTTCCTTATACGTCCCATTACATTAAGTCTGAAGCCAAACCTTTTGGAGAATGATATTCCATGTGGGACCTTATTCTTCCTAGTAACGAGAACCAATTCTGTTTTCTTTGGGTTAACGCCCAAACCGTTGCACCAGGCCCATCTAGCCAATTTGTTCTGGACCACCGGTAGGATGTCTTTGAAGACGTTACCGAATTTGCCGCTTACAGCGATTGCCACGTCATCCGCATATACTACGACTTTGCACCCACAACGTTTAAGATCCAACAGGATTAGATTCACCGCTTGGCTTCAAATTAGTGAAGACAGTACTCCTCCTTGTGCGGTCCTCTGTTCACAAATCTTGTTAGAATTGTGGACCCATTGAGAAGGCTATGGATTACTCCATTCAAGCTAGAGTTCATCTTTAGATGTGATAGCGCCGCAATTATCGCTTCTGAGTGAACGTTGCTAAAAGCCCCTTCACTGCCAGAAGGTCCACCATAGTGAATTCATAAAAATGTAGGGATGATTCGATAGTGCCCATTTGTTCGTTCAGAGCAGATTCTGTAGACTTTCCCCTGTTGTAGGCATGTCTGTTCCCGCGAGAGGAGTTTTGTATCCAGGTTAACGTTATGAAATGAATCTAAAAATCTTTACAGACCTTTTAATAGGTCTGAAATCTTTTAGACTAGTGTGTGATTGGTATCCCTCCATCCATTGGGGATATAAATATGAGAGGATGAGGGTATATAAAGTACAAATATTTGTTTTCAATAATAAAAAATAGCAACTAAAGGTAAACTGTATTGCCAAAATAATAGAAAAAGACGTTACGGGGGTACCCGGTTATTGACTCACAGATGGTTACGCATTGTATTCTTCAAGGCAGAACCTTGAACTTTTACTGTGAAGAACAGCTTTAAATACCAGGCCAACGCCGTACGCTTCAGCACGCATCACTTGAGAACGGATCGATCGATTTTCCCGATTTTGAGCTTGCTGGATTCATATTGACCCCAGAAGTGACACTGTGGAGTAAAAGTTAATATTGGCGCGATATGGCCAACACAAACTCATTGCTCGAGAATGGATCGATCGATATTCACGTTTTTGGGATTGATGGATTCGTATTGGCCCAAGAAAGGATATTGGTCAAACGGGTATGGTGCGGCCAACATAACTTTATAATGTTTAATGAATTCGTATTGGCCTGAGAAGTGACACTGTGGAGGAAAATATGGCCAATAACCGCATAGCTCGAAAACGGATCGTTCGATTTTCACGATTTTTGGATTGGCTACACAACCTCATAACTCGAGTACGCTTCTTCAGAATTTTACGATGTTGGACTTCATGGATTCATATTGCCCCAAGGGGCACACAATGGAGAAAAATTTAGGGTTGGTCAAAGGGGCGAGACATGGCCAACGAAACCACATAGCTCAAGGATCGTATGTATTCTAATAATTTTATAATTTTGTGCGTGATGTATTTGCATTTTCCCAAGTGATGTATTTGTATTTTTCCAAGGTAGCACTCTATGGAGGAAACCATTTTTAGCCTCAGGGATTCATTTGGAAAAACATTATGGATAAAAAATGTTATCTGCACTGAGAAAAAATATGTCATAATATTAAAGAATTGCTCCAAAGAAGTCCTTAGTCTTCAAAATAAGTACATTTTGTACTTAAATTTAAGAAAATGTACTTAAAATTAAGTAATTTACTTAATATTAATGAAATTATCTATATTTTAATTACAAAATGTACTTATTTTGAAGACTAAAGTCGTCTTTGGAGCATTTCTTTAATTTTATGACAATTTTTTTCAGTGTGTCAAAAGGGCGTTGTGCGGACAACACCACCTCATAACTCGAGTAAGAATCTTTCGATTTAATGATTTCGGGCTTGATGGGGTCTTATTGGTTCAAGGAAGGAACAAAACCTTGTAACTCGAGAACTGATCTTTCGATTTTCAAGTTTTTCGGCTTGGTGAATTCGTATTGGGTTTCAGTGTCACTAAATGTTAACCCTTTAGGGGGCAGGTACCAGATGGAGAGAAGACTAATGTGGTTCATCTTCAAACTAAGGATAAGTTCATAACAGTAGTACTAATTCATTTCGATAGCAGTAGTGCGAATCCACCATAAAGCCGGCCGGACGGACGGATATGGCTTAAATGACTACAAATTTAGTAGAACGGATATCCACCAAACAGATTTAGGTTCTTAAGTCGCTCTTTGCAACACTTTGGGCTCTCCTTTTTTTAAAATGGTATTCTCAGAAAAGACATATTTTAAAACAGTCTTGAATGTTACATTGACCGATATATGTTTAACCTGACAGCTGAGGTTTATTTTGAAAACGTTTGTTTTCCTTGCGACAGAATGTTTCTCTTAGATACATTTTCCTAGGGTTTATGGGTAACAATTGTAGATGAGAGAGGCTTTATATGTTGTTTTTTGTGCAAACCCAGCCTCAGTTTACTAACTAGAAAATTATTTTACTTGCCATATCAAAGTTCCACCAACACAAGGTGCCACATACAACTTTTCCAAGTCCCACAACAACCGCAGTGACGGCGTGACAGTCGGAAATACATATTGCGAAAATTCGCATATTTTTAAATTATTTGCAAATCACGCTTATCATCTTAACTCTGCATATATGAATGAATGAATGAATGAATGGCTTAGTGGTGGTTTTCTTTATGGTGTTACAACACTATGACAACTTCGCCCTTCACACCGAATGCAAAACACAACATACTCGTACACATGGAAAATGACAAGGAAATCCTCCCTCCGCCCGTAGCCATTAAACAAAAGCGAAAACTTTGAAGAGCAAAACGAGGTAAAAGAAGTGAAAATCAACTTTAAACGAAATATCATGCGGTGGAAGTTGAACCCAAAGAAAATAATACGAGATTCAGAAAAACCCACAAAAAGACAGACAGGCGGAGGGACGGACTTACAGACAGAGAAAATAACATTTACTACTTGGCAAAAAAAAATACAACATCAAAGTTTGTCGTTGAACTTTGCAGACTGTGGTGCTACTGTTGTTGTTATTATTGTTGAAGTTTTTATTTGGTTGCAGTTCAATATGGGTGGCAAACAATTTTGCATACACACATATTCAACACGACACTGACAGAAAAAAGGCTATAAATTTACATTTACCCTAAATAACAACGACTAACAAACAAACAGACGCAGAAACCACAATAATTTCTCCACACACAATTTTGCACTGCATTCTCGTATGTTTCTGGGTATTATTTATGTTGTACCCACTCCTGGCTTTCATATGCCATGCCAGTGAAATGGCTAATGTATGTATGTACTCGTGTGTATGCATCTTTGGAACAGGAACAGCAGCATTCCCAAGATTCATCAGCTCCTAACCGTCCCAATTTCGGGCTAAACAAAACACCAACCACCCACCGACATTTTACCGCACAGCATTCAAGGGCGATAATTTATGGCATAAGTCTCAAGTTGAATGGAAAGGATTGGTTGGTCGTTGCGAACTGTAAACGACGTTCTGCGTTTCCTCGACAAAATGAAGGAAAGTTTTGCTTTCATTTCACTTGCAGTGCCATTGAAATTTATTTCGTTGAAATCTGTAATATTGGATGAAAATATGACTCCCATATAAAAATGGGCGATATTGTTTCAAAACAACAACTAACAAATGTTGTAGTTGGGAAATCAAATTATAAGGGGTGCCGATGTAGACAGTCTATGAGGGACACTTTGCTTTGGCGGTGTCTGCAAATCTGTTGTTTACTATTCGGTCACTGATGCCAAATCAGCATGTCAACTTACACTACTGAGCAGATAGCATATTCAATTGAAAGCATTTATTTATTTATAGTCGAAATAAGTGATAGTTCAAATGTTGAGCGCTTGGTGTCCAGACTTATGACATTCACGGGGACCCTTTAAAATTGCCTCTACAGCGTTTGGTGGTCAAATTCGAGACGACCAAACCGATAAAATTCAGCCAACACCCTTACGCCGGAGGAACACTAGATCGGCCGCTGTTCTAGAAATGGTACACCAGAAACCGAACAATCGACAGTTCGTCGTGCACAAAATTTGGAACTTTTGGATAAGTCGACTGGCGAACTTTGGTTGAGATTTGGCCTGTATCCACACAAGATACAATTGATACTTGAGCTCAAAGATAAAAACCGTATAGAAATTCGTTTGATCGGTGTCTTGGCCCTTTGGTGCGGAGAAGTCCGATTTTTTTTAAAAATAATATTTTTTGGAACCTGGCCTATTTTTGGACGAATCAATATTTTAATAGCTAAATAAAGCGTATATGAGATGATATCAACATACACGAGGTTAATCTGGTACTTCTACGAAAGCGAACGTTGGACCGGTTGTTTGTAACGACAGAAATGCTAGACACACGTTAAAGTATACCGATCGATTGCTTACAACAAGGGAAAATCTACAGAATCTGCCCTGCACGAACTTGCAGGCACTATCGAATCGTCCCTATATTTCAAGGAATTTAGTATGGTGTTCCTTCTGGACATAGCAGGGGCTTTTAGCAACATTAACTCATATGCGGTAATTGCGACGCTGCCCTACCTAAGGGTAAACTCTACAGGGTTGCCCATATTCGACGGACCCACGGACTCGTTGGGCCCATTCCAATCGACGAGGCTTGTCCGCAGGCAACAATCTTTGCGTCAATTGAATTTTGTACGGGAACAAATGCAAATCAACGCGAATAATCCGTTGTAAAGTGGACCGAGCCATGCCCAACTGCTGAGAACGGCGTTTTTGGGATGTTCTTGGGGACCTCTCAACACTGGCTCGTACGGCAGCGATATTCTCGGCCGATCGCCTTGGTCGACTTTTATTTGGCCTCTTCGGATTAGAAAGAGCCTCACCAGTCGAAAATTTTTCGTATAAACGCTTAATGGTGTTCTTAGAAGGCGCACTTCTCACATTTTTTAATATTTTAAAAGCACGTTGACTTGACTTCTTCTGTTGAATGTAAATTTCAACTATTTCAGAGCGCTCGCGTGGCGTGTATTGTTCCATGGTAAAAATCTGCTTGGACTGACGCTTCAAACGCGGTATGTCATTAAGCGATCTGACATCTCTGTCAAAAGTTATGGCGTTGCCAGATGGGTCCGTCGAATATGGGAGACCCTGTAGCTTGATTATACTAATTCAAAACGTGCTCAATAAAAGAAGCCCAACAGCAAGTTTTGGATTCAGAATCCTAACAAAGTTTGTGAACAAAGGGACCCCACAAGGAGGAGTATTGTCTATACTAATTTGGAATAGAGCGGTGAATATAATCCTGTTTGATCTAGAACGCTGTGGCTGCAAAGTCGTGGCATATGCGGATGATGTGGCAATTGCAGTAACTTGTAAATTCCTTGACGTCCTCAGAGATATCCTACAGGTGACTCTGAAAAAATGGTTAGATGGGCCAGAAATAGCGTTTTGGACGTTAACTAAAAGAAAAAAGAATTGGTTCTTCTTACTAGGAAGAATAAGGTCCCCCATATAAACCCGTCCTTGGATAAATGGAACAGAGCTGGTCTTTTCTGAAAGTGCAAAATATCTAGGAATAATTCTAGGTAGGAAATTGTTATTCAGACGTAATGTACTGGAACGTGTAATAAAAGCCAAGTCGCTTTATATTTATGCACGAAAACTGTAGCGTCGCATTGGGACCCCTCTCCTAAAATCGTCCATTGGATATATGTATGTATAGCAGTAGTTCGCCCAATGCTGTTGCACAGCATTGTGGTGTGGTGGATGGCAACTAATAAATTATCCATTACAAAACAATTATCAAAGGTTCAGAGAACTGCCTTCTTATTCATAAGCGCAGCGTTGAGGACCATAGCGACAGGGTCTCTACAAGTACTACATCATCTACTGCCCATTGACATTATAGCGACAGAAGTTGCCACCAGAGCGGCATTACGATTGAAATGTCTATCAATGTGGAGGTATAAGAAGTATGGCCACATAAGGATATTAAAATGAAATGCTATGGTAACCTAACAAGTGGATTATTTACCAACGGTTTATAACTTCGAGAGGAACTTCACCACTAAGATACCTGCCAGAGAGGAATGAATGGGTTGGCAGAATACCACGAAGCAGAAACCATATCCAATTCTACACATATGGTTGGAAGCTTGAAGATAAGTTTGGCTTCGGAGTACACTGTGAGGAACTCAGACTTGATAAAGCTCATGGACTACCAGATACCTGCAGTGTCTATTAAGCCGAAATAATGGCAATAAGGGAAGTCGTCAAGTGGCTTAGTCGCCACATAGTGATCAATACTGGCGTTGTCATGTACTCGGACTGTCGCGCTGCCATAATAATAAATAATTATAAATAAATCTGAGCAATACACGAATTGAGACAATATTTATTCTGGATTTATATGAGTTCCTGTCCTTAGGCTTAACCCCACCGTGCTCTAAACACCTGGCTGAATACATGCGTCGACAAACACCCCCACACACAATGTGAGTATCAAACAATTCCGTGCTTCTTGACGTGCTCCCTTCTCCTTGGTTAGGAGCGGAGCCCATCTACAACTCCTTGCCATTCTATGGGTCATGGCACCCAGTTGGTTTCCAAGTCCACATCCAAGAATATTCTCTCCCAGCGAATTTGGTTTTAACCACAGCCACAACGTTGCACCCAATAGGGTTCTTACCAATAGTAAGGCTGAGGGCTTTCCTGACTCCCGTGGTACCAACTTAAGTGCTCTGGTCAGACGCGTATCCGAAGATACAACCAGTTCGACTCCAGAAAATCTAAGACTGGTAACAAGTATAGGATCACTGTCCAGACCCCATCATGGGAACTATAGGATTCGTAAATCCTCCACGAACTGAGACCGTCAAAATGTCTCCTCGCACTAAAGAGTACAAAACTGTGCACGTTGTGAACACGCCAGAAGGTTAGCTATTTAATCCAATGTCTCCTGCAGTTGCTGTGGTGATGAGGAAGAAGTGGAGAGCATTGATCACCTGCTTAGCTACTATCCCTTATTAACTAAATGTCTTCTAGGTTCCTCAGGTCGGCCTTTATAGGAAATCTGATAGATGTTTCTATCAATATTCGTACTGTACCGATATTCATATTCAACCTACATTGGTCAATGTGAGCTGGGTGCCACCCTAATCTAAATCGGCTCAGAGCCCGTCCGACTTGAGCACTTCCTTACAGGATTTCGTTTGTTTTAGTGGTTTTCTCTTTTATTTTTAAATATTCACTTGCACAATCGCCCATATCGATAATGATGAGAGATGGTGTCTTGGCTGAGTAAAGAATGTTTATAAGTGGATATTATAGAGAATATTCTCTCCCAGCGATTTTGGTTTCAACAACAGCCACACCGTTGCACCCAATAGGGATCTTACCAATAGTCAAGCGGGAACCTGTGTTCCGAGGGCTTTCCTGACTCCCGTGGTACCAAATTAACTGCTCTTGTCAGACTGCGTATCCGAAGATACAACCAGTTAGACCCCAGAAAATCTAAGACTGGTAACAAGTATGGGATCGCAACTATCCCTTATTAACTAAATGTCTTCTGTGTTCTTCGGGTCGGCCTTTATAGGAAATCTGATAGATCTTTCTACCGATATTCGTACTGTACCGATATTCGTACTGCTGATAACTTTGTTTATTAAACTGTTTGCATTCGACCTACATTGGTCAATGTGAGCTGGGTGCCTCTCTATCCTATCCACCCTACGCTATCTGATTCGATTAAACATGTCCGTCCGCTCATCCGCCTGTCCATCTTAAGTTGTTCGCAAAGTATAGGTCGTACTTTCACTCCGATCTTGATGAAATTTGGTACAATATACGAGTATACGATCAACATAATGATCGTTTAATGTGTTAAAAAAAACTTAACAACGTGGCGTCTTGAAACCTAAAACATATGTTTTAGAATTTTTCCACTTTTCACTAAAGTGATTTTTCAAACTACTACCGCCATCTGTATGTCAGGTTGGCTAATTTTGGGACCGCCCTCGTAACAGTTTTATTGAACCAAGAAAGAAGATTGCCTAAATTGAATAAAATCGGCTCAGAGCCCGCCCGACTGGAGCACTTCCTTTCGTTTGTTCGTTTATTTTTAGTGGGTTTTTCTTTTATTTTTATATATGGCAACCCTTACACTTGCACAATCACTCACAGCAATAATCGTGAGAGATGTTCTTCTGGTTGATAAAGAATGTATAAGTGGTAAAAGTTCTTCAAAGAAGGGCGATAAATTACCACTGACGAACCACTCTCTGGGCGCCCAGCACTGTTGCAGAAGTGAAGTTACTTATGACAATGACGTCCAGGTTCTTTCGTGACATGCAGTGTATTGTATGACGTTCCTGATTTGCTGAAAAGGATTATGACTGCTAAATGGTTATGACGTCGAAGCTAAAGACAAGTTGTCCCAATAGTAGAACACAGAACAGCCAAGACCACAAAAATAAGAAGAACAAAAATAGAAATTTGCAAAAATCTATGGATTAATGTAGAAATTATAGCCCTTTGGTAGAAGTAAGATAATTTATACCAAGGAAGGAGTGACTTGAGAGACCCCAATGTCCATCCGTCTGTCTGGCGCACGATAACTTTTGATAAATTTGGCATGTGCTAATATTGTTTTCTATCTCAAGCTAGGATTAGAGATGAACCATGTTGGTCCACTTCTTCGGGTACCAAAGAGTCAAAATTTAGTGAAATATTGATTCTTTAATAACTTATCATAAACTTTAAAAATTTCACACATATCGTTACCGAAGTTGCCACGCCTGAAATGTGAGACTATTAATATAATGGGTGGTCCAACCATAATGCATGATGTTAATTGTGAGTCACAGGTGGCGATCCGTGCCCAGCATTGTGCCAATATTTTGTTCCACACATAATTATCATAGATCTTTCTATCATAATAACAAATATTAAGAAAATTCTCTGAAAACTTTTTGTTTTATTTACAATTAACATCATGCGTTTAATATGGACCACCCTGTAGAAGAAAACCATGTATAAATACAAACTTTTGAATGACTCTCCCCTATTTGAATTGGTTATTATAACTATAACAATTCTGAAAATGTAAAATGACGCAAATAAAATGTTGTCAGCTATTGTTTCATCCATAGGACCATAACAATTCGCTCATATAAAATAGCAGCAAATTTCTATTTAATAACACATATTCAATATTTTATAGTAAAAACCACAAAGAATTACTTTAACCACTTGATTACGGTTCCTCGGTACAGACTTGACAGACCCTCCATGTCTGCAGGAAGTCCGGATAATTGCCTGTCGCGACTCCTTTGCCCTGCATGACTTTATTATAAAAATTCAACATGCGCCAATTTCCCTTGTCCTAATGGAAATTTGATTGATTATACTCCTAATGACCCCGACAATTCCAACATGTCACCCCCGCAATCCTTCCCCCAACATTCGCATTACTTAAATTTATTCTAAATTATATTGTTTATTTTGTGGAGACCAATTTAAAACTGACCACATACAAGGCGTTTGTTTCTTCATCGGCGGGAGTGTAGGTTCCTTTTTTTTTGCATTGTCCTTTGTATATTTTATTACCGAACATTTAAAATAAATTTATCCTTACCTTAGCAAACTTCCGGCATGTGAACGATAAGTGGGCGGCGGGGAACTGCCACGAACTACGCCATTCTGGCGATCTCGATCCAAAAGTAGTAGTCTAGCGGCAAAAACAATAGAAAGAAAAAAATACATACAAAACAATTTGTGTAAATTAATTGCCATTTTTTAAGTTCCGTACAAAATTTAGGAGGGGATCTGCGGACAACAACAACTGCAGCAACAAAGACACAATCGTCTAAAGGAAACTCTATAATAAATGACACAAGGACATGCAATCATTAACAATGGCTGCAAAATTTTCTTCCTTCGCAATGGGCAACGACAACGACAGCAGAACAATACAAACGACCGTTGAGGACCAACAGAGAGAAATCGTTTCGATTAAATTGGTTTCAACAATAGACGAGCAAACGGACAAACGGACGGACGGATGGACAAACGGATACAGTCTTTTACAATAGAACGTCTGCATTGTGTGCTTTTGGACAAACCAAGAACATGCAATCCGCATTTCTTGCGGAAAGCACTCCCTGCTAGACTTAGCCAAAATTCAACAAGAACGTAGTAGTGCCCATACCCTAATCCTTTTCCTCTGTGTGTGTGTGTGGGTATGAATGTATATGTGTAGTGAAATCCTTTTTTAAACCACATTATGTGGTTAACCACATTTTATGGTCTAAAGGGTCCTTCTACTTTGTAGTTTTACCAATACTTTGTGCTGCTGTTGTATTTTAACCCAAAGAGTTTGTGTTTAATGTCATTAAGCTGTGTTGCTTGCCCCTCCCTCCACTCAGCTTTAACAAACTTTTGTCTGAACTAACCTTAAACGATATTCCTGCATACTGGCCTGATAGGAGGGTGGCGGCGGTCTATGTTGAAATTCTGGATATAGGAGACCTTGTGGTGCACCACCACCTCGACTGCAGGGCCGTCGTCCACATCTGCCCAAATCCACACTGGAACCTAAGCCCAGACAGGGCGGACCACCAGGTGCGGTCATACGCCAAGCAGCACCGCTGACTGTTACCAGGACAACACCAACGCCTGTAAGGACATTAAGCAAAAAAAGAAAACGTGTGAGTTTATCGAATATGAATTAGAATACAATTATCACTAAAGAACTACGATTTATTTTATATCCTCTATTGCTTATAAGGTTTAAAAATAAATCAATTCAAAGAAGTCATTCTCGCCAATACTAAGAATTACTTTAATTTTGTAAAAATGTGTAAATTCCTGAATATCTTTCTTAAACATATAAAATTATATGTCTGGATACGTTAATTGTAGCGCTGTCACGTCTAATGGAAAAATATAGTGTGACAGTGACTGGGCGTTAACAGTTAATAATACAGAATTGGTTCTTTTTACTGTAAAGGTTCCATATGTTTATCATCCTCGGCTAAATGGAACTGAGCTAAAATGCAAATGCAAAATTTCTAGGTATAATCCTTAATATATTAAAACGGGTAAGGAAGGCCAAAGTCGCCTTATGTTCCTGTAGGAAATGTGAAGAGCAAAATCTATTGTACGGCATTATAGCAATCCATCAACATTCAGCTAATGAAGTTTCAGAGAACTGCCTGTATGCGAATCAACAGAGCTTAAGACCTAAAGCGATAGAGTATTTACAAATCCTATTTCATCTACTGTCGATTTGCGCTGTGGCTGTAAATGTCTAACAATGCTGACGCAAAAGAAAGGTTATTGCTTGTGACCGCAGGAATAACTTATGGTGTTTTCTTTAGTACCAAAAAATGCTACATTTTGTCTGCCAGAAATGCCTTTTTTGGAGCGAAAGGCACTTTGAACGGGTTTCGTTTTCTTTCGTACAAAATTTTGCACTTTTGCGGTGCAAAAATTCAACATTTCAGCCCTGTATTTAATCGAAGTACATCGAATAGCCTACGGGTATTTAGGCTATTCGAAGTACGAATAGCCTAAATACCCGTGTGTGTACGTGCGTGTTTTTTCTAATTAAGTTTGGAAAGATGCTTTATTTAGGTGACACCGTCGAGTATTCTTTGTTCTTAGTTTTTTTGTGAGTTAAAAGGCTAGCTTTTTGCATTTTTGTTGTTGATTCTGACCATAAAATTAAGCAGTACAAAGAGTGTAGGCGACATTATTTAAAATGCTGCTCTCTGGCAGGTTAACATAATTTTTTTAGAAAAGAAAACGCCATTAGTCTTTATGTATGTCTCATATTAATAAAAAAAAGTTAAAATTAACAATAAGCGAAGTCGTAAAGAGGCTGAATCGATTGGCCAGCATTGGCTGTGGCTTAGGCAAGAGGCTGTCTACCGAGAGAGGACATAAATTGACACCTAGAGATAGCTAGACAAATAGGGTCACGATACAACTTGAAAAGGTAAAAACCTGCCGGAACGGGAAAGGCTGTCCAACGATAGAGGACAGCAATTGACACCTAGAGATAGCTAGACGATACAACGTGAAAAGGTCAAAAACTCCTCGAAAGGGAAAGGAAAAACATTTTACGTTAATGTCAGTTCTGACGGCAAGAGCCTGGTCGCATAACACGCCGTGAGTTTGGGAATTGATAACTTCCGCAGAATCTGTGGATGTAATCAATAAGTGCAGATCATTGATGAAATGTTTTGTTCTTCTTTATCATTGAGTAAAAGACTTCCTTATTAATGGGAGTAACGTTCATTCAACCAATAAAGGCATATTTTAGAATTTTTTGATGGCACAGTTAAATTCTTTTCATAAAAATCGATGGTACATTAAAGTATAACTTTCGAAGTAAATATATGTACTTATTATGTAAAATTTTCATGAAGAAATATTAAATAATAAGGCAATGGCAGCAATTATTCGGAAGCGTCTCGAAAAAAAGTAAAATTGCGGTGTCCTTTACTATATATAGCCTACCTGACATATAGATGGCGGTAGTAATTTGTAAAAAAATACTTTCGTGAAAAGTGGCAACCATCTAAAACATATGTTTTAAGTTTCAGGGCGCCTCGAACTCAGCAAATTTGTAAACATGGAAAAAAATTGTCACCGATTTGTACTACAATACTTTCATTTGAAAGGTCTCAGTCCAACCACTATTATAACCGATATATATTCTACTTTGGATGTGCGCCAGATGGGTGCCGCGTTTGCTCACAATCAAGACAATGCACCAGTTCACACATCCACTATTGAGATCGCCAAAATCAATGAATTAAAGTTGGAATTGCTTCAGCACGTACCTTATTCGTCAGATTTAGGTCCCTCGGATTATTTTTTGTTTCCAAACTTGAAAAAATGTCTTGGCGGATAAAGATTTACCAGCAATGAAGGGGTGTAGATTGCGGTTGATGGCTATTTTCAGGAGCTAGGCAGTTCTAACTTTGAACAGGGTATCGAAGTTATTGAAAATCACTGGGAAAAGTGTATCGAGCTAAAAGGAGTTTATGTTGAGAAATAAAAAATAATGTCCCCAAATTTGTTGTGTTTTCTTTGGTTAAGGTCGACAAATTTTGGGACCGCCCTCGTAATATATTTTTACTGTGTCTTAATAGAATCGTAGTAATGATCAATTGCATCGATAGAATATGATTTTTCACGCAACTGATATTTCACACAAACTTAACAAAAATAATAAATATTAAATATACTCTTGTAAGTAAAAACAAATTGGTCGCATGCGTACTAGAGGAAAACTAAAACTATTTGCATGGCAAAATATTTTTTCTATGTGTAATATTGAAACCTAAAAATCAACACAAAAAGGAATAAAATACTCTTGTAAGTAAAAACAAATTGGTCGCATGCGTACTAGAGGAAAACTAAAACTATTTGCATGGCAAAATATTTTTTCTATGTGTAATATTGAAACCTAAAAATCAACACAAAAAGGAATATCGTGAAAATCGTATAATCTCTACAGATGTCATAACGTTTGATAAATTATGTCAAATATTTTGCAGAAAATTAATTTTTAATTTAAAAATACAGGCATAACAACGTTCGACATACCTTTGCAATGATATGGCCAATGATTTTAGAGATATGGTCAGAGAAAATAAAGGCAATCCTGACATAATAACATTCGACATAGCTTTGTAATGGTATGACCGCTGATTCCCAAAATATGACCAAAGAAAATATTAAAATTCACTGCACTTATGAATCATTATAGAAACGATTTATACCCAAATTATATTATCCTGTTATTTTGACTTAGAGTTCGTTGAAGACTGATAACTCCTCTGCATTTCAAGTGATCAACTAACAAACGGTCCACTACATTACATAGTTTGTCGGAAGGTTCCAAAACATTTGGCAGCTGCATTTTTGGTACTACAAAATAGTTGCTTTTAATTAATTGTAGAGGGCTCAGCGGTGACCTTACACATCACTATAGCACTAATAACTTTAGGTTTAATTGCAAAAATAAATCATGGTACAAAACATGTTAGATGGTTTTCAACCAGAAACTTTTAGTGACAAACTTTGCAAGGTTATTTATAGCTGTAGTTAGTTGAAACCTTATGGTAAGACCGTTTAAATTCACACGTTGTACCACTGACATTGACAACATTTGTTCTCCCTTTTGCAACTATCCTTAAATTTACTCCCTTTCCAGTTTTTTCATGGAACATTTACTTTCTAACGAAGAAAGGACATTTTGTTGACAAGACACATATTCAATATTTTATATCCGTTCACAGAGTTGTTATTGCTGATGGCTTCTTGGCTTTTGTGAAAAATGGCACATAAAAGCCAAACCCAGAAAACGGAAGTTTGCAATTTTCCTTTCTAAACAATTTCCTGTTAGCTTATAGGATCACAAAAAAATGACAACTACAACTACTATGGAGAACAAGCAACCACAACAAAGCAATATAGAGTTCACACATATGTGAGACTGTGTGTGTGTGTGTCAGGATTTGTGTCATGAACTGATGGTAACCGCCACAACCCTTCGAAAACTAAACTGAAAAGTGCATACATTATATATTTTCCCATAAACCTAACATCCAACCAGACATCCATCCATCTAAAGGTAATGCAAAACATATTTAAAGAGTTCAAAGTCACCTTTTAGTTGCTGATGTTGTTTGACTAAACAACAATAACAAAACCGAGAGAAAAAGAAATACAAAAACAAGGGCCAAGTTAATGGACTGAACAACTTCTGTTATTAGCCGATCGTTAGGCATGACAGACAAGGGCGTTATTTTATTTCAAACATTTTCAGCTTCATAAACATGGCAAAATTGCAAACATTCCAAAAGAAAATGTTTTCGAACATCCCAAACAAATGAAGTCTACAGGGTTTTGTACGATACATTAGTTTATACGGACATACATTTATTATAAACAAGTACCTCGGCTGCAGTTATTTATAGGCTGTACATTAGGCTGGGGCGAGAATGACTACAATGAGCTTCAAGATATCACATGTAGTTAAATGTAGTTAAAAGGATTCTGGACAATATAACATAGAAAGTCCAATATGTGATATTTATAACCGTTCCGGTCTACTGTTTTACCTTATTATACATGTTCATTTATTTATATGTAATGACATTTTTTTGTTTTTGTTAACACAATCTGTGTTTTTCGACGACATGAAAAATGTCGTGTGAATATTTTGAGTGTGCATTCGCTTAATTTGTTTGGCATTTGTTGTACATTTTTTTTTTGATGGTAGTCAGCACTTCTTTTTTGATGGTAATTTTTTCTGGCCAGTTGACAAACGAACAGCGGTAGTGCCTCCCAAATGGTAGCAATTAATGTTGGTTCCTATGTAAATGTAAGGGCATGTAGCTATTAAAATATTCATTCAGTGGCGGTGATAGGTTTGATATGTACAGTACATCGAAGCAAAAATCATATCGCTAATATGAAATTTGTATTTTTAAAATAATTATTTCATTGATGTTAAATTCAATGCAGCAAAAGAAAAATTCAATGAATCAATATTTTTGGTGGGGAAGAATTCCGTCATTCAACAGTAAGAAGCAGTAAGGAAGGACAAAGCGGACGGATCTAATTAACTATATGATAGACCAATATTGTTGTAATAGATTTAAAATCGGGAGGTACATATGGTATATGTATATGTATATCTAAATGTGAGCTGATTTTATTCAAACTTGACATCTCTACGGAAGGAAATGCGACTGTTCCTAAATCTAAACAGATTTTCATAAAATTAATCAGTGTTCAATTTTGTATAAAAAACACCTTCCTGTCAACTTTCCATCGCACAAAACGACCACAAAAAACTTAAAGGAGAATGAAAAATTTTAAGTTCAAGCACAAAAAAAATACTGCTTTTGAGAAAAATGTCAAAATAAGTTTTTTTTAAAGATTGAAGAAAAAGCTATCGAAAACTCTATGGACACAATATATAGACACAATATGTTACTAGGTGTATGAATGGAAAAAGGGCTGTGTGACTAAAATGTCAAAATAAATTTTGTTTTTGTAAAGATTGAAGAAAAAGCTATCGAAAACTCTATGGACATAATATTTAAATACAATGGAAAAAGGGCTGTTTGACTAAAATGTCAAAAATCAACCCTATCCAACTCGGAGAGTCCTTAACCGATCTCGTTGAAATTTTGTGTCAAACCAAATATGCAATAGGACTAAACATGGTGCAAGTTTCATCTCGATTAGAAGACATTGTTTTCAAAAGTTTACACACTCGACATTAAGAGGGATGATCGAGATAAAATTTGCTCCAAGCTTAATCCTCTTATGATACAAAATTTCAACGAGAATATATTGCCCAAAAAGTTATCGATAGCATTTGCTTCAAAATTTTTAAGAAAATGAAAAAATTTGCAAAAATATTTTTTGATGAACTTTTTTTTGGGAATTTAAAACATTTTTAATAATTTTTAATATTAACATAACATTTTCTGGTGTAATATGGTGTCCTAAACACGAAAAAAATCTTAACAAAAATTTTATGGTAATTTTTTTATATTTTTTTTTTAAATTCCGGTTTTCTAGGATGATGCCTTTAGTATATGGACCGAATTTTTTTTAAGTATAAGCTCGATAATGCCAGCAAAATTAAAGGAAATTATGAGGGCTGCAAATGCTAAAACATCTCTTTCGCGGAGAAACAGAATCTTTTTTAAAAAAATCGTTTTTTGCTGCATGTCTGCAAGAAATTGAATTTGAGTTTAATTTGAAGTTATTTCTTTAGACCTTGTCGATCTTTCTACGTAAAAAAATTTGATAAATATTGTATAATATTGACAATAAAAGACATATTTTAATATCCCCTTTTCTATATGTTTTTCGTGCTGTCCGAAACACGCTGTCCGGAATTCAACAAAAATCTAAATAACTCAAAAATTTTGCATTTTTAGAGTAAATGATAAATATATACTTAAGAAACATTGCCTCTAGTATATGCAAGGACAAAGTTAGGTTAAAGTCTCACTCAATATACCTCAATAATCGTGCTTTTTTCGTGCCGTCCGTCACGCCGTCCATTTATCGGTTTTTATGCAAACTTGGCGTAATCCTTCAAAGTTCTATAAATTCAGTGTTATTAAGCCCGATAGGCTTTACAAATTAGCTTATAATAATAATATTCCTAAGATCAATATCAAGGAAGTTATGGGGAAAAACTAATGAAATTCCTGCGTTCCGCAACGAAGGAAATACCCATATATATTCCTGCGGTTCCAGTGTGAAACAAAGGACCGCACCTTCAGAATCACTTCCATGTCACTGAGCTGAGGTCTACCTCTTCTTGTGCTGCATTCCACATTATTCCCGTTATTGCTACATCATTATGCGATTGATCTCCTTAGGATATGACTGATCCAATTGCACTTTATTTCTGATATATGAACGAGGATTGCAGATTATCCCACTCTTGCCCATAATTCGGTGTTAGACATGATAAATACTCTTAGAAACTTTCGCGGGGACTGCATTGTGAACGCCTGTTGCGCCAGTTCGTTGGCTGAGGTGTTCCATGACTCGCATTGGAAAACAATACGGAACACACGTTTTTAAAAAAAAGGCGGATTTTGTGGTTCAAGTGAACTTGTTTTACCCGCTCACATAGACCAATTGGGGTCCAAAGTGTTACCACGGGCTTAGATGTCTCTCATCGAAACCAACTTGTTTGATATACATATAGGGTGGAGAGCGGGAATTTGCTTTTTTGCACTGCAAATACACCCAAATAAGCAAATTACCGTACTCCACCCTGTACAAAGTTATCACTGGTATGAATATCGGCACCGGAAAGATCTATATGAATATCGGCACTGGAAAGATCTGCTCTTAACTGCTTCCTCATCTCCACAGTTTATGCAGAAGTCATTGCAGTCAACATCCAACCCTTTGGCGTATTCGTCGATCAGGAAGTGTCCGTCAGAAATGACACTAACGTAGACAGTATTTCCCTATCTACTGAGAGGAGATATTTTGATCTTCTCAGGTCATATCATATCTACAAATTCACATGGGGAATTTCGTCCCCATAAGCCACGACATTGCAGCCACAACTGGATCTAACAGGATTCCATTTTGGAGGCATTCGAAATCCTGGTTTTCCTTTTTGATACGGTTTGAAATATTCTCTCATGAGCCACATCTAGATGATATGGTGCTGCCCAAGTACGTAAAGGATTGAACATCTTCAAGCTCGATATTGTTTATTTTGAACTTCGAGGTATTGGTTGTACTTTTCGATGTTATATGAAGCATAGCGGTACCTGATCCTTGCAACTTCCTGCAGTTTTCCGCAATATCCCATAAAGTACGGGCGAGTAAACATATATCATTACCATAGCCGAGGTCTTCTAGACGACCATTCAAAGGGTATCACATAGGATACCCTTCTTACAGTGGTTGCTTGCAACATTATAATGTCGAGTACTATGTTGAACGATCTTGGCCCAATCTTGCATACACACTACAAACCTAGCCCATTAAGCGTTCGTACAAAACTTTATATCTCGACTCTCGGTATAAGATTCTTGACGAGAATAACGTTAAGTGTTCAAGGACAATTCATTATGGTCATCGATTTTGACGAAACTTGGTGGAAATCTTAAGTGGGGATAATATTTAATAACGGGGATGACATTTTGTGAAAATTCCTAAAAACTGTGGGAGTTATGCCCTTTATAAACATTAGAAATTGGGTAAACATATCGAAATTTATTGCATTTGAATATTCATAACTTTTGTTCTACGACAGTTACGATGTATTCATACTAACTTATTTGTTAATAATCTCAATTTCTTCAAATTGGGTGGTTTAAGTTACTTTTGCAATGACAATATATAGGAAACTTCTTCCGGTTTGATGTAACATATCGAAATACCCTGAAATTTGGCGGAGAGGAGTTTTTGAAGCGCTGTCATAATTGCAGTAAAAGTTAAGACATATAAAGAAAAATAATCTGAAAAGTTTTCTCGTTTATATTAACTCCAGCACTACTGTCCTTGTGGCAGAAATGGGTAGAGTATGCAATTCGCTGCAACACCAATACAAACCTATACACACGCATACTTATACAAATTGTGAAACTTTTGTTGTATAAATATGTATGTATTAGAGTGATCAAAAAACCGGTTTTTTTGAAAAAATAAAAAACCGGTGGATGGTTTATTTAAGTTATAAAAAAACCGGTTCACGGTTTTTTTCTTCGAAGAAAACCGGGGAAACCGGTAGAACCGGTTATTTTCTACATAACAAAACAGTATGAAAATTGCCGTTTGAAAAACATTTTCCTTTTTAATAACAAAAAAGGAGATTTTTTAATATTAAATTTTTAAAAGCGATGTCTTCTGATCAGGAATCTTGCACCAAATTGAGTCCTGTTGGATAGCAGTTATGAGTTGGATTGTGATGAATATTGTCATTTGAATCAAACGGCGCTTTTATCTCATACTTATAACTAATTAGCTATTGTATACATTTTCCAAAAGTGTTAACGATAGACTTTTCTTCAACCTTTTAAAAAAATTAGCAAACATATTTTCATTACTTTTTTGCAAAATTAAACTTTTTTGAAATTTTGGTAAAAACCTATGTTTTAATTTTTGATTTTTTTGCTCAAAAGAAAGCTTAGATAATTTCCTTTAAAAGCTTTGTGACCTATTAATGGGATGGGACCTGTTGATCTATCAAAATAAATATAAACCTCTGAAAAAAAATTAACGTTCAACCAAACATTTTAGCATTTCAGATGGGAAAAACAACCGTTTGACAAAAATTTCAATATTTGACACCCTCCAACTCGGAAAGTCCTTAACCGATCTCGTTGGAATTGTGTCTCATAACTACTATCTGATAGGGCTACTTCCCGACAGAAAACATCCCTTTTAAAAATTAACTCACTTGACATGAAATTCCCCTTATGTAGTTCAGTCAAGAAAATATTAATATTTCGGGGTATTAAATAGAGGTACTAAATCTTTATACATATATATTTTATATACACACTTTAGTGTAGGTGGGTATATACGAGTATATAAATATGTAAGAGTATACACTAGTCGGTTTACCCAATTGAAATGTTCTTACTTGTTTTTGTTTCGGTTTGGAAGTGGGAGAATGCGTTTACTTTTCACATAACTTCTGCGCGTATGAATCATTTATTTTCCTTAAATTTTTATAATTTGTATATAGAAATTGGTGAATGGCTTCGGATTCTGCCAAAGTTACCGAGTCTTTTTAGGCCATATAAGGAGATAATTCATATTATTATCTTAATTTGTGATATTTTGTATATAAAGTTGTAAATAATTTTTAATATTTTAGTGATAATAAAAAACCGGAAAACCGGTGGAAACAAACGAAAAAAACCGGTTGCACCGGTTGTTCGAAATTCATGATTTTGAGAAAAACCGGGGACGGTGGAAGCAAAAAACCGGTGGGCCGGTTTATTTTAAACCGGTTTTGATCACTCTAGTATGTATACACCGTGGCATATACAAATATAAGGGATATTTAATGCAGGGTTTACAAGTGGATGCATACATTGACATATACCATACATGTCCTTGTTTACATGACTGTATATGAGTGCATTTACATTCATACATATGTGAATGTGTGTTGATCTACCTGCGTTGTGTGTATATTTATGCATTTACATGGTTATTATGCATCATTTAGCTCGAGAATGACGGTCAGTTTAAGTGACATTGTGTGTTATGTCAATATGTAAATGTGTTGTGCGAACAAGTAAATAAGTTTACTACGCTACATATACTAGAGTACATATAAACATTTGCGTGTAAAGTTGTATGTGTTCTTCGTGTGATTTTTTTTTTGCAAAAAGCGTAATTAAGTGGGTACTTAATGGCTGGAAAAAACAGAGAAGGGTAAAAGTAAAATTTGTTTTAAATATTTATTACCGAACAGCTCACACACATTCGTGTGCACACACACACGCGTACAAACACTCATTAAACAAAATAAACATGCAAACAATCATACAACAATGACAGCGACAGCAACAACAACGCTACTTTGCTCGAAGTCGACACGTAAAACAACCTTAACATGTTAACATAATTACATTTGGACAAGAAGTCAGTCAGCCACACCACTCCTCACCACCCCACACCTGACCAACAAACAGTTGGACAGGGAAAAATAATTAAATAATATAAACATTTTCACTTTAACAACGTCGAAAATGATATAATTTCAAGTTAACGAGAACTCAGAAAATAGGCTTTCAGGTGTAGAGCTTCTTTTTCGAAGGCACATTGGGGGAGAGTGCTGTAAATAAAGATAGGCGATGGATAGGTGATCTATATAAATATAAGGAATACAATTTAATAGGATAATTTGTTCAAAATATTCCTAATCCAATAATGTAGAAGTAGCTGGAGAAAACAAGTAAGAAAGTTCAGTCGGGTAAAACGATTTATTTTAGAAGATTCGAGTAAGTAGTATAGAAGGTATTAAAGAATCAATACTTCACTAAAAGTTAACGCTTTGTGGGGGAGGTGCTAGAAGGGGTGGACCGATATGGCCCATCTTCGAACTTAGCCGCAGATAGAGAAAAATATTACCGCATAACAAATTTGAATTCAATCGGTTAATCCTTTCGAGAGTTATCGTGCGAACCAGCCAGCAGACAAACAGATGGAGGGACAATTACTCAAATGGTCTTAGGCCACTCCTTCGATACGTTACAGTTTTGTCTCGTAGCAAATTATATATCGAGCCCTAACCGCCAAAAAGACGTAAGCGCCACCTTGATTTACTTTTAATTTTTTGAGGGAAATCGTTTACTTATGACAAATGGCATCATGTTTGCGGTTATGGCTCGATATACCCTCCTCTCTAAGGTAAGGGAATAAAGAAACAGTGAACTGATATTTTCAGCTTCAAAGAAAAGCCTTATTCCTTCATATTCTGACACAGAAAAACGGTCCATTTGTGTGGGAAGTGCCCAGTGGCAACTTCGCCCATTTGAGAAGAAGTATAGACATTACATAGTTCAAAACATGGAAAGTTTACTCGTTTTGATTTCACTTTCTGAAAGTGTTTATCGACGTTTGAGATATTTTGGTTTAGCGCTTGAGATATTTTGGTTTAGCTCCAATTAGGATTTTATGGTATCGTGAATATTTTGGCTGAAACATGGTTTTAAGCATTTTTTTCTGAGAAAATACAATTTTTCCAACTGCCATATCTAGTTAACCGATGAGAAATGTGTTTTACGACCCTCAGCATATTAGGTATTACCTAGAAGAAAAAATATGTAAAACAAACAGGTTTGAAAAAACAGCATGTAGTGCTTCAAAATCGAAAAATTGTCAAATTGTTCAGTTGTTCATTTCTGTTTAAAATTTATAATAGTTCGGAAACAACTCGTCTGATTTGGTTGAAATAAATGTAGGAAAATTTTGACTTATTTTACCTTTTAACTGAAGCTCATAAAAGTTTTTAACCTGATCAATAGTTTCAGAGCTAATTTCCCTAAAAATGGGGAGAGATTTTTTCTTCACGAATGTTGGTCATGAAATTTAACTACTTATATATATATGTATGTCAGACACCAAAAACATCCAAAAACCCTCCTTTGCCTGTTCGTGCAGCAATGTTACCCATATGACCAATATTTTGTATGAATAACATTAATGAATACTCAAACGATCTAGTGGTCGAAACGATGACGATACCAGTAAAGAGGATTTTGGCTGTTTTTCTTTGCGTTAGTGTTAAGTTTTGAGCTTTGGTGTGTTCTAACATATATAGTAGAATGTTATGTCCAACATATTTGTAGAACATTTCATCCCCGCCTGGGGATGCTCATAAAAGTTTTTAATCTGATCAATGGTTTCAGAGCTAGTTTCCCTGAAAATGGTGAGAGATTTATTCTACACGAATGTTGGTCATGAAATTTTACTACTTATATACATATATGTCAGAGCATGCCAAAGCCCAAAACTTAAAACAAACACTAAAAACAGCCAAAAACCCTCCTTTGCCTGTTCCTGCAGCAATGTTGCCCATATGACCAATATTTTGTATGAATAACATTAATGAATACTCAAACGATCTAGTGGTCGAAACGGTGACGATACCAGTAAAGATGATTTTGGCTGTTTTTCTTTGTGTTAGTGTTAAGTTTTGAGCATTGGTGTGTTCTAACATATATAGTAGAATGTCATGTCCAACATGTTTGTAGAACATTTAATCCCCGCCTGGGTATAAATAAAACCATGTTACCAATTTCCAGTCCGATCAGTTGAAATTTGTGGTCTCTATGGTGTTAAGAAATCAATTCGGGGAGATGGGATATATGGAGGCTATTAAAAAAATGGACCGATAAAGTCCTTTTTCAGTCCCACGTTATACGCATCTATAAGAAGAATCAGTACCAAATTTCATCTAGCTCAATTATTGTAGATTATAGCATGGCGGGCCGAAAGAAATGGTTATACCGTCTTAGAATATTACGACGATTGAGAATGTATATACTTTATTGATCAATATCACAATGCAACAAAAAAAATTATTTTGTGTCCGAGACCTAAAAACTTTTTTAATAGATTGAGGCATACTATCTTATGTAGCCAAAACAATTTTTTTTATGGAAAAGTTTTTTTTAATTTTTCTTTCTAAAATTCCAATTTTCATGTAGTTACCTTTAGTATTTCGACCATATTTTTTGAAGTATAAGCTCGATAAAGCCATTTAAATTAAAAGAAATTATAAGGGCTAGAAATGGCGAAAACATCAGTTTCGCGTAGAAACGAAAGTTTAGCAACTGTCGTTAAAACAATTTGAAAAAAAAACATTTTTTGCTGGCAAGAAAAAATTCATTAAAGATAGAAAAAAATTCGTAAAAAAATGTTTGTTCCATTTCTTGAAAGCTATCATCTTAGTCTGATATGGAAAAAATATTGACACATACCAAATTTGAAGTCAATCGGTTAATCCTTGTGCGCATCAACCAGACGGACAGGCTGACGGCTATAGCTAAAATGATTTAAAATGGCCCAAAATGGATTTCCGATATTCCAAATATTTTTGGGGTGTCTTAGATCACTCCATCGATATGTTACACTTTTGAACTGCAGCACCTGATATATCGCTTACTTAGAGTGAAAAGGCGAGAAGTCCACGTTTTGCCGAAATGCATTTTTTGAAGCGGAACGCAAGATAAGTTGAGAATCCATCGATTTAGAAACAAAAAGTCAAAAAATAATGCTTCATCATCATTAAATGTTGAAACGTAAAAGCGCTAAGTCCATATTCCATATGTAAAATCGCACATGTTTCGGAAGTATTTTGTCTCTCCTGTGAATTTTTTATTATTGGACTTAGCGCCTTTACACTCTAAGGTAGCGATATACCCTTGTTCACAATAGTAGGTGTATAAAAACCGGATAATGTTGAAATTCTCTCATTGCTACCAAAAGTGCAATAATTTCTACATTAATGCATAGATTTTCTTCAAATAGGCAATGTTATCTTCGTAAGAATGGTAGCTTCCAAAAATTATAAGAAACATTTTTTTCTATTTTTTTTTTGTTTTTTTCGAACTAGGAAAAAATGATTTTTTTTAAAAAATCCAATGTTTTACTAAACTTATGTTTCCACCTGAATGTGTCATTACTAACGTTTGTAGCACTCATAATTTCCTTTGATTTAAAGTATATACGGGCTTAAGCGTACATATACATACTTCAAATATGGTCCAAATACTAATGTTACCTTCCAAGAAAATGGGAAATTTAAAGCAAAATATTAAACAAAAATTTACCATAAAAATTTAGTTTAATATGTGTTTGTGTTTAGGACACCATATTACACCAGAAAATGTTATACACAGCCCTTCGACAAAAATTTCATATATGCATAGATTTTCTTCAATCAGGCATTGTTATCTTCGGCAGAATGCTGGCTTCCAAAAATTGTAACAAACATTTTGTGCTATTTTTTATGGTTCTTTCGAGCCAACAATTTTTTTGAAAAAAAAAATCAAATTTCCTTTTCAGGTATGGTCTAAATTCTTAAGACAACTTCCAAGAAAATGGGAATTTTAAAGAAAAATATTTTATACACAGCCCTTCGACAAAAATTTCGTTGCATATTGTATTTAGAGGTGTAACAAACGGAGTGACAAAATTAGTATATCGCCCATTCCATTCTTAGAATAGTTTTTGCCACGATAAATGGCGGAGTGGTAATGTTATTTGCAAAATCCGCATTTTCATGGCGATTTAATTGAAATTTAATATAAAAGTGTGATTCTCCGAAGCAGGACGGGCAGGACAACGTTTGCTGGGTTCGGCTAGTGTTATCTATAATATAAAAGTATTTTACACCGGTCGACAAAACCAAAATTATTTCTTGTGTTTCTGTTTTAATACATATATTCTGATGCTAGATATAAAAAAACCCCCAAAATATCCATTCTCAGTTTTTAAAGATTGATTTTATCTATTTACATCGATGAGTAAGTTTTAAAGTTAAAACCTTGATAAATTAGCTACAACTTTTTAAATTAGGCATCGATTTTCTTCGAGACCGATATTCTTGACCGATAAGCCTTTACGATAAAGTAAAAAAAAAGGTGTGCATTTTTCGATCATTTTATGGGGCTTTTTTTTTAAAATTGTTATTATTTCAAAAATAGTTATGGATAACGTCCAATGAGATTAAACAACAAATTTATTTCTATGATTTCCCCCCACTGTGTAGAACACATCGCAATGGTTAAGCAAACAAAAAACTAAAAATTTTGCGGTTAAACCGGAATATACACTGTCATTACTAACCCAACATGGCACTCTGTCTGTCCGTCCATTCACCACAGTTAATGAGAATTGTTAGAATATATACACAATAAATATTTGTTCCCCTATAATCATATTTAATTATGTCCACTAAGAGAGCAAACTAAATTATCTGTTCTTTGTTTCGTATTCGTCTTTTTCTACTTAACTCTAGATTTTTTGCAAAGTCACTTTTTTGTTGGAAAAAAAGTTTTAATTATATTTCGTTTTTTTTCATCATCATGATCTCGGTGATATAAATGACAAAGAATAACAATAGTAATGACACTAAACAATGGAAACAACTGAAATAATTGAAAAAGTAACCCATTTAGTGGGGGCGTAAAAATTTTAACGCTTGAGGACGTCTGTCCGTTGTTTGGAATTGCTGAGATTGAACAAATATTTTAGCCACAAAAATTAAATAGTCTTCTTGGTTTATAGGTACATAAAGATACCCCTTCCAAAGATATATGTTAAAACTGATGACGACCATTTGACTTTATGTTACTTTCTCTTTCACGATCGATTTTTTTAGTGTCTCTTTATCTTTACAAAAGCTGAAGATATATGTAGGCTTTGAATCATTCAGTCATTCATTCATTGTTTGCGGTTTGTTTGTTTGTTTCTTATGAGCGTATTTATGATTTGCCGATTATCGACTATTCATGCCGTCATTCAATTTTTTTTGGCTTAAAGCCATTGATTTGTGGAGTTGAAAGTTGGTATAATGCGATTCTATAGCCACTTTCTTCATTAACTCTTTTGCTTCGCTTTTTTTGTCTTCTTTTACAGTCTGGCGAAATGAAAAGTAATTTTTGTTCAAGCTGTTCTCAAAAAAATGATTTTAAATCAGTGATTTTGCAAATAAAGCGAAATATAATGATTCTCAGTTCAGTAGATTTTTTTCATATTTTTGGGCTACGCTTCATTAAGGGAATGTTCCATAGCAAAAGTCATTTGATGAAGAGAGATTTAATTCAAAATAATGAAAAATGTTGTAAAAGCAGTAACGCTGAAAAAAAATCGCTTCTGTAGTATATTGTCCCAAACATATTCGGCTTGAAATAAACATATGTTTAGGATACACTCCAAATATATAATATTTTACACACACAAATATTATATGTTTGTGAGGATATTGTTCTAAACAAAAATATGCTCCCATTCAAATATGTTTTATTTGGAACTAGTATTCCCGAAACAAGGATTCATTTGTAATTATTTATTTTGGTAATATATTAAATGCCTTAACTTAAAGACAAGTTTTCTGTTTTTTAGATTTTCAAAGAACAATTTTTTTATAAATTTTATATGTTTGTAAAATTTAATCAAAACTTAAATCGAACAATCTTTCGTAAATATAAACGACATTGATGGATTGACAAAAGTGATGAATAGGAATATTTATAAATAAGGACATTTTTAGCTATAAAGTTTAACACGAAAACTAGGAAAAAGTAACTAAAATTCGAATAAGTCAGTAATGCTTTAAAAATCTTTTTAAATAAAACATATTTGGAAATCTTCTTAAACAATAACTATGTTTGTGTGTAAACACATATTTTATTTGTGAAATTCAGTTTGCAAGTAAACTATGTTCTAATATATTAATATATGCGTTCCAAACAAAATTTCTTGATTTTCAAATAAAATTTATTTGTTAACAAATATATAATATTTAAAAAAATCGTTTCCAAGTATATTTTCTTTCGTTTCAAACATATCAAAAATGACGATTTTCCTCCGTGTGCTACATCAAGATTTTCAGTAACATTTGGTGTTTTTGGTAAATTAGATTGTGGTAATTTACGTTTTTTTATTCAACTGTAGCTACTTCACAAAAATTGCGATGTCAAAAATTTCAAGTGTTGCTGTACACCTAGTCCCTTTGTTTGATATAATGTATAGAACCGGATGTATACCGATTCCTTTCCCATTATATTTTCTGGACAAACAACAAAATTTGCTATTTGCTGAATATTGCAAAACACTGAGACAAAAGCTATGGCCTTTTCAAGTCAAGAAAAAAATAAATATTTTCCTTCCTATTTATGTATTTTTTGTATTTTTTTAAAATTTTTAAAAAAAACTTTGTTTCTATAATATTATAGAGCCAAATATGGTCTAAAACCAGGGGTATATCCTACCCTAAGAAAAAACTCGCTTCTGCAGTATCAATATCAACTTTTTTCTATCAGTTGGAAAACAAAATCTGTAACTTCTTTAAGATTTCCCCGTTTTATAAGATAATCTGCACAGAAACTACGAAACAAAAAATATTGATAAAAGAGATATTCAAACATATCTTCCAGTATATAAAAACATATCGGGTCCGTCAATAAGAGCGCTACACAAATTTTTTTAAATAAAACAAAAACTGTTTTGGATATCAATGAAATTCCGCACCAAACCGTAATTTTTTCGGGATGCAATGATGACTCATGGAGTACGTGTGGATTGCTGTCTGACCAATAACGCATATTTTGTTTATTGACGAAGCCATTCAGCCAGAAATGAGCCTCATCGCTGAAGATGATTTTTCGCGCTCTTATCGTCGAGGCCACTGACTCCGAATTTCTTTAGTAAATTTTAATAATTTCGACTCGTTGTTGGCTCGTATATTTTTCCATCATGAAATGTTAAACCTTACTGAAGAGAAATGTCAAAAGGGGGGAAAAAATATGGCGTCGTTTGCTGTCCCTGTCGGTCTACTTTTGTAGCGTTCCTGTTGAAAACCCCTTTATATATATTTTACTTAAATTTTGCTTATAAACTTATTTTGTTGAAAAATTATATATTTTACTTAAATTTAGCTTTTAAACATATTTTGTTACCTGTTTTTTTCTCCGTGTAGTGACAAATCGATTTTTGAAAATATTATTTGATATGGAGATATCTTTTGACTCAGTGGATACATCTGATCGATATTTTTTGCATCATACAGGAAATATTATTGCCAATTAAAAAAAGTTTATCTGAGGGAGATCTGTGTATATTCTGCCCTGATATTATCCAAAATACTATTTCAATGGCAGATATTTTGGGAACTATAGGAGATAACTCCATGTGATAAAAAGACAGAAGTTACACGCACGAACACATTTTTCACACCCGAGGTGACAATTTTTGAGTTTCTGTAGCTCTACCCATGTGTACCATAGGGAGCCGAAATGTAAAACTCAAATTTTATAATAACTCTTCTACAAGCGTGCTAAGTATTGTCGAAATCGGTTGTCTGTATAAGAAACTATAGAATTATTTCCCTATGCACCGGGTGAAATATATATATTTGGGCTATATTTAAATGTGACGCTATTTCCAGCATTTTGTTCGTCCTTAGATCAAAACAGATGTACGAGTATGTGCCAGGCAATAACTGTTACCTATAATTTAATTACAAGTATATAGGGACAGGAGGACGGACATAGTTAAATCGAGTCATAAAGTGATTCTAAGTCGATCGGAATAATAAACAATGGGTCTACGAGGGCGGTCCCAAAATTAGCCGATTATACGTATAGATGGTGGTAACAGTTTAAAAAATAAATATCTAAAGCTAAGCCGATTTTTACCAATTTCAATAGGGTTCGTCCTTAGGACAAACAGACAATAATTGCGAGCGGTTTTTTGATTACAAGGATACATGGAGAGACAGACGGACATAGCTAAATCGACGCAGAAAGTGATTCTAAGTCGGTCGGTATAATAAACTATGGGTCTGTCTCATCTTTTTTGGCTGTTACAAACGAGTGCACAAAGTTATAATACCGTAATGTATAAAGATTCCAGAAAGCAGTGATTTTCGAATTTTAATAATTTCAATGCGTTGTTGAATCGTGTATCGTTCCATTTTTAGTAATGGCGTAGTTTCAACTTGTCAAATGTCAAAGGATAAAAGCTTCAAAAGTGACAGCTACCGAAATACCGGGTGATTCAAAATAACACCTCTTGTTGCAAAACCCTGTATAAGGGTAGTTCTTTCTCAAGTGTCTCTGGTCAAAAATTAGATCTTTCTCTAATTCTCAGAAAATGTTGCCATAGTCTGTGGGAGTAAAGAACAATATTAAACCAGTAAGGAAAGGCAGAAAGTCGGGCGGGGCCGAATATATAATACCCTACACCTCCCTAACAATGCGATAAGGGTAGAAACATATTATCTAATTCTGATCGGACATAAAATAACATTTTTACAGCGTTTACATGTCAAATCGGGGATAACGTATATATGGGGGCTATATCTAAATCTTGACTCATTTCTTCCAAATTTAAAAGTGTTCATTCATATAATAGGAAACCTCTTTCTGCCGAATTTCATACTGATCGGATATAAAATACAGTTTTTACAGCGCTTACATGTCAAATCGGGGGTAACATATATATGGGGGTTATATCAAAATCTGAACCAATTTTCTCCGAATTTGGCAGTATTCCTTCATGTAATAAGAAACTTCTTTTTGCCTAAATTCGCGCTGATCGGATATAAAATACAGTTTCTACAGCGGTTACACGTCAAATCAGGGGTTACATATACATATATGGGGGCTATATCCAAATCTAAACCGATTTTCTCCGAATTTAGCAATATTCCTTCATGTAATAAGATACCTCTCGAATTTCGCACTGATCGGATATAAAATATCATTTTTACAGCGCTTACATATCAAATCGGGGGTAACTTATATATGGGGGCTATATCTAAATCTGAACCGATTTCTTCCAAATTTAACAGTGTTCATTCATATTATAAGAAACATCTTTCTGCCGAATTTCATACTGATCGGTTATAAAATAAAGTTTTTACAGCGCTTATATTTCAAATCGGGGCTAACATATATATGGGGACTATATCTAAATCTGAACCGATTCTAACCAAATTCATTAGGGATCGTCCATGGGCCAAACAAAATATATGTGTAAAGTTTCGTCGAGTTCGGACCATAATTGCGACCTGTACTTTGATTACAAGAATACATGGACAGACGGACAGACAGACGGACATGGCTAAATCGACTCAAAAATTGATTCTATGACGATCGGTATAATAAACTATGGTTCTATTTCTTCTCTTTTTGGGAGTTACAAACAAATGCACAAAGTCATAATACCCTGTACCACAGTGTGGTGTAGGGTATACAAAATTAACTGAAAGGCAGGGGGCGATGTCAAAGTTCAGAAAAATTGATTTTTTTTTCCTCTGTAATGTTTTTTTGAAGTTAATTTTAAATAAATAATCATAAGAAGAAAATAAGCTTTCTCCTCGTACTTTTCATAAAAAATACCAATTTTATCTAAAATTGTTTATTTCGTTCACTATTGGGTCAGAATATTTAATATCGACCTATGTAGTTTATTTTTGGCTAAATGTTTATAAGCAGTTACAAATAGGTAAAATAGGATGTCGCTATCATTTTTATTTTTATATATTTTTTTAAAATTTTGTGGGCATTTTAGTTTTTGAAAAAATGAGTTTTTGTGTTTTGCGAAATTTGTAATTGCTCTCGATCGGCTGAACCAATTTTTGCAAAGTTTACTTTGTTTTAAAGAGGACACCTGCGCCACTTTTTGTATTTATTTTTAAATTTTTTTAAAAAATATTTTTACGAAATTTTTTTTGCTTGTTGATGATACATTTGCTTGTTGATGAATACATTGTGATGTTGATGAATACAAATAACCATAAAAAGACCATATTCCCATTATTAGCCAAAAGTCAGAGCATAAATGGCCAACACTTCACACAGCCGGCCAATGGTCAATGTGAAGAGACTGAAGGGGAATGACAATTGTTGGTTGTTATACATTTCAATGGTTGCGGAGCACCAGTAGTTCGTTTGTTGTTGTCACTACGGATGTTGTTTCATTTAGGTCAATATTTACGATTTGTTGTTGAATTTAAGTAGGTTTTGTCAACAACTACACCACCAAAAAGAGCGAAATTGCCACCGACAAAGGCAACATGGCAAACAACAAAACAACCGGTACACAATAATGAGAGTTACAATTTAATGCGACAAATTAAAAAAAAAGATGGTTTAAGGCAATTTATTTATTTGTATGCGTAACGAACAAACGCAACCCAAGTAAATGTAAATAAAGGGTTATCAGGTTTGGGTTATGGATTTTATTTAAATTTTAAGAAGAAAAGATTTTAAAAAACATTTGACAAGATTGCTGTACGAATTTTCAGTGTTTTAGAACTATGTATTTTTCAAAAACAATGTAATTAAATAAAATACGTTTGAGAGCAAAATTGTGTTATATTTACATAACGACTAAAATTTTGTGGATATCTTTTTTATTAGTATTATTTCTTTTTCGGAGTTTCAATGCTTCAATGTCTTAAAAACCGGGAAAAATTGAAGTAGTTTACAGTAATTTTTTCCCACCTATAGACAAAAATTTAGTTTTCCCCAAAAACTATATTTCTGTAAAATATACTGCAGAAGCGATTTTTTAAAAGCTTGAGGTTAGTTGAATCTTTTAAAAATCATGTAGCTATTCTTTTTCAGTAAATCTAATAAAACTAAATCGATGTTTAACAAAAAACTTCTAAAAATATTCTTATTTCCTATATATTTTTTTTTAATAATTTCTTTTAAATTTTAAATATTTTTTATGTCTTAGTGTCTTACTTATTTAATACCCCTTTTTAATATATATTTGTTAAAGGTATAACACAAATTAAATAAACATTACCGTTGAAAAAATGCCAAAATAAATACAAATAAACAAACACATTTCTGTAACAGTGACAGCGAAATAGTGTCATCATCATCGCAATATGACAACGTAATGAATTAACTGACTTTCCTTAATGATCCGTAATTTACACGTTCAGTCGGGGTATGAGTAAATACCTCTACGTATACAACGCTGTGCGGGTAATACGGTGATGTAATTTTCTATTATTACATATTTGAGTCTATTTGTAAGCTTACCAATCATTAGCAGAGCTGCAGTAAAATGTGAACTGGGAGGTCCTGCCAAACCGGTGGCCCCCAGTGCAGCACCACCCAAAGCACAGGCCACACCGCCCAAGGCGACCACAGCTATTAAGGCACGTAACGGAGGTCCGGCAAACCATTGGCCGCAGCATCCCTTGCCCGAACGTTCAGAGGGTGATCTGTAAAGAGGAGAGGGAAGTATATTATTAACATATTTAATATTAGTATTTATATGGACGACAATTTAATAATTATGTTTGAGTAATGATAAAATCAGCAATTCTTTTCCAAGATCAGATTTTTTGTAAGAACAGATAAAATGAGTTATTTATTATACTTTATTACTAAATATGAGTAAACCTTTATACACTATTAAAATCTAATAATAGGTTCGAAACACACTTATAACACTTTACAGCGGATTTTATTTAATCATGAATATTAAATTTTACTTTTCTTTCTAAACATTCGATTTTTTCTCCCAAAATAGTTCTTTTTTTGTATCTGGTCACCAAAAAAAGCTATCAAATGCGAGGCAGAATATGAAAGCTTTCCTCGTGACAATCGCAAAAACATTTTTTTGTCATATCTTTTTTTTTATTTGTAGCTCGATTGTCACATGCGATACACCAATGTGTTGGTCTCGACAGTATTAGATTACCTCATAGATTTCGCCGATCTTTTATATGAAAACTGATTGTTATAATGTATGTATTGAAAATGCAAGTACTGGCCTAAAAGAAGACAACAGTACCAGACTCTTAAATTTCAGACACATAATTTAACGAAAACTGGTCCTCTAGTAAGAAGTAGATAACACAACTAGTCGCATTCAAAGGAGTAGATAACCCTACTGTTATCATCTAAGGAGTAGATAACTCAAGTAGATAACCCAACTGGTCGTAATATAAGACGTAGATAACCCAACTGGTCCTCATATAATAAGCAGATGACTCAAATGGTCCTCATATAATGAGTAGATGACTAAACTAGTCATTCACTTAGGAGTAGTGAAAGTTCGAAAACAGAACCCCAAGTTGAAAGCAAATAACCTAACTAGTCGCATACTAAGGAGTAGATAATCCAACTGATTATCATCTACGGAGTAGATATCCAAATGGCCGTCATGTAAGCAGTAGAAAATCTGAAATCATCTAAGCTGTAGATAACCCAGATGGTCGTCATCTAAGTAGTATATACCCCAAACCGGTCGTCATCTAAGGAGTAGATGACCCACCTAGTACGTCACTAAGGAAGGATATCTACTAAGAGGTATATAACCCAAACAACCGCCTACTAAGGTGTAGATAACTTAAATCGATGTATCCTAAGCACTATATAAAGCAAATGTAATTTTACTAAGCAGTAAATGACACAACTGGTTCTTTGCTAAAAAGGAGAAAAACCTATAGCGAGAAGATAACACAACTGGTCGTTATCTAAGATGTAGATAACCCAAATGGTCCTCCACTAAGGAGTACATTTCTCTTATGAAGTTTTGTGATAAAGTTGTATTTGTAGATAATCCAAATAGTCATCTACTAAGGAGTCGATGACCAAACTCTTCGTCAGTAAGAGTAAACAATGTCTACTAACTAGTAGATAAACCAAGTCGTCGCCTGCTAAGAAGTTAATTCCTCTGATGAAAGTTTATGTTGGCATACAAAAATTACTGGACTAGGGGGGATAAGATACTCCTACATGTCGTATAGTAAGGAGTAGATAACACTAATGAACGTCATCGATGGAGTAGATAACCCTAACTGGTACTCTACTAAGGAGAATATTTCTCTTATGATAAAGTTTTATGTATAGATAACCCGTCCTTTACACAAGAGTCGATAACGCTACATGTGTAGTCCTTTACTAAGGAGTATATTTATCTTATGAAGTTTTATGATAATGTTGTATGTGTAGATAACCAAATGATCATCTACTAAGGAGTGATAACCCTGCTTGTCGTCTATAAGGAGTAAACGATGTCTACTAACCAGTAGATAAACCAAGTGGTCGTCTGCTAAGAAATTAATTTCTCTGATGGAAGTTTATGATCACATAAAAAACTTTTGATGTACTAGATGCACTATGAGATACTCCTACATGTCGTATGCTAAGGAGTAGATAACACTACTGATCGTCATCTAAGGTGTAGATAACCCAACTGGTACTCTACTAATGATAATATTTCTTTCGTCTCTTCTCCGTCTTTACAGGGGAGTCGATAACCCAACTATAAAGAGTAGATAACTCAAATCGATGCCTACTAACCAGTAGATAAACCAAGTGGTACTTTACTAAGCAGTAGATAATCTACTCAGGAGTATAATTCAACTGGCCGTCTACTGAGGAGTACTTTTCTCAGATGAAGGTTTTTGATCACATACCACAGCAATACTTCCTGATGCTTTTATACCTAATTAACTGATACCTATTAATCCCAAGGTAACATGTACTGGGAACATCAGACAGTGGTAAATTTGCAATTAACTACCCTTAGGGACCTTATATGACTATTTATGAAAATTAAAGCGTATACACCGAAACAGATGAATTTCCAAACTGAAAGTTTGAAATTTTCACTACTACTTGCACCAATGGTTGACTTGTAGAACTGTACGATTTTCTAGTTTGCAGATTAAATAGAGTAAATTTCTAAATTACAGGCACATTGGTTAAATAACATAGGATCTACTCCGCCAAGATAAGCTAACTGGTCCTCTAGTAGGGAGAAGATAATCCATCATTCTAAGAGTAGATAACCCAACTGGAGGTTGTCAATAAAAGAGGATAACCCTCTTTCCTCTACTAAGAAGTAGCCGAAAGAGGGTCATCCTCCACTAAGGACTATATAACCCAATTGTCTGCCTAGGGAGGACTAGATAAACTAAGTTATATTTTACTAAACAGTAGGTAGCCTTCAAAGGAGAACATAAATCAACTGGTCGTCTACTAAGGAGTACATTTCTCTGATAATGTCCTATGTTCACATATCACTGTAACATTATCACACCCTATGTGATCGATTCAGTGATAGGTCCCAATTTAATCCACACTGGTAATTTATCACTTAATTTCCTGTGGGGACCCAACACTACTATTTATGAAATGCATACATCAAGGAAAAAAACTGAAATTCCCAACTGAATGTTTGAAGTTTTCACTACTATTTTAAATAAATAAATATTTTGTTGAGAGAACCAGTAGTTGAATACGTAGCGTGCCCGCCTATGAGTTTGGGGGTCGCGGGTTCAATTCCCACCAAAGGCTCTGGTCTGTCGCTGAAAAACCCAGCCACATGTTCTTTGTAACCCAGCTTTCCCTGGACCTTAAAATTAGAATAAAAATTTACTTTGTATTGTAATTCATATAAATAAATAAATAAAAAATAAGTCATTATTAAGGCATCATATCAACCCATTATTTACGAGATATGAATTGTTGCAGATTAAATAACAGGCGCCTAGATAAGCTAACTGGTCGATCTACTCCGCCAAGAAGTCAAATTCGTATGTGATCTTCATATGAGTCCCATATCAAAACATGGAGCGACATGCCCAATTTTAACTAGGGACGATAATGTGTCCATTTCCACTCCACACCGTGCTTCCCACAAAATTGGGTAATATAAAACGACAGTGGCAAACTGAGAACATCTTCCGGTAGACAAAGGGAATTATGTGACCCTCAGACATGATGCAAAAACCTAATCATCTAAGCTCTGAACAAAAGTATCAAATCACAGATTCGGTTGAATGATTTGGTACACACAACTTTGCCAATCTTATCACCTGTTTCGGGTGTAGGGTACAGCGCCTGTTATCTGCCGGCATCTATTGTTTTTTGCCATATCTACTCTGTTCTATAGCGTCCTTACTGCTGCAAAAATAATGCACCCTTATTCTCCTGAAAAAATAAAGAATGGAAATTCTTTGAAATTCAAAACAATAGCAATAGCAACAACAAATTAGTCTCAAATTCGTCTGTGTCCTGTGTCTACGTATTTTCTGAAGGTGTGAATTCATCCATTCAGTCATTCATAAATAGTCAAAGCAAGAAACCTGCTCAAAACTCTGGTTGAACAATTTCCTCCGATACACCCTCATAGTAGAATCCCAGTTGTCCGGAAACAATAAACTATAACTGAATGCCAGACATGCCACCACGTCTGTCTGCTCGGCTCGACTCGGCAGGGCACAGACTGAAAATTATTGTTATGCACCGTTAGGTTTCCTGTCAAGGATAACTGCACAGACAGACAGACACTCAGCCCACTTGGAATACATATTTATAGCAAGTCTATAGGTTTCGTTAGTACACCTGTCTCGCCCCTCTTATGATTTCCCCTAATATTTAGTTGTTGTCATTGGCATTACCTATTCCTGTACCAGTTCTCCCCGGCACACACTGCCATGGAAAGAAATTAAACATCTGTGACAATGATTTTATGTTTTATACATAAAAATAAGATACTAAACATAAGTCTGCTGCAGACAGACTGTAAGCTGGAGAGGCTGTGGATGTTGTTTGGGGGAAGCGTTGGCGGTGAGCAAAAACTTTTCGTCGAAAAACACACCTTCAGACAGATTTTGTAAGACAAAATACAAAACTTTTCAAATAAACATTAAGTCGACAAAAAGTTTTGTTGTTTTTGTGTCTTCCTTTCAGTGGGTGGGAGGGAAAGAATGAATGAGACCGGCTAGGACTTGAGTATGCTTTTCATTTGTTAAATTCATAAATTATAAAAATAATTTTGAGAATTGAAAACAAATATGGGTCTTGCGGGGTACGGAAAAACATGCCCTGTGTACAAATATTAATAAAGCTAACCTCGTATCTGTAATTTTAAAATCAATGCATCTGTTTATGCCCCATACCATAGCGTAGTACATATTATAATGACTTTTGTGTAAAAGTCTGTAACGCCCAATAAGAGAAAATATAGAAATATTATTTACTACACCAATCGCACAGCTCAAAGTCGAGTGAATTTTGAAAATACCGCATATGTCAGAAATTATAAATTTGTTGATCCTTGCATGCCACTCATAGTTAGGTCTGGTTTTCGTTAGCTTTTTCCAACAATCAAATATGCACATACATATAGGGTGATCCATTTCGAAGTTCCCTACTTTTTTAATGAAAAAAACACAGAAAATTCAAATTGAATGGGGAATGTTTATTATCATTTGAAATAACATTCTTTGGCATTTATTTTTGAAGCTTATGTCTATCAAATGTTGGCCGCGGCTACGTCTCAGATGGTCCATCCGTTGAGTCCAATTTTCGATGACTCGTTCGAGCATTTCGACTGGTAACTGGCGAATGACACGCGTGATGTTTTGCTCCAAGGCCTGAATCGAAGCATAAACCTTAGACTTTATATATCTCCACAGGAAAAAGTCTAACGGTGTGATATTACACGATCTTGATGGCCAATCGACCAGCCCAAAACGTGAAATTATCTGCTCACCGGAGTGATCTCTCAATAAATCAATTGGGAAGCCGAGATCACGAGCTTCAATTTCAGGCATCAAAAAGTCGGTTATCATGGCACGATAACAGTCGCCATTGACGGTTACGTTCTCACCGGCATCATTTTTGAAGAAATATGAACTGATGATTCCGGTACGTCGGATCGGGAATCGGTCAATGGCAAAAAGATAGATCTTATCCACAGCTAAAATATTGCTCACGGGTTTCAAGGTCGTGGGTCGATTGGAAAGTGTTTTTTTGGATTTAAAAAAATGGACAATACTTAACAAAAATAACATGACAGCATGACACGGCTCGGTGATCTGTCAAACAAAGACTATTGAAAAAAGTATCTCTACTTAGATCACCCTATATTTGACCTAATGTACTACGAGGGAAAAATAATTCTAGCTCTCCTGAACCTGATTTAACCGATCTTAACGAATTTTTGCACAGTCGGGAACGAACCCTATTGGATATGGGTTTTAAGTTCTGGGTTTTGATATAGCACTCATACCAAGGTAACTTCGCATAAAATGTATAAGTGGGGATTTGGCTTGGTCACAACAAAATCATGGTGAAAAAAATCATCCATTTTTATAAAACATCAATCATATACAGGTCCTTTCAAAATGTACACTGAAAAAGTTGTTCTTTAAAGCCACAAATAACCTTATCGACACAAAGAATGTTTCAGAGTTTCTCTTGAAAAAAAATTGAGTTTTTCTGAGTCGATTTAGTCATTTCCGTCCGTTGCAAATATAAAACGATCTCTACGAAAGTTGATACAGAGGCATTTCTTAGGCTACACATTGAAAACAAATGCTTCTGTAGTTATTGTCCCAAACATATTCTGCTTGAAATATATAAATGTTTATGGACCACTCGAAATATATTATATTTGTAACATACAAATATTATATAATTTTTAAGATGTGTTTCTAAACAAATCTTTGTTTTCGTTCTAATATTTTTTTATTCGGCATTTTTATTTACGAAACAAATATTCATTGGCATTTAAGTATTCAGAAAATATATCAATACCTTAATCCTAAGCCATTTTTTATGGTTTTACGCAATTCAACGTTAATTTCTTTCAGAAATTTTAAATATTCGTAAAATTCCTTTATAATGAGATGGTATAATATTGCATAATGATACACTGCTTGACAAAATATAATGACTTGGAATAACTAGAAATTAAAAATTAGTGCTTTAAAAAAAAGTTATTGCTACTAACGCCACATCAAATTTGTAAGGTATAACTCGAAATCAATGAAAAATCTAAAATATGTTTTAAATGAAATATATCTGGAGAAATTTCTAAACAATAATTTTGTTTGTATAAACACATATTTTATTTGACAAAATATATTTTGTTATAATATACTACTATATATATGCGTTCCAAATAAATTTTATTGATTTTAAAATAAAATTGATTTGCTCAGAAATATATAATACTAGCTTAACCCGGTGCGCTTCGCTGCCCCATCATTTATTTATTTTCTTTTTAGGGTACTGTAGAATAGTTATACCTCTTTCTTTCAAAAACAAATGACTATTCCATATGGGGAAAAATTATCTTGTTTATGTTCCTGGCATTAAGGTACAATATTTATCCCTTTACCCTTCTGTGCCTCTAAACGTCAAAATCTATTTTTCGACAGAATTTTACCTTTTTCCCCTAGTTTATCTTCCAATAGCTACATTCAAACCCTGATACAATATAAAGCAATGTTTGCCCCACCGTGTCGTTAAAAGTTTTAATTAAAAAAAAGGTAAAATGTGTGCCTAGTTTAAGTGGCAGGACTTATTCAACCTAATGTGTCATAATTTACCATTTTTGCACCACTGTACAACATTTAATCGTTTTTACGCCAACAGTGCCACTAAAAGTGTGCATTTAGAGAGATCATAGTTTATATTCCAAGAGCTATATTCGCAACCTTAGGCCGTATTTTACCCTTTGTGTCCCCTATATGTGACACGTTTAACTTTTTACCATACCGTGCCTTATTTAACTTTTTTTCCCACGGTTTACATAGAAGCATCGCACTCTGGTTATGAATCACTGCACTACTTAACTTAATTCAATATTTTATTATTCCACAGTTCTTCCAAAGTATGAAATTGCATACAAATCTGGGACTATATATAAAACCTTTTCCCCACTTACTACATTACCATTTTGCCACACTTTACTGTATTTAACAATTTTTTACCCCACTGTACCATATTTAACCCTTCTTGCTTCACTTTACCACATTTAACTCTTTTTGCTATACTTAACCCTATTTAACACATTTTAGCTAGTCTGCACCATAATAAGTATAAGTAAATATTAAACTTTAAGTAAAATCATAGCATTTGAAAAAGGACTTCGTATCTCATATTTATGTTCCAGATGTTGTCCTCTCTCCCTAGATCCATGATTTGGACCATATTTAGCACTGTACTGTAGTACCATATTTAATCATTTTTGTCCTACTGTAGCATTTTTAACCATTTTTTCCCCCACTGTACCATATTTAACCCTTTTGACCCACTGTGCAATAGTCACATTGTACCATATTTAATCATTATTGTCCCTCTGTACCATAGTTAATACATTTTTGCCTCACTATTTCCGAGGTAACGCTTTTTGGCCCACTGTACCATATTTAACCCATTTTGCCTCACTTTTCCATTTTTAAATATCTTTTCCCCGCTGTGCAATATTAAACTCTTTGTCTCCCTGTAACATATTTAATACTTTTTGCCCCACTGTACCATATTTAATCCTATTTGCTACACTGTATCATATTTAACACCTTTTTGTCCCTTTTTGACCCACTGTACCATAGTTAACCATTTTTGTCACACTGTAGCATATTTAATCCTTTTTTCCCCCCCTGTATCATAGTTAATACATTTTTGCGCCACTGTACCATATTTAATCCATTTTGTTCCACTTTACCATATTTAACTATTTTTGCCCCAAAGTACCAAAGTTGACCCTTATTGTCCCACAGTGCCACCTTTTGTCCCTTGTCTCACTGTACCATATTTAACACGTTTTGTCTCACTGCACATAATAAAAAATGCACCATATAAAAATTGTCACCACTCTACCTTACTTAACCACCCTTTTTGACCCACTGTATCATATTTAACACTTTTTGTCTTACTGTACCATATTTAACACTTTCTGTCTCACTGTACCGTATTTAAAATTTGTCCCCACTCTACCATACTTAACCCTTAACGCCCACTGTACCATATTTAATCACATTTTATCAACTGTACCAAAAATCACTTCCGATCTATTTTACACTTTTTTCCCCACTGTGTCCCGAAAAGTACCATTACAAAAAAAAGCCGATTACCCCGATCCGTTGTCCTAAGGACATATGGCGGTGGTACCATATGTATCCCTTTCTGTCCCACTGTGCCGCTAAAATTTTTCAAAAAATCGCTCCTTATTCTAGTTTACGTCTCAAGAGTTGAAGAATTTATACTTTATATATATTACAATTAATCGTTCCCTAGTAATAATGGGACACATCGTCCATGTTTTGATATAGCCCCCACGTTAAGGTTCCTTTCGAATACACTTCTTGACCCTCTAGAGGACGCATTTATTTAGCGATCATGCAGAAATTTAGGCATTTTTTCTTTATGTTGCATTAAGTCGTCCCTAGCGAAAATGGAATTCCATGTTTCTATATAACCCCCTTATGAAGGTTACAGAAGAATTTGACATCATGAAATTAGCGTCGAAAATTCTACGGTATTTAAACGATGTGCTGAAATTTAGAAATGTACTCCTTGGTTGGCAAGGAATGGTGGAGGGTATTATACAGTCGGCCCAGTCCGACTTTTTTGTTTCCTTACTGTTTTTTGTAATGTATGTATATCTCCAGTTCCATAAAAATTTGCTCAATATCGATCCACGTTTTAATGTAACCCTCATATATAGGAATTTGGTGGAGAGTATGTATCATTTGCGAAAGTATATTCGGCGGAAATCTATTTTAGGATATTTTTATTCATTTAATCTGACAAATAAAAAATGAGAAATATAAAAACGGCAGAAAAAACTATAAATATTAAAATAATGATTAATGTCTGTTACATTTTTTCCATTGTATTTCATAATGCAGACAGAAAGACCAGCAATATCGTTGTTGTTGTTGGTGTTGTCGCTCATAACGGTAATTCATTTGTATCCATAAATATTCAAATTTTATAACAAACTAAAAGAAAAATCATAAATGAAAACAATTATTCTAACAGACACACACACACACAATGACAACCAGCAAAACATAGCACAAGGAATCGTAACCCGACATTAAGGATTCATTCCATGACACCAACGACGTCATTATTCATAGCTCATCCTTGTTGTATAGATCACAGTGCAGCAGTGTCAGAGCAGGGAAAAGTGACAAAAACGTCTATGATAAATGGTAATTTTACTTAAGGAGCATAGGAAAATAAGCAGTCTCCTTCAGCTGTGGCTCCTTGCTTTGTGTCTTTGGGAGTTTCTTTCTTGTTCATCATATTTTTTGGCTGGATAGGGTTCGTGTTAGGTCACCCATCCGCCTTTGGGCCACGTTGACACTTACTGAGGGGGTTATGGTGTCAACATACTAACACATAATAATAAATTTCTATTTTGAGTGGAATTGTGTTGTTCTTGTATTTAGACGAGAGGACGTTTTTTCCCTTTGAAAGGTTTCAACATAAATAAAATAGAATTATATACATGTATTTGTTAGACATTCATAAATAATATTTTTTGTTACCTTTTTTGGGAGGAGATAGAAAAGAGGATATTGAAATGACAAAAATCACAAGTGAATAATAAATGTTTGTTACGGGTGAGGAGAGGGAAGGCTAAAATGAATTTTGTCATCAAGTAAAGTGAATGACCTAATCAAAGAATTAATGAAATTACCTAAATACAAATAGACCTAAATCAACTGAGAGTGACAGTTTAAGGTTATGAAATATTTTATAATATTTAGGATAATAATTCGGAAGTTAGCCGAAATTAAAATATTTATTGCCTTAATTGTCCCAAAAAATTCAATTTGGGACCTACCAGCAGAGAACGAAGCCGAGGCAAAATTGTCGGCGGTGACGGCTCATCGACTCGACGTTGTCTTGTGATTTATTGTGCAATATAAACTATACAAATTTATTGTACCACTTCGTTGGATCGTAAATGGCAATTTTAAGTGCATGGGTGAAAATATATTTGTTGAATAGTCGATTAGAAAGGCGGCGATTTTTAGCCAGTTTTAGCAGTCCTAACGGCTGCGCCGTGAATCTGCGAAAAATGTTCGCCTTCGGCGACTTGTCGGCTAAAACCTGGCTGGCTTCGTTCTCCGCCTCCCAGTATATAAATGACACCACTACAAAACCATATACCTCAATTTACAGGTACACCTTCCTAAGTCGTTTATTTGCTCAACATTCCAAAAACTACTTATAATTATAAAATACTTCATCTTCAGTATGGATATCCGAATTCCATTGCCTTCTTTAAACTCAAAACGCATTGAAACTTCGATATGCCAATTATATTTAAATTTTGCCTTCATCAATGACGAACACAGGGGCAAACAGTCCAACGTCTTAAAACGTAGCAAAGTGTTAAACTTGATTTTTATTTGGTCAAAATAAAAAATGCCAAACATTTTCAAAGTAATTATAGCCAATGTTATTAAGTAGTATTGGCAGCTGTCGGTAGCCTCATATATATACTCGTATTGATGATATTTGGTTTCATTATCTATGGACTAAAAACACCGTTATGTTGGCTCAGGTTGTAGTTTAGTTTATGTAAGCGCTGCTGCGGAAAAAAAACCCAATTAAAAAATTAATGATTTCATTTTTCGATTTATTTCTTTAATTTAAAATGCAAGTGCAAATGGATAATAGAAAATAGCCAATGAGGAAAGTGAAGGAAAATCCCAGGCGAGGTAATAAAGAAAATCGTAGAAAATTTATAGCTTAAAACTAAGGAAAAACACCAATGATCATCATTAGATAATGACCATGTATCATTCATGTTCACACATCTGTGCTACAACTACCGCTAATACCACAAAACCTCTACATTCCCATTTGCGGTAAAAAAAAATATGTATGGTCGGCTAGCGAATTACTTCCTATCGTTCGTTTCATTTGAAAATATGTGAGATTTTTATATCATGATTTGGCTAGGCATTTTTCTCCTCTGCTTTCATTTACTAATGACCACCATATATTAAGTAACTACTACAAACTCTGCTGAAACACGCAATAATTAAATGGTCATAACTTTAGTATATCATAAATCTGGCAATTATTTAAGAATTTAATTTTATTCCTCTAGACGGCTGCATTTTATTATTTTTTGTTTGCTTTACTCGGAAAAAGGCGTTGAAAACTGAATTCAATTTAATTGTGTACGTTGTTCCCTTTGGGCTGTGAAGGTCTTTCAATAGAGGCGTAAAATCCTTTCGGATCCGTCTACCGTATACAATTAGTAGGGATTTGTTTTCTTCGTTGAAAGAAAGAGTATTTTTTTCTATAAAGACTCCTGCTGTTTTGTCATTAAAATCTCTTTGTGTGATATACATAATATTTGCTTAATATGTATGAATGTACACTAGACCGGCTCACTTGACTTTTCTGATAAAGGGATTTCATACGCAGCAACAATATGGAAACTCTTCCTAAGGAGTCATATTTGAAGTATGTTTATCCAAGAAAGCTAATTTAGATTTTTTTCACATCTAAAGAATTTTTTTTTGATATTAAAAAATCTATAAAAAATATTTATTATAAAAAAAATATAAAATATTTCATCCATCTTTGGATGCCGTGAATTTGGCGAAAAATTCATAAATTCAGGAAAAATCACTATATACACGGGTGATACGTTTGAATGGTGACATTAATAAACGTACAGGGATATAATGTCCAAAGCAGGGCTGTGGAGTCGAGCCAAAATTACTCGACTCCGACTCCCGGAGTCGAATTTTAAAATCATTCGACTCTGACTCCAGCTCCGACTCCGTCAGTTAAATAACATAAATTTCTGAAATTATATTTCTACTAAGACGTGAGTTCATGTAATTGAAAGTAAGATATAGCTTTATTAGAGAAACACAAAAAATTAGGTATTATATAACAGTAATTAAATAAAATTGTATTATTTATTTATCGACGCTTGACTTGCAAGTTGCAACTAATATGACAATTCTTTCAACATGGAATCATGATAAAATTTTCATCAATCACTGCCTCTGTTTCAACATATAATATATATATTCGTTATTTATTATACCCTACACCACACTATGGTACAGGAGGTTAAAATTTGTTTTTGGCGGATTTGCAAAAAATGCTACAGCTAGACAAACCTTAAATTATACCGTTCTACTTAGAATCACTAGCTGTCATAAGTTGTTCGTTAAGTTTAGGTCGAAATTTTACTACGATCCTGGTAAAATTTGACAATAAGACCTCTTTCACACTAGGGAGGAAACCTATTGGAGTTGGTGCAAATCGGTTCAGGTTAATATTGCCCTCAGATATAAATGTTTCTTTAGATTTGGCCTGGTAACGCTATGAAAGCTGTATTCCACATTCAATAATTTTTTTTAATTTATTAGGGTAGAATTTATTTATCCAAGAACGCATATGTTTGAATTTTAACAAATTCTGTTTAGATTTAGATTTATAAAGTAATTATCACATATTTATATTTACAATATCAGAGCGTATTCTGCTCTAAGAAGGTGTTGTACAGTATCATATAGTTGGCTTCACTCGGCCTTTCCTTATTTGTTTTGTACTCGCTTAGAAATGTTGTATAGTCTTACAAAACTACTAATTTTGTTAGGTAAATATAATCAGAGCTTTCCTAAAACTGTTTACATAAAAACTCGATAGTTTGGTTAACTTTATAGATATTTTTGGCATACTTAAATATTTAGTTAAAAGCTTCGAATATTTTATCCTCCTTTTTTACCAAAATAGTTTTCCCAAAATTTTTTGATTGCAATAGTTCTATCACATAATTGGTACATTTTGAACAATAAATCTTGGAGTCGGAGTCGACCATAATTTTTCGTCTCCGGACTCCGACTCCGGGCATATTTCCCAGAATCCGACTCCTAGACTCCGACTCCACAGCCCTGGTCCAAAGTGACATAAAGTCCATGGATATTGTGCCACTTTTGCAGGTGTCACCTTATGACACCTGTTATAGTAGGGCATAAAGTCTCTGGACGTTTTAATTGAAAGAAAATATATTTGGAACACATTTTTTAAATATTCTATACTTTTGAAAAGCTACATTTTATTTGTAAATCAAAATAATAAATGCGCATTTTCCTGGGCCACTCAAAAAAAGGCCTTGCAATTTTGCAAAAATCGTGTTTTTTGTGCCGTCCATTGTCGATTTGTATGCAAACTAAAAAAGTTTTCAAAATTCTATAAATTCACTGTTACAAACCTCTATTACAAAAGTAAGAAAGTTCAGTCGGGTAAAACGACTTAAGAAACCCCTCACCTTCAGTCCCAAAAAATTATTCGAAAATTTACTTATTTTTTCTTTTAATTAAAATATAATCAATTTAAATTGTATTTAATAAATTTAAAGTATATAAAGTATATACAAAAACTAATATTTAACGAAATATAATCACAAATCATTTTATTTTCTATTGAACGGAAACTAAGTATTTCTGGTGCTCCAAGTACGGCACTGATTCATTCTTCTCATTCCTTCTATATTTAACCTAAAGCAAATTATATATAGATTTTCATTAACGCTGACAATATCCCATGGGCCAAACTAATATACCTAATTACTCATACTTCTATACAAATTTATTCCATACATTTGTACTTAATTGAATTAAAAATTGCACAGTGCTTTAAGTGGGGAAAAATGGTAATACGAAATTAGTTAAAATTGGCCAGGACTGACTATATAACTATCTACGTTACTAGTCACTGTTACACCTTCCGAATAATGCTTCGAACGATACTTACTAAAAACTGAAACTCAAATGTGGAGCGTAAAATTTAAAATATATTCTCGTATCAACATACTTTAAGAATTGAAGAAGGGTTTCCAACAGAGGAATTAGGAATGATCCGAAAAAAGTCCATCTGCAAACGTTCGTAAAAGTCGGGCATACATATTTATGAACTGGACTTTTATCATAAGAATTTTTAGTGCGGAAAGTATTTTTAAGTGAATAGGTATATCAAAATTAGAAAATATTTCTTCTCATTCTACAAACAAATATGCAATGTCTTAATACCAGATATAATAGAGAGGTGTTGGGTATAACAAGATTTTAATGGGATATAAATTAAATTAAAAGAGTCTTGCTCGATTTGATATTACCAACTTTCTAACAGAACACTCAAGCTTACAAGTACATCTGCACAGCATAAATCAAGCAGATAACGACGAACGCAGGGCATGCAGAGACGGCATCGAAACATTGGAACACTATCTGCATAACACTGTACAACAATTTAAAACATATTGCAAAATAACCGGGTTCCTACAATGGATATCGGCTTATAAAACATGTATTCCTTCAATAAGGCCAATATTTTTGTAGAACATATCAACCATCTAGCTTCCCCACATATCGGAATTTGTTGCTTTATTTTAAAACACCCCTTTGTGGAGGGAAGGGGATGTTAAAATATTCTACAAAAATGTTGCCCATAAAATTTAACTATATATGTCAGAACACACCATAGCCCAAAACTTATCATAAACAGCACAAAACAGCCAAATTCTAGTCAAAAACATATTTTTGGAATATTCATGCAGCAATGTTATTCATAAGCCCCAGTGGTCGAAGCAATAAATACACAAGTAAAAAGGGATTTAATTGGAATTTGGACGGGTTTTGGTGTTTGTGTTAAGTTCAGGGCTGTGGTGTATTCTGACATATATGGTAAAATTTTGTGTACAATTTTTTGTAGAACATTTCAACACCCCTCACGTCCCTAAAGGGCTGTTTTTTAAGATTTGCTAAAATAAACCCAACAATTATCGTTATGTGTGGAAGATAGAGGGTTGATAAAAAAATAAAAATATTGGCCTTAATGTTATCTGCAAAGTTGTTGAACATAACCTACACCTCAGACGGAAGGAACTCATAGGTTCATAAGCCGATATGCTGCAAGAGGGGGGGAATTTTAACCCCCTCTTAAATGAAAACCCGATGTGATCTTTCAAAACGCGACCGTTTTTTGGTCTCCTCTACCATAATCCATTGTCAGAACCCCGGTATCGTGTTGTACAGTGTTACCAGGGTATGACTGGAAGATACTGAGGAAATTCATGTCCAGTACCGATTTTCTACAACTCGTGAAGTTTTAAAAATATCATAAATAAGAAGCGAAGAACGGGCCGATCTACTGGCCTAACTGACATTAGACGTTGAAACGTCTCCCCTTTTTTCAACCTAACTTAACCTAACCTACAAATTTAATAAAAAAATAATGAATTAAAACTATTTGTATGTCAATAACCAGTGTATACTTTGTAGAGCCTCGTATAACCACTGTACATCAGTCCTAATTAGCCCTATACATATATCATTTTCAATTTTCGCCTTCTCCGCCCGTGTTTATCACCAAACATTCATTCATATTAGCATCGCTACACAGCGATGGATCTGTTGATGTTCTTTCTTCTTAAAAATATTGTCATTGGAGTTGGTTGAGTTGAGCTGATGTGTTTCAGTGTCTGTTACATATCACGCATAATTAAGTAAATTTAATAAATTTAACTTTGGAAGTCTTGTCATGACAACTTCGTCATGATATAGTACTTTCACGTTAAAAACCCCCAGAGTGTAAAAAAAGGGGTAATCAAAAGGAGTCAACGGCAGAGGGCCTTTCAATGCAAAAAGATGAAAAGGAAATGCGCTATTCTAGAGATTTAAAACAGAACATGGATTTTTTTGAAGAATGTCATTCCGCCATTAAAATAGACCAAATGTTTGTTGGGTTCTGAACTTATAATTGGGCTTAAAGATGTTTCGAGACACACACCATATGAAAAATTATTTAGAAAGGCCATCATTTTGAAGGCCTCCACATTTGCCAATTTGGAAGTGCCTTTATATATGTATGCTCATCCTCTTGTATGTTTATGAAGCATATTTGTAACATACAGAGTCATACATGCATAAATATGGGGTGTAACGGATTATTTACCGTACAAAAGAGTCGAATGCAAAATACAAATTATTTACTGTTTATTTTTTAAATTTAAAATGATTATTTTTCTGGATTACTACAATCATATTGAGACAAGACAGTAGCAAAATGTAATAAAGACTTAGGCGTAACACAATTATTTGCGATACGTCGCCACTAACTTGACATTTAATATAGCACAGTTATGCATTTTTACGCCTATTCTAAATTGAAGGCTGAGTTAGGCAAACATAACAGTAACGTCCGCGTAGCGTAAACAATCATCTGATCTAATCTGTCATTGGAACGAATGTAAACGATTAGCCACAGATAACGTAAATGGGATTCCGACTGAAGTTTGATTTGAATGGTACGTTTAAACAGCAAACAGCTGATTAAAATGTGAGGTTATGGTAGTAATAAAATCGGAAGAAATTATGCGAAACTTTTATAATTCAATAAAAAATAAACAGTACACTTTTAAAATAAAATAAAGAAATAGAAAAAAATTAAATAGTTGTCAATATATGGGTAATATGGCATGTTTTTCCACTTTTGCGTTTACGGTTCAATTTTGTTACGGTTTCGGTTACCTAACTCATCATTTAAATAATCTCCTCCAATACACCCCAATGTCTACAAGGATGAATGTCTTTATGCTCTGCATTTTATCTCTTTTCCCAACACAGAAAACAGATTTCAAACTCCCCGATAGAAGACTGACTGTTTTTCTTCGGTTTTCCTTCATCAGCTGTTTTGTTGCTGTTGTAATTGGCTCTCTGGGTAAGAGTATGACACAAATTGATATGTGTCGCTCAACACGTCATTTCATCAATGTTCATCGTTCGCACACAGATGGGGCTGTTGTAACGACGCGCCGTTGAGGTGCTTATTTAGGTGATGCGCTTGTTAGATTGACATGTTACATTTGGGTTTTTATTTCTTTCTCTGTACGGTTACTGCACTCACTCACTGTTCATCTCCATGTCACTTTGTTCGCTGGCCAATGTTATGTGGAAATTGCTAATTCCCTTATATGGGGTTGAGATTTTGTGTTTGTGTTTGGAAATTATGTCAAGTCTTTGCTACCTTTTATAGCCGAACAGACTTAGTTATACTTATTCAATGTACATATACAAAGTTTTGAAAGATTGAATGAAGCAATTAAGCGAACATCCTCTTTTAAGTTTATAATGCAAATGAAGTTGAAATTCAAAAACTGAAAATGATGGAGACAAGCTGTGCTTCATATGGATATATTTTGGAGTTGGATATATTATGGTGTGGTAAGCAAAATTCGTTTAGTTATCAATCACTTAAGAAAGTGATTTTGAATTGAATCGTACACGCTGAAAAAAAATCGCTTCTGTAGTATATTGACTCAAACATATTCTGCTTGAAATATACATATGTTTAGGGTACACTCCAAATATACAATATTTGACACACACACAAATTGTATATGTTTGGGAGGATATTGTTCTAAACAAAAATATGTTCCCATGCTAATATTTTTTTATTTGGAAATAAAGATTATTTTGACAATGTACCAATTCCTTAATTTAAAGACAAGTTTTCTATTGTTCAGAAGTTCAAAGCAAATTTTTTTTTATAAATTTTTTGTTTGTAAAATGCAGTTAACACTTAAGTCGCATAATCTTTCGTAACTATAAACTGCATTGATGGATTAACTAAAAGTCATGAATTGGAATACTTATAAATTAAAACTTATTGGTGTAAAACAAAACCTATGCTGCTAAAGAAATTTTAAATTTTAAATAAAATATACTTGGAAAACATCTTAAACAATAACTTTGTTTGTGGGTAAACACATATTTTATTTGTGAAAGTCAGTGCGCAAATATATTTCGTTCTAATATATAAATATATGCGTTCCAAACAAAATTTCATGATTTTCAAATAAAATTTATTTGCTAACAAATATATAATATTCAAAAAATTCGTTTCCAAATATATTTTCCTTCAATTCAAACATATCAAAAATGGCGATTTTCCTCCGTGTATGCATATATTTTCTAGGGCATATTGCCAAAGGAATACTTTTAAAAGGATTTTAGCTTTAAGTTCAAATCTAAGATGAAAAATATACTGTATTAATGTAAACAACGTTTTAATCAACAAGTTTGAGTATAAGCTTAGTTAAAAAGATTTAATACTTATAATAGACGGCGATGTAATGATGCGTACGACTAAACTTACCCCTACGCTTACAGATGTCCCGAAAATGAGGCAGTTTTTAAGAATGACATTATTTTGTTTGTTGTCAGAAATGTTGACAAATCTATGCTAACAAATGTCCCTAACAATAAGTGGTTAATCGTAAATATAGCAACAGTATGGGTTGTTTTGGTTTTTAAGAATAGTATTTTTTGCCTGTTCACACAAGAGATGTGGTCAGAAGTAATAATTTACAATTTTATACGAAGATGTTATTCGAACTCAGTACCTTTTTCATGTTGACAATGAGTGTCAAACGCTTAATAAGTTACCAGTGTATGCACTATACGAAACTTTTAGGAATTTATTGATATATATTAGTTTTTATAGTTAAGAAACATTGTATACATATTTAAATAATAAAGTAAAATTATTTATAAACATTTATTTAAAATCCTGAAGATTGGCCATTAGTTTGGCAGCACTCTGCGGATCAGTTTGCAAGGATAGCGATTATGAGTCTTTTAATATCCTGAAAATTGGTCTAGCAGTAATAATCTAGCCGTTATTACAAACTCATTATTAAGTGGCTAAAAATAATGATGTGCGTAATGAGTTGTCGTTACTAATAACAAATATATACCATTACTAGTAACGTTTATTATAAATTATTTAACATGTCTTCGTTGTTGCTGTTGTAGCAGCTTGGATACGCTGAGGTGATAATCCGTAATTCTATTTTTGTTACAGACTTCTTTCCAGCATATATCTGATTACCGCGGGAACCTTATGTTATTTTTCATATTACTCATTGTTATCCGGATGTTAATTGATTCAGGGAATGAATGTTATTTAAGTGTTGCCGTTTCTATTATCCACTAGAAGTGCAGCATTTCTGTTAATGGTCGTCATGGTGTTGTCTATTTTTAGCTTCCCTGTTGACTTGGGCGATCAGATGTTGTTGTAGTAATAGTGTGTCCGGTGAGTAGCTGAATTATGATGAAATCATGATATGCTGATGTTTAATTTGCCAGTGCCCCTGCTTGGAATCGAACCCAGCACCTTACGTATCTAAGTTTAACACACCCACCACTGAGCTAGCGAAAGCCACACATGTCTTTGTTGTTGTTGTCGTTGTAGCAGTATATGTGTTTACTGTCCATCAGTTGTTGTTTTTATTCGCCTTGTATAGTGGGTTCTGCTGTATTTGTTTCCAGGCCGAGGAAGACGGCTGCTTCCTCTGGTTGGGTCCAAAGAGACCTGGGAACAAGTTCAGTAAGTTTGGCAGGGCAGTTGAAAAGGTGTAGGGTGTCGTGTGGTCCCTGGTTACAAGCGGGACAAGTGTTCGACGTGGTGCCATCAATCCTTGCCCAGTATGAATAGAGGCGGTTACACCAGCCTGATCTTAGTTGGGCCAAAAGAACTCTTGTCTGTCGTGGTAATTCCTCTTCCTCCGAGGCCACTGATGGAGGGTGGTCTCCTAGCACGACATTGACTCTTTAATTATTTACGGCTTCAGCGACTGCATCAGAGTGCATGTCGGCCAGACCTGCCTGGTAAGCTCTTTGATCTAGAGGTTCTCTCTTGAAGCGTTGGACCTCGCGCTCTAGATCATGATCCTGTTCTGCCTGGGAGCTGGGAGCCTATCCACAAGATGGTGGTTGAGATGGCTGGGACGGTAGCAACCAATCAGATACCTCTTCGACAGCAAAAAATTGTGTCGTCGCACAGTTATGATCTTCGTCTCCTCATGTAGGTGGTCCGCAGAAGACATGAGGAGGCATCCTGTCGCAGTTCTCAGGGCGGCATTTTGGCAGGTCTGTATGTATATTCTACCACTGCGTCTCGCTCACATTCGGTGTCAACACTGGTGCTGCATAGTTTACCACTGACCGACCTATCGCTTTGTAAGAGGTCAACAAGGTTTCTTTATTTATTTATTTGGTGGCGGATATTCTCAGGTTCGTCGCAACGAAGAAATTGGCAATCTCTTGTTACATACCCAAGTACTGGTCTAAAAAGAATACCTGTACGATCTGACCGTTCAATGTTATTTAATCGTTAAACTTAAAAAACTGTTACCAACTGTTCCTCTGCTAAGGAGTAGATAACGTAAATGTATTTCAACTAAGGAGAATGTGTCTCAAGCTATGTCTCAAGCATCTATGTAGATGACGTACATACATAACGTAGATAACTCAACTGGGCCTCTACAAAGGACTAGATAACCTAACCTGACCTCCTCTGAGGAGTAGATAACACAACTGGTCGTCTACCAAGTATGTAGATAACTCAACTGACCGCTTACTAAGAAGTAGATAACTACATTTGACGTATACTAAGCAGTAGCTAAACCAACTGAAATGTTACTGAGAAGTATAAAACCGAAATGGTTATCTCCTAGGGTATAGATAACTCAACTAGTCGTATGCAAAGGAGTAGATAATCCAACTGGTCGTATACTAAGGAGTATATTTCTCTGATGTAGTCGTATAATGACCCTCCACATTCAGCAATGTTGTTTGGTGAATTTACTCCTAATTAACTGATACCAATCATTCTCTACGTGATCAGATCAATGATGGGTCCAAATTTTTCACTTCATTTCCCGTAGGGTTTCGACTCAAAAACAAACTATTGCTTTATTGATCCAATAAATTGATTCATTGAATGTAATACAAAGTACACATATTTAAATTTCAGCATGATCGGTTAACGCGCACCTATCGAAAGGGACCTTTGTATGGAGGCTATATTAAAATATGGACCGATATGGCAAAATTTCACTAGGTAGTGGTAATGTTCGCGAACACAATCACTAATTTTTTTTAGAGTATTCTGTTTATTTTTATGGATTGTGTTAGTGTACTGTTCGCGACGGAAGAACCGTACAGAACGCTTTGTGTTTTTTCCGAACTCTGACGCCAATATATCCTCTAGCAACAAATGTATATTTTTTAGATTACAGAACAATTTTTCCTTAATAAAATTGTTTGCAGCTACAGTTTCCAATGTATTTAGGTTAGATATGAGTCTTACTTAGCCTGTAAAGTTCATCACTGTGATGGTCTGAAAACGTAGAACTGCTCAAATCAACTGTTAAACCGTTGTGAAGATATTAGAACGTCCAGTAGTTCTTGTTTGGAAGTATTATCCCGATTGGAGTTATCGCTAAACATATAGGAACATATAGTAGTTTACTTATATTCCCAAGGGCACGGCACATACACAGAAGTTGTTTCACGGATTCCTCCTCCTCTTAGTCTGATTGATTTTTTTCAGAAATATTTTGCCGTGACTTGTAGTCTCACTTTTTCTGTATATCTTCTTATCAGCGAATGGATCCAGTTAGGCAGTGCCATATATAACCCCGCAAGTCTCTGTAAATCACTGTGTATCCTCTTATCAGAGAATGGATCCAGTTAGGCAGGGCCACAGATAACCCCGCAAGTCTTTGTAAATCGCTGTCCTCTTCGGATTATGAACATAGTTTGGTCAGTCACTGCATCGTATGAAAGGTTGTGGACTGACACCAACCAAAACCTCATACTCATCGAGATCCGTAAACGAAAATGACGAAGGCTTGCCCACAAACTAAGGAAAGCGACATAATAAGACAGGCAAGCCAATGAAATCCCCAAGGATCCCGCATAAATGGCAGACCATTCCACAAATTCGGCTTGAAATAAACATATGTTTAGGGTACACTCCAAATATATAATATTTTACACACACAAATATTATATGTTTGTGAGGATATTGTTCTAAACAAAAATATGCTCCCATTCAAATATTTTTTATTTGGAACTAGTATTTCCGAAACAAGGATTCATTTGTAATTATTTATTTTGGTAATGTATTAAATGCCTTAACTTAAAGACAAGTTTTCTGTTTATCAGATTTTCAAAGATAATTTTTTTATAAATTTTATATGTTTGTAAAATTTAATCAAAATTAACGAGATCTGCGAATGCTTGCAGATGATTGTGAATTCATAAACACATGAACCAGGGATTTTATGGAGGGCTGTCTAAAGACAATCTGTTTATTCCAAACACTCAGTCATTCCGTTGAGAGATCCTTGACAGTTTCTGGCTGTTCGTGGGTTCAGCAACATGGCATCGGGGAACTTTATGACGGTACAACAATAGGAGAATTTGCTTTTTAACTCCTGTCAACATTTTATATCTAATCTGTTCTTCTACCTCTCCAGTGGCCATGAATTCTGGCTGATGAACAGCTCAGCCATCCCGTTGAGAGATTTCTGCGAGAATTTGACTATTGGTAAGTTCAGCAACACTGCACGCAGGAACATTAACGGTCTGTTAATGAGAGAGTTTATTTTATTTGAAATATTGTCAAAATCGTATACTTTTCCGATACCTTACCTCTCGGGTAGCCACGATTCCGCCTGAGAAATTCTGTAGTAATCCTGCAGCTTGAGTGCTATAGATTCACTGAGGGAACATTAATCTTGAAAAATCAACAACGTGTAAAGAATCTAAGAACGCGTTCTTGGCTCCGTACCTATACGCCCAGATGTCCTTAAATACCTTATATGGTACTAACTCCAACTCGTTTGTGACTACCGTCTTGAGGTGTGTATACCTTAGGTGGTACTAACTCAAACTAGTTTGTGGTCTGGTGTCATGAGGTGCGGTGTTATGCTTTTATAGATAAGTTGGATACACAGGTTAGAATCGGGGTAAAACCAAAACATTTTGTTGTTATTTTCTTTTCGTGCAGGAACTATGTTGTCAAATTTACCACAGGCTTATCGACTTTAGGTCAGACGTCAGAAATATACATTCAACACTGTATATCCTTAGTGAGTTACATTTGATCTATGAGTCTTGGTTTTTCAACTGCTTTAAATTTACATGTTTTTATCACGATAATTCTAACTTAATTTCAACTTTTTAATCTTAACCTTGAATTTCGACTTTAAATGCATTCAAATTACTTATGAAACTTTTTCTAAACATATGTATAACTCTTCTAACAAAACTTTTTGTTTATTGGCTGTCGGATTACCAAATGAGCAAAAAAAAAACAAGAACCTAGAAAAGTAGAAAAGAAACAGACCAAAGTACGGACGGACTTCAAAGACTGTAAGCAAATTAAATACTACTTCAACAACTCGTACAACAAATAATGGCCTACAATTAGTCATGAACATGAGTAGAAAAAATACCAAGAAGAAGAAGAAGAAGAAAAAACAGACAAACAATATTCACTTATATTTATTTAAAATTGAAATACAAACGTCCATAGACAAATGAATAAATCTAGTTCAAGGTTGGAGCATTCGCACTTTTGTAAATAAATAAATAAAATATGTGAATACTGGCAGTGGAACGGACCGACACACAGTCAGACAAATGGACATAAAGCTAACAAGCCAGGCCAAGTCCGGGGGGAGCAGACCATCAGCCAACAAAACGTAAAACTTATTATTCAATAATTTTAATTAACGCTTCTATTTGCGTTTCCTTCAAAATACAAAGCCTAAGCCGTTCAGGTATTGTCAGTAACAAGACTGACAGGCAGACGGACGGACGAATTGATGGACAAGCGCGTGGACTCTGTCTTTTATGCAATGAGGGTGGAGTTGGAATGGAAATGGCCAATACCTATCGTCGTCGTTGTTGATTGGAGATAGTGAACGAACTGTTAAAAGTGCCTTTCAACAAGAGTCCATCCATCATAAAGGTATGGATAAAGATATTATAAGTCAGCCGGCCAACTGACCGTTCGATCGATCGAACAATCGACAACTTATGTTGGCTAGCGCCGTTAAGCCACAAAGAAAATTCACAAGAAATCCACGGTTGGCCGGCCATGTGGCTATAATGGCTTTGCCCTTATTGTCTGTTTGCATTTTCAAATTTTCAAGAAAAAAACAAGAACTAACAATAATAAAACAACATTAAAGTCATATGAATTGAATGCGTTCACTTGGTGGGGGACGTTGCAGATCTGTTTGCCACCGCTTTGGCCTTTTGGGTTTTTCTCTCCCTCCGTTTAATGTTTGGTGAATGTGCAATTGTCTGTCATTATGAAAATTTATAGTTTCTTTAATGGCATACATAGTACAAGTACGTATGATCATAGTTTAAATACGAGGGCTGGTTGCTAGTGGTAAATGAATTCGTTAAGGATAACAATAAAAATTGGGAACTATTATTTAGGCTATAACTTAGTGATTACTAACCCCCATTAACACAAAATATAATAACCGACTGTTAGAGCTAACGAAAGTTAAATTGTAAGGAATTTAACAGCTATAACCGATAGTTAGCTTTTAACTCTAGTTTATTTATTTATTGTTAATGGCCCTAAGAGTGATAATCCTGTATGTGAATTTTTTGATGATTATGAGTTCCGACGTATTTGACAAGAAAATCGAAATAAATCATTGGTATGGTATTGTTTATTTTCAAAGGCTCAAGTTCAATGATTCTATAAATTGTGAAAAATACTGACATTCAAGCAAATTAACAAGATCAAAAATGTATTTAGCCATGTCCGTCTGTTTGTCCATCTGCCTGTCTGTTGGAATCAGACAAATTTGGTATAAAGACTTCCTGCAGTAACAGGTCGTTTGGGATTGCAGATGGGTCATATCGGTCAATGTTTTGGTATAGCTCCCCTATAGAGGTCGCTCTCAAATATGTTTCTATACCCTCCAACTCAGGATGGGGGTATATAAACATAGCCATTCCGTTTACAACACCTGGAAATATTGATATGTGACCTAATAAAGTATATATCGTCATCTAAAATCCAAAATGTCATAAAATAAACAGATCAAAAAAGAATTTTCTGATTGATAATAGTCTATTAGACCAAACTACAGATTCCTACAAAATTTTAGAAAAACAAAATTTACTATTTGATGCCAATATATTGCAATTTTGTATACCCACTGAGACAAAAGTTATGGCCATTTGAAGTTATACTTTACAAATAAATTTCCTTTGTTAACAATACAATAAATGGCAAAAATACAAAAAATATTTTTGGTAAAGTATAACTTCAAAAGGCCATAACTTTTGCCTCAGTGAGTACATCAAATTGCAATATATTGGCATCAAATAGCAAATTTTGTTGTCTATCCAGAGAAGATAATGAGAAAGGAATTGGTATATAACCGGCTCTAATATATAGCGAAGGAATATAAATCGTAGGAAAGGATCGGGAAAAAATAAACAACAAAGGAAAAAATAAACAACGAAGATAATTTTATATTTCCATTGAATCTTTATAAATTAAGATATCTCATTTATTTTTTTGCAATTTGTTCGCCTTGACACCAGAAATCGAGGCTAATTCTAACATTAATATATTTGTGGATGTAAATCCCACAATTACCAAAATAAATTCGAAAATCCCCACAAAAGGGATTTTTGGTTTTTTCCCAAAATCTGTTATACTAAAAGCCGGGCTCAAAAATCCTTTTGCAGTTTATCGTATAACAGATTACTACATATAAAAATGGTAAAGGTTTTCATATCCAAGCTTGGCGATTGCCGAAAATGTGGCCTAGTTTTGAAATTTTCGTAAAAAATGTTGTAATTTGGAGAAGCATGGCAACACTATTAATACAAATTGTTGTCCCGTTCTTTTCTCGAAAATATTCTTCAGGAAGATTGCTTTAAGACAAATATAAATATGTTATACTTTCTTTTTATAAATTCCTCTGTATCTCCAAAATACTACATATACCTTTTCGCAATAAGATACATAAATTGTCTATATTTTGAAAGTGTAAATTGATGTGGCCATAACTTTTGTATAGGTGGGCACATTTTACCGAAATTTTTTTGCATCACACAGAAAATTTTGTTGTAAATTTAGAGAAGATGATGTGAGAGAAATCGGTTTATATTCTGCACTGATATTAAGCAAACGCTACGACAAGGTCGGGAAAAAAGTAAAAAAAAATCACTTTTCAAATGCAGACAGAAATGTAAAAACGACATAAAATTTTTAAAAATGAAAATTATTCAATGAAATATTTTGTAGGTTCTGACATAACAAATCGAATGTAATTCACGAATCATTATATTTCCAAAAGTCGATCCCACAATTCTGAAAATAATTTTGAAAATGCCCAAAAATTGGATTTTTTGGATTTTCACCTGTATCTACTATACTAAAAGCGAGGTTTCAGACAGGGCTACGGAGTCGAGCCAAAACTACTCAACTCCGACTCCTGGAGTCGAGTTTTAAAATCATTCGACTCCGACTCCGACGGTTAAATAACATACATTTCTGAAATTATATTTCTACTTATACGTGAGTTTATGTTTTTGAAAATAAGATAAAGCTTTGTTAAAAAACAGACAAAATTGGTATTCAATACCAGTAATTAAATAAAATTGTATTATTTATTTATTGATGCTTGACTTGCAAGCTGCAACTAATATGACAATTCTTTCAAAACGAAATCATTATAAAATTTTCATCAATAACTGCCTCTGTTTTAATACACCGCAATTTTTGGAAATTATGTTCGCTTCAGGCAACCAGTTTATTCGTTACATATTATACCCTACACCACACTATGTTACAGCGGGTTATAAATTGGTTTTTTTTTGGCAGATTTGTCAAAAATACTGCAGCTAGAACTACCTTAAAATATACCGTTCTACTCAGAATCACTAGCTGTCCGTCGGTCCATCTTTAGTTGTTCATTAAGTACAGGTAGAAATTTCACTACAATCCTGCTAAAATTTGGCAATAAGGACTCTTTCACATCAGGGAGGAAACCTATTGGAATTGGTCAAAATCGGTTTAGAGCGAAATTGCCCCCATATATAAATGTTTCTATAGAAAATTTAGTTTAGATTCAGATTTATAAGGTAATTATCTCATATTTATATTTACAATATCTGAGCTTATTCTGCTCTAACAAGGTGTTGTACGGTATCATATAGTTGGTTTCGCCCGACCTTTCCTTACTTCTTTTGTACTCGCTTAATATTATCTTATAGTCTTGCAGAAATACTTATTTTGTTTCATAAATATAAAGAGCTTTCCTAAAACTGTTTTACATAATAAACTCGACAGTTTGGTTAACTTTATAGATATTTGTGGCTTAAAAAAGGTTAACAAACTTCGAATATGTTATCCTTCTTTTGTATCAAAATTGTTTTCCCAAAAATTTTTGAGTGCAAAAGTTCTATCACATAAATGGTACATTTTGCACAATCCATCTCGGAGTCGGAGTCGACCATAATTTTTCTACTCCGGACGCCGACTCCGACTCCGGGCAAATTTCCCAGACTCCGACTCCACAGCCCTGGTTTAAGATTCCCTTTGCAGTTCAACTTACAACACCTTACCACACATAAATACGCTAAATTTTTAACATTTTAGCTTTGCGATTGGAGAAAATGTGGCTTACTTGTGAAATTTGTCTAAAAAAATTGTGTAAATTGGAGAAGCTTGGTAACAATACCAGTACATATTTTTGACCCCTTCTTTCTTTGAGAGCATACTTTGGAAAGATTCCTTTAAGATGATAGTAAATATGTTATACATTTTTTAACTAACTTCTTCTAAAACTCTAAAATACGAAATAAACTTTTTTCCTAAAAAATGACAAAAAAATCGATTTTTTTGTAAAATATGACTTCAAGGGGCCATAACTTTTGTCCTGTACGTTATATCGAACCATTTTTTTTCATCATATAGGAATTTTATTGCCAATCCCGACATGCTTAAGTGGATAAAATTGGTGCATATTTTGCTTCGATATTTTCAAAATACTAGCACAAGGTCGGGGAAAAAATTAAAAATTCAATTTTCAAATGCAGATATCTCGGTAAGAATACAAGATAACTGTTAGGTGCAAAAATCATTTTTATTAGAATACGCACAAAGAAAGATTTTATGAATCGGCCGGAAAATACGAAAGATACACGCTCTTAAACATTTTGTTCAACCGAGGTGGCTAACTTTGAGGCCCTGCAGCTCCGCCCCTGTATACCACGGGCCCAAACTCAAAACATAACTTCTCTGATACCTCTTCTACAAACATGCCAAGTTTGGTCGCAATCGGATGTCTGGTTAATAAACGGCAGAATTATTTCCCTTTTTTTTTGGAATTCCTCCCACTGTGTGATGGTCGGCATAAATTTGAAATAGTAAAATTCCATAATCTAAGAACGAACAATGCAAATGTTGTAGTAATTAATTTAGATTTAGAGCAACTTTATGAGAAATTCTCGCGATCAAACAAAGTGGAGTAGTTATTGGCAACTCCCTAATTTAGCCTTTTGTCTAACGATTTTTATATAAACTGTAATTTCACTATCCTAGATTACGGCTAGATTTTCAAATGTAAAGGGTCCGCCATCTAACGTTTTTTTTCAACTAGTGCTTATTTCGTGAATGGTAACACTTAGCTCATGTCTGATTTGACAGATAATTAGTTTTATCCTTCCGCTTAACGAATATGTGTATATTGCGAATATTGCGACATTACTTTGAAAATCATGGTAATGTTGACGAATGTGTACGAAAATTGTGTACGGATTTTGGAAGAAGAGAAGCACCGTCAGCTCCGTATGTTCGTTATCTTGTGAAAAAAGTGAAAGAAACTGGCATCCTCATCGATAAACCAAAGCGCGAAAAGCCAAAAACAGTGCGTACACGCAAGATTATTGCTGCTGTGGCAGAAAGTGTGCGTGAAGCGCACAACAATTGAACATTTCGGAGACATCATTGAGACGAATTTTGCATATTCGTATTGTAATTATCGTATCGTAATTCGCACATTGGTTCAGGCGTTGAAGCCAACTGACCATCCAATGCGTTTTCAGTAGTTTTTTTTATAGCATTTTCAAAAAAAAAAAGTTATTTGGCGGACCCTTTACATATAATGACCAGAACCTAAAAAACCCCTATGATTATATGTCATCTCCATCAACTCACCTACCATAACTTATTCATCCATCTATTAAATGACGTTCAAATTGCTTTTAGCATTCCATAACCACCCTCGTAACATTTCAAACTCCCATTTATCCATTCAAATACGCTTTGCATAAAAGGACTAATGATAGTTTTTAAAACCTAAAACAAAACATAGACTCATTTTCAGAAAACAATTATTTTTTCCGGTATCCAAAGCTTGAAGGTAATTCGTTATTGTTATAGTTAAATTTTTATAGATGTTGATTGTCTCGGCGGGGCAACCTTTGTCTACACATATGGTTACTGGAACTTATGTACATTACTTGGGTGGTTGATTGTTTAGTTAGTAGTTTAAGCTAATTGCCGTTGGCGTAATACAAAACTTTCTATAAACGGAAATGCGATAAAATACAATATCAGGAACGAATGAATGAGCGAGCGAGCGAACATTAACATATAACGGTGACTTTGAGAGATGTACAATATTTATGGGTTTTCTGTTTTCCTATCACAAAACGACCATACCAGGGAACGAACATATGTACATAAGTGCGTTCCATCAGTTTTAGGGGGACAACGAACAAGGAGCTCGAAGAGTGATTGTACGATACTCGTTCAGTGATCTTCAAATGTTCAGTAAAAGCCCAACATTGGCCACATTTGTACAACCCATGACCATGCAACCATCCATCCCATCCCAGCCCACCTTATGGCCAAAAGAAAATTTATTATACGCGTGCGCCTGCGCATTGGATGAAATGGTCGTTGTTTCTCTTTACTTGTTTCTATATGGCTTTGGACTTTCATGGCGAGGCGAGATGGAAGTAAGCCAGAAATGGGACATTCATTCTCGTAAAACATGAATTCATTATATCGTTGTTTTTCTTCGACGTTTGTATCCCTCTGCGCCACGCAATACAATTTCATTTCGATTCTTCCGCGACGTTCGACATGATGTTCATTCAAGTGTAAACTGAAGATAAATGGTAAAGAATGAAAAATCAATGACAAAACGATGCAATGACGCACAGTGTGTGGAACTTAAAATACGGAAAAAAATCTAAGATGTTCGGAGTAATACAGAAACAATAGATACATTACCATTTTTCTGGAATTTAGTCCCACTGTGCCCTGCAACAATGGCGAATGAAATAAAAGAAAATTTATTTCTTAAATGAAAAATATCACATTTCCTATCAACGATATGACAATCGCCATCTCCATGGTTATCATTTGTTTGATTTGGCAAAGGGAAGGGAAACAAAACAACTCTAAGAGAACAAAGGTAAAACGATGTTTATTTTTAAGACCTAAAGCTTGGAAGGGACTTAATAATCGTAGCAGCTTTATTGAATAGCATTGGCAAAATTGATTGTAAATTTGTTGGGTCATAAGTTGTCATGGCGAAAAGCTTCTCCACCTGGAATAATAAACAAAATCGGCTTAGTCTGCAGCAGGTCCCCCAACAATGGCAATGAGTTTTTATTTTTTAGATGCTTAGTGAGTTATTGGGAAAAGATGGTATTATTTTTAATAACTTTGAAAGTTGTTGAATGTCAAAAAATGTAGAATTCCCAGGATAATAATAGCAAATGGGAATTATTTAGAAACTTCAACAATTTCGGAAGAATCTCTAGCTCTCTGTGGAATTTGTAACATTTAAAGCGCATCCAGAAAATTCTATGAGATAAAGAGAAAGCAGAATTTTATAATTCTATGCAACATTGTGCATAGAATTTGTAAAAGATATGCACCATAATTCTATGGTGCATATTGTTTTGTGAAAAAAAAAACTAACAAATTTGTAAGCTAATTTTTTATTATTTTTTTTTTTTCTGAAAATTACAATTTTCATGGAAGTTACTTTTAGTATTTGGACCATATTTTTTGAAGTATTAGCCCGATATATTATGAGGGCTACAAATGCTGGGAAAGTCACTTTCAAGTAGAGTGGTTTAGTAACTGTCTTTAAAACAATTATCTTTTTTTTTCAAAAAAAAAATCGTATTTTGCTGGCACTTCACAAAATTTTAAGTATTTGTATGGACTGGAATCAAAGCTATAAGCCATTAACTTTTTGTGAAAAATGGTCCATTTGTATGGAAGCTACCAAAGAGGGCGTGGCAATAACGCCCATTTTTCACATATCTGTACGTACTACAAAAGCACTACACTTTACAAAACGTAACATAACGTTAATTCGTGCAAAAAAATTCAAATTTTTATGATTTTTTTGTGACGAAGCGGCTAAATTTTTTTGATTGAAACCAATGATACATTAACGTATAACTTTCAATGTTTATTGTGTAAAATTTTCATAAAAAAATATTTAAAAATATGGCAACGACAGCATTGGAAAACACTCGAAAAAGCTAGCTCTCTGTAGAATTTGTAACATTTAAAGCGCATCCAAAAAGTTGAATTGCGGTTCCCCTCATAACACGATATCAGATCATCAGAAATTAAAAAAAAATAATCTAGTTAGATAATCGTTATAGCCAGGCAGCGCAGTCGATTTTTTTCAAAATTTAAATTTTTAAGTTTTTGGGAACACTTGAAGTGAAAAATGCGATTTTTGTTAAATAAAAAAATTTTTAAATTTTAAAAAAATCGACAGCGTTACCTCGTAAATTATGCAAAGAAATAGTGTTAAAAATTGCAAAAGGATCGGTTCAGTAGTTTTTAAGTTATGAGGGGCACCGTCTATGAAAACATGGGTTGTGGGAAAAACGCTTTAAAGTTTTTCTGATGTACTGAGTCACGTATGAGGGCAGTTCCTTAGACTGTTGTATCTTTGTCAGTTTTGCTCCGATTCACCTCAAATTATAACACAATATTCTTGAAAGGTTCTCTATTCCGAAAATTTTTTTAAGAAAAATGCAAAAAAAGTTTATAAATAGGGCGACGTAACTTCAATTAAAAAATTGCAATATAAAGGCACTTTTTTCTCGATTTTCTTGCAATTTTAGTGCATTTTTTAAAAAGTCGGAAACAATTACCACAATTTTGGTCCGATTTTCACTTTTCATGGCTTGTTATAGAACTGCTGATCTATAGATTTCATTTTTATAAAAAAAGAACCCTTTCAAGGCCGTAAATTGTTTATTTAATTGGTAGACCCAACTGGGTTAAAGCGAATTAGTTACCATAGAAATGATCCTACACCCTTATTTTAACCTTAAAAGCTAAAATTTTTAAGAAGTTAAATATTTTGTGCATTTTTCTATAAAATTGCTCAAATCCAAGTGAAAATAAAAATTCTAAGTCGATAAATATAACAATTGTTTTAGATTAGGGAACATATTTTGAATAATATTTACAAAATGCCTATTTTTGTGGTAATTTCAGGTTTTGAGGTTGAAATAATGCGTATATATATTGCAATCAATTCGCTTTAACCCATTTGGGACCAACAATGAAGTAAAAAGTTTACGGCCTTGAAGGGGTTAATTTTTTATAAAAATGAAATCTAGAGATCAGCAGTTCTATAATAAGCCATGAAAATCGAACCGATTTTTTAAAAAATACACTGAAAATTGCTATAAAATCGAGAAAAAATTAACTTTGCATTGCAATTTTTTATTGAAGTAATGCGCCCTATAAATAAAGGTCCAGATTTTAATGTCCAGTTGTCAATTCCTAAAAGTATTAAAAATTGACAATTTTATTATGGGAAAACCTGATTTTTAGAGGTTATTTCAAACGCAAATAGTTTCGCGATCGCAGAAACGAAATATGTTGCTAATATACTTAAAACAAACCAAATTTTCACGTAAGCTTTGATCAACGCCAACTTTTTTTAAGCCACTGTATTTTACATGTATATAAGTTATTTAAGAATCAATATTTCATTAAATGTTTACCCCTTGTGGGGGAGGTACTGGAAGGAGTGGATTAACATGGCCCATTCTTGATCTTAGTCTGATGTTAAAAAAAATATAAACATATATCAAATTTGAAGTCAATCGGTTACTCCAATCGAAAGTTATCGTGCGCACCAACCAGACAGACAGACGCACGGACGGACACTGCTCAAATGACTTAAAATGTGCCAAATCGGATTTCCACCAAATATTCTTGGGGTCTCATAGGTCAATCCTTTGATGTGTTACACTTTTCAGCGGCAGCAACTGATACTGAACTGAACTGACTCGTTTACAATAGTGGAGGTATAAAAACATGATTTCGTTTAAATTCTCTTATTTCTATAATTTCTACATTTAACCATACATTTTTTTTAAAAATGCACAGTTTTCTTTGCTAAAAAATTAAAACAAAAAATTCTTTAAAAATTTTTGTTTGTTTTTTTTCGGGCCAGCATACCTTTGGCCTGCTACTGCAGTATCTCGGTATATGAATCTATGTGCTCTTTACATCTTAGGTGTAAGGTATGTTATTTTTCATAATTTTGGACTCAATTAACAATTAACAAATCGTGAAAAACAGCCCTAAAAATGGGGAGGGAGAAGATGAATGTTCAATAAAAATATTGGACATAGAATTTTACTGTATGTTTAAACAACCCAAATCCCAAACATGAACACAAACACCAAAAAACTGTCAAATTCCAGTCCCCTATTTACTGGTATTGTTATTGATTCGACAACAGAGTCGTATGAATTAATGTTATTCATACGACTACTAGTCATTGTAGCACGAACACGCCAAAGAGAGTTTTGATGTGATTTTTACTGTTTTTTGGTGTTTATCCATGCCGAAAATATATTTAAGAGTGACCTCTGTAGGAGTGTTATATTAAAACATACACCGATATGGCCAATTAAAATTGTTTAAAATTTAAGCAGATACGAAACACAAAACTGCAAAATGACAGCCTAATCGTATGGAAAATATGTATCTATGACTGAAATAAGAATATTGAAGAGGAATGGGCAGAATGAAAAGGCAGACGAACTAGCTGGAGCAGGATCCTCTTCTAACAACCAACAGATGGCGTCAGTCGCAATACCTCTGGGGGTAACCGTGACCAACATTTTTCTGAATGGAGGACATTTGTGCTAGAAAAGCAGGACATTTGTGACATTTACAAAGTGCCCTTGGAACCTTCGGAGAACATTTTTAAAATAAAAAAATAGCAGTAATTGAAAAAATAAATATTTTATTATGATTATAATTATTTTTAAACGGTTATGAACCTTTTTTTCTAAATATTGTATAGCGTGATATATTTCGAGGTTCCCTACTTTTTTAAAGAAAAAAACATAGAAAATTCAAATTGAATGGGGAATGTTTATTATCATTTGAAAGAACATTCTTTGGCATTTATTTTAAAGATTATGTCTATCAAATGTTGGCCGCGGCTACGTTTCAGATGGTCCATCCGTTGAGTCGAATTTTCGATGACTCGTTCGAGCATTTCGACTGGTAACTGGCGAATGAAACGCGTGATGTTTTGCTCCAAGGCCTGAATCGAAGCGGGTTTGTCCGCATAATCTTTAGACTTTACATATCCCCAAAGGAAAAAGTCTAATGGTGTGATATCACACGATCTTGGTGGCCAATCGACCGGCACAAAACGTGAAATTATCTGCTAACCGAAGTGTTCTCTCAATAAATCCATTGATTGATGCGATGTGTGGGAAGTGGCGCCGACTTGTTGAAACCAAATGTCACCGAGATCACGAGCTTCAATTCAAAGATCACGATAACGGTCGCCATTGACGGTTACGTTCTCACCGGCATCATTTTTGAAGAAATATGGACCGATGATTCCGGTACGTCGGATCGGGAATCGGTCAATGGCAAAAAATAGCTCTTAACGAGAGCTAAAATATTGCTAATGGGTGTCAAGGTCTTTGTCGACTCGAAAGTGTTATTTTTTTTTATTTAAAAAAAATGGACTTCGCGCAATTGGCGAACGATTATTTTGATAATAAAACTGAATAATTTGTAAACGTTGTTCAGGCGTAAGTCTTTCCATGATGAAATGCCAAACAATACTTAACAAAAATAACATGACAGCATGACACGACTCACACGTGATCTGTCAAAAAGAGGCTATTGAAAAAAGTATCTCTACGTAGATCACCGTTTATTTTTCGCAATATCTTGTAAGATCTCTCTTGGAAGCAGCTGATGGGATGAAGAATTGATATTAAAAGAAGATGAAGTAATTAGGATAAATGGTTCTCGAGTTATGCTAAAATATGTGGTCCAACCTCTATTTTTTAGATGTTTATCTTTGTGATATTTTATAACGTGTGGCCCATCTAGCGGTTGTTTTTTGTACTACGACCGTCTTGGAGCTGCGATTTGACTATGTTGGACTATTTTTTGTAGGGAGCCGTTGAGGATAGGTGCTACACCAACCATCCAGAGACGATTCATGACTTGAAACACGAAATTGCAGCCATAGAGGTCCTCACAATCGAAAATGTGTTGAAAAATTGGGTCAACACTGAATGGGCTACAGCAAGGCCAGCCACGGCAGCCGCATGAGTGGAGTGATGTTCCATCATTAACCGGAATGTTGAGGCCATTAAATAAAGTATGAATGGATTTGAGTAATTTTTGTTGTGATGAGTTCTTTTCAAAAAGATTAAAAACAACAAAGTTTCAGCTAATTGGCTTAGAATATGTGTTGCTTATGGTTTAAAGAAGCACATTTCGGAGCGTCCTCTATAGGTGAATTATATCAAACCATAAACAAATAGAGGTCATTTGAAATCCCAACAGACGGATATATCTGAATCATCTTAGAATTTTACGATAAAAGAGAATATGTATAGATTAATTTATAATATATGATTAATTTTAATGTATAAGGAAACTGTGGGGGTTTCTGAAGTTTCAGGTATACGATGCCATTCAAGTTAACATAACCAGGCCACCGTTCAGATTCAGCCGGATATATGCAAAATATTCATTGAATTTCGAGCCGAAATGGATTCATACTATGTACTTTCGAAGCCATTGTGGACATTTTAACGCTGTCATATTCAATACATAGTGACAAATAAATAAAAATGAAATTCTTTAAGAACTCCCACAAGCCTTACATAATTTCATTTTAATATCGACTTACCCTTATGGGCTAACCCCTTATTTTCTGTAAACATAGATAGCTGGGAGAAGCTTTCTGACTTCATAATGAAATACATATCGCCTCTCTAGATTTTTTAATGTCCTAATACGAGTATAACTTTCTAACACAATAATCAACATTACTCCCAATTTTTATTTAACACCAGTAGACTATCAATTATTACCCACTGTCTATTCAATTTTCTTCGGTAATGATATAATGATTAGCTTTAGACAATAAAGCAGCTTCAGTTTTACTTAACAAAATAAATTAGACAATCTATAAAAGCACAAAAGGCAGCCTTCTTCTGTAAAAAAAATATAAAAGAAACTTTAAACATATTTCCATTTCAAAAAGTCATAACTCAGATTTTAAAATTAATCTTCAAACACCCGACAACAATGATATAGAAATAACAAAGAAAAAGCTAACATTAGCTTAACAAATTTAAAAAACTCATTTGGTACAGCAATAAAACAACCTCAAAAAATATTATTCCAACTTTAAACCATATATATGTATATGAAAGAGAAAGCAAATATTTTATTCTCGTTCAAGCTACACTCAGAAAAATGAGGATCATATCCACGCTACTAAGTAGATTGAAGAGGATTTTTCTTAATTTAACAAATGTATTTAGAACGGATACAATCTTTTTAATCCTTGCGGAATTAAATCTTCTTCAATTTTATTCTGTGTCAATATATAGGCTCAATTTTCTAAGTGTAAGCAGCACTTAGCATCTGAACAAGTGCGCCAAGCATCGTCGCTTGCATCCGTATTCGGAGTAAACAAATTTCGAGTGAAATGGAAAAAAATCCCCACAACAAATCATAAAGCCAAAGTGAAAAGTGCCAAGTCTCCTCATCTGACTGCAGTACTGGTGACTGCACTTCTCGATGGGGCATATGGAAACCAGAAACGGATAACAAATGAATTGAAAATGACCTCAATCTAATGGATGCACCACCACACATACACAGACCAACACTCGCACCCATGTAAAGGGAACCTCACGAAGGGGCAATGGCTCATCCATCACCCAAAACGAGTGGGCAACAACAATGTATTTAAAAATATGGGGGAAATCCCAGTGCAGTAGGGTAGGGAGAGAGAGCAGAGGAGCTCCGGAGAGAGTAGTCCAAGTATCATTAAATGTCATCAACATTTATGACGCACTACTGTACGGGCTATTGTATATGAAGATGAGTATTTCAGTAAATACTTATGAAAGTATGTAAAGTATATATAAACAATACATGGACAACAATTGTAACAAATGGACGCATGAATTTAAACCAAAAGGGGGAATAGTGCAATGAAAATTACAGTACAATGATTTTTTACTTTTTTATGACTTTAAGAAGATTAAATTTCGCTGAAATCTATATTAAATAAGACAAATAGTCAATTTGTACTATAAATAAATACAGTTATTGTATTTTTCGACGAAATATACTATTTATAATAAATTTCTACAAAAATACTATTTATTGTAAATTTCGACGAAATATACTATTTATAGTAAATTTCGACGATATATACTATTTATAGTAAATTTCGACGAAATATACTATTTATAGTAAATTTCGACGAAATATACTATTTATAGTAAATTTCGACGAAATATACTATTTATAGTAAATTTCGACGAAATATACTATTTATAGTAAATTTCGACGAAATATACTATTTATAGTAAATTTCGACGAAATATACTATTTATAGTAAATTTCGACGAAATATACTATTTATAGTAAATTTCGACGAAATATACTATTTATAGTAAATTTCGACGAAATATACTATTTATAGTAAATTTCGACGAAATATACTATTTATAGTAAATTTCGACGAAATATACTATTTATAGTAAATTTCGACGAAATATACTATTTATAGTAAATTTCGACGAAATATACTATTTATAGTAAATTTCGACGAAATATACTATTTATAGTAAATTTCGACGAAATATACTATTTATAGTAAATTTCGACGAAATATACTATTTATAGTAAATTTCGACGAAATATACTATTTATAGTAAATTTCGACGAAATATACTACTTATTGAAAATTTCGACGAAATATACTACTTATAGTAAATTTCGACGAAATATACTACTTATTGTAAATTTCGACGAAATATACTACTTATAGTAAATTTCGACGAAATATACTACTTATAGTAAATTTCGACGAAATATACTATTTATAGTAAATTTCGACGAAATATACTACTTATAGTAAATTTCGACGAAATATACTATTTATAGTAAATCTCGACGAAATATACTATTTATAGTAAATCTCGACGAAATGTACTACTTATAGTAAATTTCGACGAAATATACTATTTATAGTAAATTTCGACGAAATATACTACTTATAGTAAATTTCGACGAAATATATTATTTATAGAAAATTTCGACGAAATATACTATTTATAGAAAATTTCGACGAAATCTACTATTTATAGTAAATTTCGACGAAATCTGCTATTTATAGTAAATTTCGACGAAATATACAATTTATAGTAAATTTCGACGAAATATACAATTTATAGTAAATTTCGACGAAATATACAATTTATAGTAAATTTCGTCGAAATCTACTATTTATAGTAAATTTCGTCGAAATCTACTATTTATAGTAAATTTCATCGAAATCTACTATTTATAGTAAATTTCATCGAAATCTACTATTTATAGTAAATTTCGTCGAAATCTACTATTTATAGTAAATTTCGTCGAAATCTACTATTTATAGTAAATTTCGTCGAAATCTACTATTTATAGTAAATTTCGTCGAAATCTACTATTTATAGTAAATTTCGTCGAAATCTACTATTTATAGTAAATTTCGTCGAAATCTACTATTTATAGTAAATTTCGTCGAAATCTACTATTTATAGTAAATTTCGTCGAAATCTACTATTTATAGTAAATTTCGTCGAAATCTACTATTTATAGTAAATTTCGTCGAAATCTACTATTTATAGTAAATTTCGTCGAAATCTACTATTTATAGTAAATTTCGTCGAACTCTACTATTTATAGTAAATTTCGTCGAAATCTACTATTTATAGTAAATTTCGTCGAAATCTACTATTTATAGTAAATTTCGTCGAAATCTACTATTTATAGTAAATTTCGTCGAAATCTACTATTTATAGTAAATTTCGTCGAAATCTACTATTTATAGTAAATTTCGTCGAAATCTACTATTTATAGTAAATTTCGTCGAAATCTACTATTTATAGTAAATTTCGTCGAAATCCACTATTTATAGTAAATTTCGTCGAAATCTACTATTTATAGTAAATTTCGTTGAAATCTACTCTTTATAGTAAATTTCGTTGAAATCTACTATTTATAGTAAATTTCGTTGAAATCTACTATTTATAGTAAATTTCGTCGAAATCTACTCATTATCGTAGATTCATAAAAATTTAATATTTATAGTAAGTTTCGTCAAAATCTGCTATTAATAGTAAATGTCGTCGAAATCTGCTATTTATAGTAAATTTTCGCGAAATCTCTTATTTATAGTAAGTTTCCTAGATATCTACTATTTAAAGTAAATTCGTTGAAATCACTGTAATCTATTTAAAGCTAATTTTGTCGAAATTGAAATTGTATGCTAAATTTCGTCTAAATTATGTATCTGTGCAAAATTTCGACGAAATTATGAATTTATAGTTAATTTTGACCAAATTTTGTTAACAAGTGCTATTTATAGCAAATTTTACTAAATATTTCCAATAAATTTTGTCATATACTATTTGTCTACATTTTGTCAAGAATTACAATCTTTATCAAACATAGGCGAATAATTATTTTTTAAACTTACTGCTTCCAATTTAATGATATTAGTGAACATCAGTTATTTTACATACCTGCAAGAAAAAGAAAATATGCAAATATATTATTTTTTTTTTTGCTAGAAAAATGCGAAATAATTACTAAGTATAAATGTAAGTTTATCAAATGTTTCAATTAAACATTTCGCTCTTTGTCTTTGTGTTATAAATCCGGCATAGAATAACTTATAGAGATAACTCCCGTGATTGGTTAAACTCCCAACTTTTTTGTAGTAAAACGCACAATTGTTTCATGTGTAAGTATACTCTAGACTATGATGAAAAAAAGGCAGACTGATGGACTTAACGAGGGCAATATCTCTCTCACTTCACAACAGATTAAATAAAGTATTTAAATTGTATTCTCTGTTTTTTTTGTTCATTATTATTTTTTCCTTTACTGTCATAGACACATCCATTGTTCACTTTTTTGTTATATATATATTTTTTTGTATTTTCTGTTCGACATAAACGTTGCATTGTTAAGTATTTCAGATGCTCATACAAAACTAGTACACTGCACAATTATGCAGTCTTCCCATACATAGAGTGGTGGACAATAGTGAACTGAATACAATTCGAATAGAAAATAATAAATTAGTAACATGGCATTTAGAAGAATACATTTTCTAAGTCATTGTGACTCACATTATACGGATTTATGGAAAATCAAATGTTTGAGTAATTAGTATTTTTCCAATAAAGTCAATGGGAATATTAATTGACAAATAATTTGATAACATTTAACTCGATCTTCCATTCTGTTATCATCTATGGTTTTAAATTTTATCTTACGCTAAAAGTCTTTGAAATCATTATAGTTTAATAGTTGTAAAATATGTATATTCTTACATTTTGCTTTGTGAATTTTGTTTGCCACTGTAGTAAATCTGTGTCTCTCTAACATGCGTATGCAACGCAGAATGTCTCTACAATTAGTATGTCAATTCGCTCATTTATGGATGGATAATGCGAAATGCTTAAATTATAGTCATACTTTGAAAACATCATTGCCATAATTATCGTTGTCTTTAAAGACGCAAAGAAATTAACATTATTAGTGTTCCATAAATTTTAATAATAATCTTCAGAGAAACATTAAAAAGATTGCGACTACCCGTTTATTAAGAACAGTTACATTTCATCTCTTTTTATGGCATTCACAGTAAGAAGGAGAGTAAACATTGAATTCGCAAAAACGTGCTTTATGCATTTAGCAATAATAAAAACAATAATGCGATATTGGTCTCTTTTATAGGCTACTAGTAGTAAGTAAAGTAATCTCTTTGGCATTTTTACGGAGAACCCGCAAAAACGATAGCTCATGAAGATCTTTAGGTTATATACTGCTGGAGCAAATACATAAATCTAGTTTCTAGTATCTTCATATGTGGTTACTAGTAGTCAGGAAAGTAATCAATGCAGTAATGCATGAAATGGAACTACTAAGAAATATATCTCCTAGGAGGTTATATTCAACTCGTACAGCAACACTTGTTCCATTTCACATTCTGTATTGCTGAAATCTCTTCTCTTATGATTACTGGTAGTCGGTGAAGTGACCACTTCACTCACTTTTTGTGAAATTGTCAATCTTTAAAATTTAAATATGAATATTTCATCATGTAGTGTAACTAAAATTCTTCCACAATCGAATTTAAAGAAAAAACCTCTGACTCTTCATATATGGATTTCTTAGCACAACTCAAAATGCAGCCGCACGATGTGTGAAATTTGCAAATGCCTTTGAATTTAGAGTACGTTGTGATTTGGCATTGGGAAAGTGCCACCACACAAGTATGCATTTGGTGCTGGATGGTTGCTCCGAGGAAAGTTGGCGACAATAATGTGTTAATGCCCCAGCAAAGCACGACTATGGATAATGGTGAATTGATGTCGCTGATGTGGCTGCCTCCAATGAATGTGCCTGCCCGTCGCAGATGACAATGATGACGATACCGAAGCTGATGCAGCAACTGCAGCTGAGTCCAAGACTGATGTCGTTGATTTTGATTCTGATGCTAATGTTAATGCCGGTTGTTTATGTTCAGGTCTTTAACAGATTGTTCTCATTTTGTTGTCTTTTTTCACTAAGTATCTGTCTGTCTGCTTGTCTTCTTTTCTAGACATTTGTTAGTTTATTGTAGTTATTTTTTCCATAAACCAGGATGTGACTTGAGAGTCGAGAAGAAGAGGAAAATGAAAAAGAAAACTAAGTGTGTATTTTATGCGTTGAAGTGAAAGGCATTCCTTTGTCTGTTGGAAAATTGTCGTAAAACTCATGTGTGTGTGTGTGATAAGTGAAAAAGAAACAGTTTTTGAGTAGCCTACATAGTAAGATATACTCGTATTTTTCTCTGAAAAATACATATCTGCTTTGGATGAGAAACGGGTCAAATACAAAGGAAATATTAACATGCTAGGAAATGGTTATAAACTATAACAAAATGATTGTGAGTAATGGCTAGTTATTGTATCTAACCGTACGCACTAACTACATCCTTAGCCTAGAGATTGAATGCCGACTGCAAATTATATGTGGGTCAGCATTTTTAATGTCTTACTAAGGATTTTTCATACAGGGTGTCGTTTTTACAGGTTCAGAACTTTGAGTTTGTAACACTGTAAATTTGACAACCAATTTAATAGTTGATACACGGGGCAAAATCGCCTTTTTTGATATGTTTGAATCGAAAGAAAATATACTAGGAACACAAATTTTTAAATATTATTTATTTTCGAGCAAATAAATTTTATTTGAAAATCAATAAAATGTATTCAGAACCCATATGTTAATATATTAGAATAAAATATATTTGCGAACTAATTTTCTCAAATAAAATATGTCTTAAAATACAAAAAAAATATTGTTTATGAATATTTTCAAATATATTTTATTAAAAAAAAGGTTTTCAAAACTTTGCTGAATTTTTCGAATTTTATTTTTAATTTTTTCAGTGTTTTCGAATTATGCATTCCTATTAAAAATAGCATACTTAGCATTAACTTATATTTGAAACCACTTATTTTTATTTTCTAACTATTCCAAGTCATTATTTTCAATTGTAAAGAAATTTTACTAACATTAAAAATTTCTAAATATTACCTTTCAATTGCTGAAAACTTAAAACAATTAAAGAATAGATATATATTCTCGCAAATAGATCTTTCTTTGGAAAATAACATATCCAAATAAAAAATATTAGGATGTAAACATAGTTTTGTTTAGAACAACATCCTCCCAAACATATAATATTTGTATGTGTCAAATATATATAGTGCACCCTAAAAATATATATGTTTCAAGCAGAATATGTTTGGGACAATATACTACAGAGGCGATTTTTTTTCAGCGTGTAGTAGGGATGTAACGAAAGTGACTTTAGCGAATATTGAAATTTATTTATTGTGCGAATAGTAAAATATGAATTTTTGCGAAAGCTAATAATAGTTTGACCCTTTAGTACCAACAAATTTAAGAAACTGAATTGATTCTTTTCCAGGATATTCAAGAATGTTTTCCATATTTTTACCTCCTGTTACCACAAGGACAAACATTTTTTTCAACTGTCTTAAAGAGAAGTGGCAGAGGTTTCCCTAGGTATTAATATCTTCAAATTGTGTGAAGGGAATAAGAAGTTTTACTACTTTTAGCAAATGGAAGCGAATACTGAAATATATTTTTGCGAAAGCGAATGCGAATAATGGAAAGATGGTTTTTGCGAATGCGAATATTCGTTACATCCCTGGTTGATAGTTGCATTTTTTTAGCTTAGCTTGCCATTTTTTAGAGATAGAGCTCTATTAGTTCGGCCATACCGAATCTTATATACAATCCACCATGGATCGCATGGGAATGGTTTCGGATATAAATAAACTCATAACACTAAATTTCAGCCCGATGAAATTTGAGGGGCCATTGTATTGAGGCTATATCAAAACATGGACCTATGACTACCGTTGTTCGTGTGAAGGATTTCAGGTATAAATAAACCCCAGTTACCAATTTACAGCCCGATCAGTTGAAATTTGTGGCCTCTGTGGCGCTAAGAAGTCAAATCGGAGAGAAGCTATATATGGGGGTTATATAAAACAAATAAAAGCGTTAATATCAGCCATAACTAATCTTATATACCCTCCACCATGGATTGCATTCAATTATATTACTGGAAAAATCTTTGGATATGGAGCAAATCATGAAACGATCCTTTTTGTTTAAGCAAATTATTAAAAACTCAGTAAGGAAAGACAGAAAGTCGGGCGGGGCCTACTATGTAATACCCTACACATCCCTAACAATGCGAAAATGGGCATTGCGATAAGAATTTGGCAGTGTTCATACATGTAATAAGAAAACTCTCTCTGCCGAATTTCGTAGTGATCGGATATAAAATACTGTTTCTACAGCGCTTACACATCAAATCGGGTGAAACATATATATGGGGGCTATATCTAAATCTAACCTAAATTTCCCCGAATTTGGCAGAGTTCATTCATGTAATAAGAGAACTCTCTCTGCCAAATTTCGTACTGATCTGATACAAAATGCAGTTTCTACAGCGCTTACATGTCAAATCGGGTGTAACATACATATATGTATATAAGGGCTATATTTTATATCCGAACCAATTTTGACTGATTTCAGTAGGGATCGTCCTTTGGCCAAAAAAGAGCACTGTGCTAAATTTAATACAATCGGACCATAAATACGACCTGCAATCTGATTACGACGATACATCTACAGACGGACGGACGGACAGACAGACGGATAGACGGACATAGTTAAATCGACTCAGGAAGTGATTCCAAGTCGTTTGGTATAATAAACGATGGGTCTATCTCTTCTCCTTCTGGGTGTTAGAAACAAATGCACAAGCTCATAATACCCCGGATCACAGTGTGGTGTAGTGTATAAAAACGAACGCTGAAAAATGTGGTATTTATGGCTTAAATTATCATATTTGAGACCTATATCTACACGGGGACCACAACAATATAAAAACTGATTTGTATACATTTTATTGAGATGAATTCTTGCCAAAATAGAATACAAACTGCAAAGTTTCTGCTTAATTTCTTAGAAAATGTGGTGTTTATGACTTAAAAAAGCATTTTTGGTTGCGACATCTATAGGTGGACTATAAGAAAATATGAACTGATTTAAAAATTTGTTACTGCGATGAATACGAGTACTTGTCTTATTTAAATACAAACTGCAAAGATTCAGTTGAAATGCTTAGAAAATGTGCTATTTATGGCTTAAATACGTATATTTTGGAGCGACCTCTATAGGGTGACTATAACAAAATATGAACCGATTTGTAAAATTTTTGCTGTGATGAATTCTTGTTAAAATAGAATGCAAACTGCAAAGTTTCCGCTAAATTGCTTTAAAAATGTGGTATCTATGGCTCAAAGACCGTATTTTGGAGCGACCTCTATAGGGGAGCTATATCAAAACATTGACCGATAAGACCCATTTACATTCTCAAACAACCTACAACTATAAGAAATATTTCTACAAAATTTGATCAACCTAGCTCTATTATTAAGAATATATATACTTTATGAGGTCTCAGATCAATATTTAGAGGTGTTACAAACGGACTGACAAAACGAATATACCCCCATCCTATGGTGGAGGGTATACAAATGGACCGATTGTGCTCATTTTAAAGACCAACATACCTGCAGATATAAGAATTTCAGCCACCTAGCTCAAGTATTATAGATTGTAGCTTGATTATAACAGGCGGACGGACATGGCTAAATCGTCTTAGAATTTTACGACAATTAATAATAAAGGGTTTTCTAATAGGGACATTACAACGTCCCACCCGATAGGCTGTGCGTGCTATAGTGGATAAATTTGAATCCAAATTTTCACTCTTGGATGTTCCGGCGCCAAGGAGACGCCGTACCGCCCGAAAATATCACAGCCGTAAGTGTATCCTTTCAAAATGAGCCAAATCAGTCAGTTCGACGTCGTTCTCAGGAATTGGGCATCTCTCAAACCACACTGTGGCGTATTTCGCGAAAAGATCTTGGCCTTCATCCAAGATCAAACTGACTCAAGAACTAAAGCCACTTGATCGATTGGACTCCGGCAAAGGTAATGTTATGTCCTTAATGGAAAACCCGATATACATACTTTATGGGATCTCAGATCAATATTTAGTGGTGTTACAAACGGAGTGACAAAATAAATATACCTCCCCCCCCCATACATCAACAATAAATATAATTGACATTCCTTCTTTTCATGGAAAATGTACTTCAATTATTGATACGAAGATGGGCCATATTGGTCCACTCCTTCTAGTACCTCCCCCACAAAGGGTTAAGATTTAGTAAAATATTGAATATTTAATAACTTCTATACTACTTATTTCAATCCTCTGAAATAATACACATACTATTAGTTTATTAGTCACTATTACCTCGAGAAAAAAGGGCGAAGTTGCCACGCCCCTTTGGGTACCTCCCACACAAATGGACAATTTTGAACCAACAGTTAATAGCTTATAACTTTATTACCAGTGCATACAATGACTTGAAATTTTTTACAGTGTAATGGTTTAATAGCACCTACAATACAGTGAAAAATGGGCATTATTGCCACGCTCCTTTTGGTGGGAGGTACCAAATTTTGTACCAAATATTGCACCAAAATACCAGTACATACTTTAAAGTTTTTAAATGCAATTTAAATTGATAATAATTTAAATAAAACAAAAAAATAAATAAATTTACTAATATTTTTTTGAGACTCAAGGTGAGGGAATTCATTTGTCGGTTTGAATTTTCTTACTTGTTTAAAGATCTGTGAGAAATGAGGGACTAAATAGCGCGTAGATGCAAACAACAGGATAATTTAAGAAACAAATTATAAATCTTAACTGTGTATTACGGCAATATCAAATAGTTTTGCAAATATTAAAAGCGTATTTTAAAAATAATGGATAATGATTTGGCAACATTCTTTTTGGCAGCTCAGCTCTTTTCGTGTAACATATTACTGTCAAACATGTTCAGTTTGTTCTATAATTTAACCATGAATCGACTTACAAAGGAACAACGCTTGCAGATAATTGGCTTTTATTTATTTTTATCGAATTATTACTGAATTTTGAGTTCGGTGAACAGTTCATTTCATGTTCAGGTCGGTCAATTTGCTTCATAGATCGTGCGATTTAACGCCTTTACACTATTTTTGTGGGGCTATGTTAAGGCTTATTTCTACAGCGACAAGCCCGCAATGGTTGACGCACGGGAAGCCAATATTGAAGAATTTATTCGTGAGATACCGGCCGATATGTTTGAGAGAGAATGCCAATTGGACCCAGCGTATGAACCATGTGAGGCGCAGCCGCGGTCAACATTTACATAAAATCATCTTTAAACATTGAATTATATAGACCGTTCTATCGACTCAAATATAGATTTCATACATTTCTATAAATTTTATTTTTTTTTTATTTAAAAAAACACTCATTATTTTCGCGATCAGCCAAAGTAATTTCGTTAGTTTTAAAATTTCTAGTTAACTAGATCCAATCCCACCAAAAATGGTCAACATTGGTTAACCTTTTATTATATACACCATACAAAGGAACCTCACAATATGACTACTTGGCACAGTTTACGTTTAATTGTGTTTAGATATAATTTCATTCACGGCACCATGGATCTGCGTTTTGAGATAGACAGCATACATTTGGCCCCTGACTCCATGGCGCGGCTTACATAAGATTCGACCAGGCCCAACTTTTATTTGATATACTTATATATGCATATATCATACACGCTGACAAAAAATTGCTTCTGTAGTATATTGTCCCAAACATATTCTGCTTGAAATATACATATGTTTAGGGTACACTCCAAATAAATAATATTTGACACACACAAATATTATATGTTTGGCAAGATATTCTGCTTGAAATATACATATGTTTAGGGTACACTCCAAATAAATATTATTTGACACACACAAATATTATATGTTTGGGAAGATATTGTGCTAAACAAAAATATGTTCCCATTCTAATATTTTTTATTTGGAACTAATATTTGCGAACCTAAGATTAATTTGTATTTAAGTATTTTGGCACTATATCAATGCTTTAATTTATTTCAGAATTTCAAAGTGAATTTTTTGTATTGTCATTTTGTATGTTTGTAAAATTCAATTAAAACTTAAATCGTATAATCTTTCGTAACTACAAATTGCAATAATGGATTGACAAATAGTGATGAATTGGAATATTTATAAATTAAAAATTATTGATGTAAAACAAAAGCTAATGCTGCTAAAAAATGTTTTAACTATAAAGTTTAACACGAAATCTCGGAAAAACAAAGCAAAATTTGAAAAAGTAAGCAAAGTTTTAAAAATCTTTTTTAAATAAAATATATTTGGAAAACTTTTTAAAAATAACTTTGTTTGTTTGTAAAAACATATTTTATTTCTGAAAGTCGGATAGCAAATATATTATGTTCTAATATATTAATATATGCGTTCCAAACAAAATTTCGTGATTTTCAAATAAAATTTATTTGTTAACAAATACATAATATTTAAAAAATTCGTTTCCAAATATATTTTCTTCCAATTCAAACATATCAAAAATGACGATTTTCCCCGTGTAGATTTTATAGCAGGACTTGGTGTATATTTTGTTTATATTTCCTTTTTTGTAAAATTCAGAATTTTATATTACTTTTGCAATTACAACAGTCTGACAATGAATGCATACAAATTTCCCCACCGGTTATGTTATGCTGTCTTAGGATGTTTGTAGGGCATACCAATTAAAAATGAAATCTTAATCCGCAATTTGAGAGAAATAAAGATTTTCTAAGGTTAAATCATAAACCAATTTTTAATTATTTTTTCCAATTATAGTGGTCGTAATGTACACCAAACCTTTAGGTTTATCTTCAAGAAATATTTTCTATGACCACTGCTTTTTCATAAATTCTACCAGCCGACAATTACAGACGTAATTTCCCCCTTAGCCTGGCATCATAACACATACAGTCTGATGTTTTCTTCTTAGGGATTATGCCCGGACATACTTATCTTTCGTTGCTATGCTTATACAGAACTTATCTCCCCTTTGGACAATCTAATTAATTTCATAATGATTTACTGGTTGGGTTATTTTTCTCCTCTTCCCTTTTCTACTGCAAGAAGAAATATTCATTTCATTTACAACACTTTTTATGATTTCTGTGAGTATTTCTTTTAATTAAAAATCTCCAGTAAACATACATAAATCTTTAGTGTGTAGTTAAGAGGTATGTAGTAGTTCTATGAATGAGGTTTTTTCTCTTCTTCAACTAGTTCTTCCTTTCTTCATTTATTAAATTTCCTTTCAGGGCCATAAAATATTGAATGACTGGCCGTAAGACAGAGGGAGAGAGACCGTGTGTAGAAATGAGGAGTATTTGTGAATGCGTGCGTGTAGGTGTGTTTCAGTTCCCAAGCAACTGCCAATACCAAATAAAGTAATTACTCAACTCGTTACCACTTAAAGTACTCTATGGTGGTCCCCATCGTTTCTATTCCAATAACCACAACAAACAATTATACCCAAGTAATCGCCTGTAATAGTACAGGAGCAGTTTGCAAGAATACATATGGACAAGTATGTCCTATGTACGGACAATATGTACTTACTCTCTCACATCTACAAACAATCACATTAAGAGATATTCTCTTGAGTAAACCATCAACCTATGTGGTCACACAATGGGGGAAATATTAAATGTAGTAAACAAATCTGTCTTTACTTAATCAAACAGCCGAATTGAATGAGTGTTCCTCAAACAATAAAGCTTAGATATCAGCATGACCGCTGGAAAAATGTTTTCTCTAGAGCGCCAAGAAGTCTTGTTGGATAAGATATTCGTACATAAAACAGGGTGCTACATTAAACAAGGACATATCGCGACCTACGTGCGTAAAGGCGCTAAGTCCAATATTTAAAATTTTACAGGAGAGGCAAAATACTTACCGTATATTTATGTTTTTATACCCTCCATCATAGGATGGGGGTATATTCATTTTGTCACTCCGTTTATAACACCTCTAAATATAGATCTGAAGTCCCAAGTATATATATTCTTAATCATCTTAAAATTCTAAGACGATACTTACCGTATATTTATGTTTTTATACCCTCCATCATAGGATGGGGGGTATATTCATTTTGTCACTCCGTTTATAACACCTCTAAATATAGATCTGAAATCACAAGTATATATATTCTTAATCATCTTAAAATTCTAAGACGATTTAGCCATGCCCTACTGTCCGTCCGTCCGTCTGTTGTAACCACGCTAACCAGTCCGTAATAATAGAGCTAGGTTGATCAAATTTGCTAGAAATATTTCTTATAGTTGCAGGTTGTTTGGGATTGCAAATGGGCCATATCGGTCAATGTTTTGATATAGCTCCCCTATAGAGGTCGGTTTTTGAGCCATAGTTTCCATATTTATAAAGTAATTTTGCTGAAACTTTGCAGTTTGTATTGCAGCGTTAATTTTTTTTAATATGTGCTTCAACAAAAAGGATGGTTTGAAGATTTGCTCCATATCCAAAGATTTTTCCAGTAATAGAATTGAATGCAATCCATGGTGGAGGGTATATAAGATTCGGCATGACCTAACTTAACGTTTTTACTTGTTTCTTATAGTCAGGCTGCTATCAAGTCCCTGGGAACTATATTCCTGAATTCAAAAACTGCACTCGACTGTCGCAGATCTCATAACGAGGTGGCTGAACATTTCAATATTCATCAGAAATGGGTGCCGGCCACAAGGACAAACCAGGGAACTGCAAGGTAGATGAACTTGCAAGATTAGGAACTACCTTACACGCTCCCGGGTAACTGGAATATGTGAGCATGCCTCTAGCGAAGCTCTTCTTGAGAGAATAGTGCTCCTACGGCAACAAATGACAGGCAGTCAATAGGCAGGAACTGCATACATTCTAGGCTGATGTGGCCCGGCCTAGACTCAAGACGCACCAAAGCACAGCCGTCGTTGTCGAGACCGGAAGTCTCAGTTATCGTGTCTGTCATGACGGGTCACTTTCTTATTGGACGGTACGCAGAGTTATTGAATGTCTTACATAATGACTATTGCAAAAGCTGTGGAGACGAAGAGGAGGATGAATAAATAGAACAGCTTCTGTGTCTGTGTCCCCCGCTTTCTCTAGAAGTTGGCATGCAACCTTAGGCTCTTATTTTTTTGGGGTGTTATCTAACTTGGCTGATGTTGGAATTCAACAACGTTTGAGTTTTTTGGCTTCGATCGTCTATTTATTTCTGGGTATTGTGGACATAAAGTTCGTATTTATATAGCCCTTAATTTCTGAAAATTTCCCCACTGTGGCTCTCAACTAAAGGGAGACAAATATCTATTCACCATAGAACTCACACAACAACAAACAAAAAAGTACCCAAAGATTTGCAAAGCAAACGGAAGGAAATTGAGCAGACCTCATTGTCTTATATTTTCCAATACTCATAGGGATTGAGAGAAAGGTGAGGGGTAGATATTCAAAAAAAAATTTTTGTGGGAGAAGGAGAGTTTCCGCAAAAAGAATTAAACTCAAACAAAGAATTTCTTTTTGTTTTGTAATTAAGGAATTAGTGTTACCAATAAGAATTTTCTGCTGTTATGATTACTTTGTACATAACTTCCATTCCCCCCATTCTTATCGAACACTTTTGCTCCCCTTTTCATTGGCTAGTGAGTGTAGGGGGGAATGATGGCCCATTTCCTCGATTTTATTAACATGTATGGATGGATGTCATCATGGATGGGAGTGCACGTGACTGTTTTAGACAGTTGGAGATATAAACTTTTATTTACGACTGCCTGGTTAACGGCACTACGACGAAAGTAACCGTTGTGGGGTGACGATGGAAATGATGATGAAAAAAAACTGCAGTCACCCGTGGACCCACAGGGGAAGGTACGTATCACCCCCTCCAGTGAAGCTTGCTTAGAAACCACTCACATACGTAGATTTGTGTAATTCAAGGGTAATTTTTATGATTACATAAAACTTATAAAAAGATTACTTGAAGAGAGTAAGCGAAAACGTGCCGTGGCGATACGCTTGGCGTTGGTCTGAAGTGGCAACTGTGGGGTGAAGGAGTGATGGGTGGAAGGGGCGCCACGCAAGAGCTAAGTATGATGTATTAAGTTATAATTAATAAGATTTGTGTGTAATAAAGTTATCAAAGGAAAACAAATAAGGACAAACGCAAAAAGGAACTGAGGATATTACATCACATTGTTTTAGCGAAATGTTGTTATGTGTTATGGTTTGTGGTAAAATTAAAGCAATTTGTGGAAATATTTAAAGAGCGGCTTAAAGTTATTGCCTGGTGGATAAACAAATATTTCTTGTGAGTATTGCGGCTTAACAAACAATATAAATTTGAAATTGTTATGGGCAAATTTAGAAAAATAATTGAGTGGTGCCCTTATGAAACATGGTGAGGGGAAGTAATTCCCATTAACTTTGTACAGTCGGGAATACTTAGTGTCGACTGTATACGACCAAAGTCATGATCCTCCATCGCAACGAAGACGAGCAAAATTAGATGTGTGACACGACGCGGCCGAGAAAAACGATTGCCATTCATCCAGCCAGTTATTTTTAGAACTTATATTTAAGAGTAGTTAGCTCCATTAGGTGTTCTTTTTATTCGCCTTGTGTAGTGGGTTCTGCTGAATTTGTTTTCAGACCAAGGAAGATGGCTACTTCCGCTGGTTGGGTCCAAAGAGACCTGGGAACAAGTTGAGTAGATTTGGCAGGGCAGTTAAAAAGATGTAGTGTGGACCCTGGCTACAATCGGGACATGTGTTCGAAGTGGTGCCAATAATCCGCGCTCTATATCATGAAGGTCTTTCCTGATCTGCTTGGCAGTTGGAAGCCTATCCACAAGATGGTGGTTGGGATGGCTGGGACGGTAACAACCAAGCAAATACTGCTTCGACAGCAAAAAATTGTGTCGTCGCACGGATAGGATCTTCATCTCCTCATGTAGGTGGTCCACAGAAGACATAAGGAGGCACCCTGTCGCAGTTCTCAGGGCGGCATTGTGGCAGGTAATCTTCCACTGCGTCTCGCTCACATTCGGTGACCGCACTGGTGCTGCATAGTTTACCGCAGACCAACCTATCGCTCTGTAAGAGGTCAACAAGGTTTCGCTATCTGTTCCGCAAGTGCTGCCTGCAGGCGACTTGAGGACCATGTTCATACTTCTCATTTTATTGCAGATAGCTGCCTTCCACTTATGTCATCGATCAAGGGTCCAGAATCGTACAGTCATCAGCAAATGATACGAGTTTAAGTGGAGATGGAATTGGAGAAAGGTAGAGGTTAGACAGTGCCGGAGATATCACCCCACATTGGGGAACTCCCTGTTTCACTCTACGGGGTTTGGACTTCTAGTTTCTGAATTCAACATACGACTGGCGCCCACACATGTAATTGTCGGTCCAAAGTTTCAAACTGTTCGGGAGGGATGAGTTGGCGATGTCCTTAAAAAGCGTGGCGTGACTGGCAGTATCGAAGGCCTTGGATAGGTCAAGCGCCACGAGGACGGTCCTGTCACCGGGCTTGTTCTGGTTAAGACCGCGGCTCGAACCATAAGTTCGGGTATTTTTAGAGTGGTCAAGGACAGATTGAGGACCCTGTCAGATACTCAACTCCCGGTATGTCCAAGTGCTTCAACATCAACATCAAAATTCCGTCGGGGCCAAGCGCTATCAGAGCAGGCTAAGAAGACATTTTTTTAAGTCTTATCAATAATTTGTTTCTAATGATTTGTTAAAAAATTAGTTTTCATAGCGCTTAGATGCATAATCGGAATATAGCTTTATATGGCAGCTATATGTAACTCTGAACGGATTGGCAGTTATATTTATTAATTTATGATACTACAGTCTACCAAATTGTATGTAGATCTGATGAGATGCGTATTCTATAGCGCTAAAACTTATTATTTCTTTAAGACGACCGTTGCTTTTACCATATTGCTGGTCAATTGCTATATCAGCTCTTCTATTGTTTGGCACGTCTCACCACTTTCTGCTGATGGTGATGTGGTCAATCTGGAGACTCATCAGGAGACCCCCACGTCACTTTGCGTATCTTATGATGTGGGAATAACGTACCACTAATTACAAGACGTGTACTCCGGAAAAAGTTCTCTGTGTTTGTCCATTGTGCCCTCTACACTCGTGTTATCTGCGACAACTTGGGCATTGAAAAGTCCTATCATTAACACAATATCTCCTTGAGGCACTAATTTTAACACACTTCCTAGTGTATTATAAAAGATTTTCTTTGCAGATAATTCTGTAGAATCTGATGCGCATCCGTGCAGTTATAATCCTGTCGTAGTGCGGCTTCCACATGATTGGAGCTTTCTGCAATGCTCTTGATAGTAAAATTCCGATACCACTCGATTTGAGATCATTGTTTGGTTTCCCAAAGTAAATCGATACCTTCTGCTGTTCTTAACTCTCCACAATCGCTTCATCATGTTTTGGCGAGTCCGAGTACTGCAAGTTTGTGTGCGTTAAATTCTCTACAAAGCGGTGCCAAGCGCGATGACTCGCATAGCGTTCTGATATTCCAGGTTCCAATTCGTGTCCTAGATTCCATGCTTAGGCTTGTCATTTTTATTTATGGTTGATCAGTGTTTTTTCTTGTTGCGGTTTCGGTAATGGATGTAAATTTAATAGTAATTTCGAATCTGCAAAATTTTTTTTGCCCTGTCGACCCGAAATTCTGATAAATGTTTGCCCTTTTTAGGTGAAGCTGATGTAGTCCCTCGAATTAAACTTAGATCATATTTCCAGATTCTTAAATGTGGTAAAAAGTCCAGTTTTCGGGAAAAGGGCAACGAAAATGTTGTACTTTTTTTTAGAAATCGCCATTAGACGAATGACTGATTAGGTCATAGCATCCGATCTTGTTGTTGTGGGTTACCAACATCGCAACCAGGCTTACAGATGAGTAGCAGGTATTTAGTCTGCTAATTATAGAGTTATACCGCCCCCGGTCGGTCCTCAGAGCCTCGTTAGTATGACAGAGGGCACCAAGTCTCCATTGGAGAGTAGGTATCAAGTAGGATCAAGGTGCATACAGTAATGTATCAGTAACATTGACGTTATTAAATGTTTTTTCCTTCAGTGTAGTAATATTGTCCCAGTATCTCTGGCAGATCTTTTAGTGGGGAAAATTACCCATGCATTTATATAGGCTCCCTACGCACCTTCAAAGGTAATATTATTAAATTAATCGTAAACATTTCTCAGAGGATGATTGTGACATCCACAAAAAAAATATTTGTTAAGATTATATCTTGGGCCACTAAGATAGTATGCCTCCTCTGTCATATGAATATAAGGTCCTTATTTGATGGGTTGGGGAAATCAGCAAAGCTGTTAAATTGTTGTGTTGTTTTATGCATCTCCCAGACTTTATGCCCTGTTTCCGCCTGACCACAAAGTGCCGTAATTAGAATCACAATAATTGCCTCTATTCATTGGCCCCCGTTCAGTTGCGCTCCCTCCGTCATCAGAATTCTAAGTCACCTAAATGCTGCTAATGAATATGAATATTTAGTGCAGACCGGCAATTAGAGAAATGACGCTGTGCTAAAGCTGAGCTGAGCTGTGTCGTTGCGTAGTAGTTGTTTGTGTCTGACTTCGTGTAATCACAACTACATACGTACATATAATGCCAGCGACAGAAAAAAGACATTCCGGACTGTAATGAAAAGAAAACAAATGACATTCACCCAATTGTTGAATGTGGATGGACGAATGGACAGACAGACGGACGGACGTATAGATGGTTAGCTGGTGGAATACAATACAAAAAGGCATTAAAAATGAAAGCAGTACGAGACGGACAGAGAGACAGACCTCTATGACAACAAGTATGTATGTAAGTATAACAACACGACAATGTTGGCGGTGGAGGCGGCTGGCGGCGTTGTCTCTTTAAATGCTAAAAAACATGCAATGCCCCCGTACGAGCGAACAAAGTATCACTGAACATATGTATACAGAAAAGAGAAGTACTTGTACTTCATCTGTGTCTCTTGTCTCTTCTGGGCTGATAGAGTGAATACCGAGAATAATAATAAAAACTAAACCGACATAAAAACGTATAGCACCAAAGAACGCAAGAATAATAAGTAGAGGTAGAAAAAAACATCTAATGTCTATAAAATGAATATATGTACATACATACATATGTATAAAGAGTTGTGGCATGAATATGTACGAGTACATATATGCACGAGAGTGCACCGTGTATAAAGTTTTTTCACTTTAGTATTTTCACACATTACTGACCCACAAATTGCGGCGGCATAAAAACACCAACAAAAAAAGAACAACGAACACAGAGCTCAACAAAAGATGCTACCGCAACAAATCACACTAAGAGACACTTCATCATACACTCAGGCAGTCTTACCTATGTACATATCTATATCTGTGTACACTAAGAGAAAAAGTGTGCCTATTTTGAACTCACTTAAAGGATGGTTAGGCAAACGTAACCGTAAAGTCCTTCTAGCGCAACGAATCAGCTGATCCAATTTGTCATGTCGATACCACCATTCTAAAACATGCTAAGTCGACGTAGCATGTTTGTAGGAAGATTGTATTTTTAACTTCTAAATATTCCAAATTATAATCAGTCAAAATTTTTGTGTATTCGTCAACCCAATCAAAAGTTATTCACAAAACTGTACAGGGCATTCGATCTCCATTACAAAGGAATTCCACACAAATTTAAAAAAATTCTCAAAACGTTGATCGCCTCTTCTGAAAAAGTACCAGATCTGACCAGTACAGATTTTCGTACTACGGATAACTTTGTGTATCAAACAGGTTCGTAGTACTATGAATCTCAATTGATCTATGTGGGCTGGGAAGTTCGGCTGCCACCCTAACCTTCACACATTTCTAGAAAGCATATCCAATTTTATCACAATTGGTCGATAATCCGCAATTTGATTACCGGAATATATCTACAGACAGACGACCGGACAGATCGACCGGCTTAAATTGACCCAGAAAGTCATTCCAAGTCGATCTGTCCAATAAATAAATAGACAGCGGAATTTTATGCAATCTACAAGTTCATAATTTAGGATTATTATATTTTTGGATTCTAAATTCGATTCAATTTCCATATTCTATATATGGCGACCTAAGAGTGAAAAGGCGTTAAGTCCCCTTTTTGCCAAAATGTATTTTTTGAAGCGGAACGCAAGATTAGTTGGATATACATCGATTTGAAAACAAAAAGCTAAAAAAATTATGCTTTGTCATCTTTAAAAGCTGAATCGTAAAAGCGCTAAGTCCATATACCCTTTATAAAAACATTCATATACAGTAAGTATTTTGCCTCTCCTGTACAATTTTAAATATTGGACTTAGCGCCTTTACACTCTTAGGTCGCGATATGCATTTTATATGCAAAATATAATGAGCATATGTTGAATGAAAAATACATATGCAACTAAAAAATATGCATCGGTAAATTGGAGAAAATTAAATAATTTTTGAAACATAATTTTATATAACGACAAGATCCAACCAAATTCCAAGATTAAAGCTTCAATTGTTTGTTTGTTATGCCCTTTCAGTATTAAGGTAACCATGTAAAATTAAAAAAATGACTAAAATTTTTTTTTTAGAAAAGTAATATTTGGTCCAATATAGAACAATAGCAAGTTATCGAATTTGCCGTGAATTTTAAACATAAATGTGTTTGCATATTTTTTGCATATGCACTATATATGAAAATATGCAGTTAGCATAAAATATGCAAAAATACATACGTGTATACTTAATTATTTTTTGACGAAACAAATTTGTATGTTATCGATTTTGTCGTACAACCATCCAATAAAAATATGCAATTGCATATATTCCGCTGTCTAGTAATAAACGATGGGCCCATCGACCGCCAAAAGTTGGATCCCAGAATTTGGATTACAAAACTCTGTCTGCGAGGTAGTATACGACTTTCTGCTATAGATAGGATACACAGTTTGATTTTGTCGTACAACCATCCAATAAAAATATGCAATTGCATATATTCCGCTGTCTAGTAATAAATGATGGGCCCATCGACCGCCAAAAGTTGGATCCCAGAATTTGGATTACAAAACTCTGTCTGCGAGGTAGTATACGACTTTCTGCTATAGATAGGATACACAGTTTGATACGTGGAGCAAATCAGTAATCCGCAGACTCCCATTTTTAGATTCATAGATTGAGTTAGGTTGGGTTAGGTTAGGGTGGTCGACGGATTTACCTGTTAACATAGACTATATCCAGACGTCGATTACTCAATGCGGGACAGTAATAAAGCAGGTGCTCAACGCTTCATCCTGATCACCACAGCTTTTGCAGAAGTCATTGGACTCAATTCCCAACTTCTTGGAGTTTTCGTAGACAGTATTTTCCTCTCTAGTACGAGGAGATATTTTGATTTTCTCGTGTTTTGTCCAGATTTATAAAGCTACCCTATCTCTCAATGAACCGTTTCTTGTCTAAACCAAAGCTTGAATCTGGATAGTGGCGCACAAATATATACAAATTCTTCGAGAATTTGTAATGCCGTCCCTTTTCTAGCAACTTTATCGGCTATGCAGTTCCCTGGGATATCCCTATGCCCAGGTGCCCAATGAAATACATGTTGAACTGCTCAGTCATCTCGGTGAGAGATATGTGGCAGTCAAGGGCTGTTTGCGAGTTAAGGGGTGTAGCCTGCAAAGATTTAATAATAGACTGCTTGTCGGAGTCGCAACATAGTTGGTAACTGTTTCGCCAATTGGCGACTTCCCTTATTGTCATTATTTCGGCTTAATGGACACAGCAAGTATCTGGTAGTCCGTGAACTGTATCAACACTAACTTCTGTACAGTGTAATCCAAAGCCAACCTTCTTATCAAGCTTTGAACCATCTGTATAGAAGTGGATATAGTTTCAATTTCCTGGTATTCTACCAACCCAGACCTCTCTGGCAGCTATATATGGCAGCACCTTCCTATCGAAGGTTTACACCATTGGTAAATAGTCCACTGGATGTCACAAACAAAAGCACAATAGTTTGGTGCTAAAGACTGGATTAGACAACCGTAACATCGCCGCAGCGTAACTAATCAACTGATCAGTCACATGGAAATCAGAGTAAACGAAACATATTAAAAATTCGTCCAAAAATTTAGGTTAGGTTAAGGACGCGCGGCACACAACCATTGCTGGCGTGCACCACTTCACTCGGAGACCATTTGGTCCATTGTGTTCGTCCTGAGAAGATGAGTAAAAGAAGAGAGAGAGGTCGAAGAAGATGATGAGTATAGATAAGAGAGAGGAAAGATGGCTTTTTAGGAAAGGTTTAGATGAGTTGATGTCAAACCATCCATCTCAAGCAACCTGGGCTTCCCATGATGCTATCAATATTTTGGGATAATAGAGATCCCAGATTTTGTATCGTGTAATCACCTAGGTAGCAGTTCCTCCTCATCCTCACAGAGTCAACAGTAGTCGGCAGAATCACTCTGCCACCTTGATGTTAAAGATCTAACTTACATTGGCCAGTCATTAAACGAATGTCCCTTTTTGTCAGGTTAAGAAGATCTTTGGTCCTAGATTTCGATATGGCTGGCCATACAGATTTACTGATTTTGCAGTCAGGTCTGCTCGACCATTACTGGTTTGCCAGGTCTTTGTAGAAACACTCTATGTTACTGAAAAATTCGCATAAGGGGGGATATAGGGATGGCTTGCAGCGTCCATCACTGCACAGTCTGATTATGTCTGCCTAATGCTGTAGTTCCAAACGGCATTCATTAACCACTTTTGACTTAATAGTGGTTGACTTCAGTGCCTTCATAGTAGCCTGACTATCAACATAGACTATTATGTGATCCTCTTGCCCGAGTTTTCGTCGATTTATCAAGCTGAGGGCTTGCAGCATAGCAAAGATCTCCGCCTGGAAAACGCTGCAGGTGTCGGGTAACCTGTAGGACGTGTTTATGCCAAGAGATTCGCTGAAAATACCTGCCCCTGCGCCTACATCCATCTTTAAACCGTCAGTTTATATTGCATGGCCCTCCAAAGGAAGGTTGCCGCATGACCAGTCTGTTCATGTGGGGATCATTATGTCAAGATTTGAGGAGAATTTCTGAACTAGTGACAAATAGTCTGTCGGTCCTGCCAGAGCCCTTAGATCAGACATTCTTGATGCCTCAATGAGAATGGCCGTGTGGCCCCAATCCGCGTTGTAGATATTGAAAAGAAGAAAAAGTGCGGAACAAACCTACCCGAAAAAGTGCATCCAGTGCCTTAAAAATCTTGGTATATAGAGAAAAAAATATAGAACAAGTGCTAAAAATCCACAATGAGCAACAAATTCGAACGGCCATTAAATTATTAATTGAGCCAACCTGACCAAACGAATGATGCAGAAGTTCTTATTTTTGGAGCTGCTTTCACGTCCAATTCTCAGAATTGAGTTCCAAATCAATGAGCTGAAAAATGCTGTACTGTGTAATGATAATTACATTCCCGTTTTATGTTTTGCTGGGGAAATTAAATTTTTTGAAAAAAATAGTTTTTATCTAAATTTTACCATTTCGCTCTACGACGCTTATTACTTGGATAGAGCCATTTTAAGTGTTGCCAGGTAATTCAAAATAAGGTCCAAAAGCACCGTATCGTAGCATTAAAAAAACATTAGATTCCGTCCACAGAAACTATTTGCTGGGCAATCTTTTACACAGATTTTAATAAAACTCCTTCGATATGCTGATTATTTACACTACGTATCTTTACGTTTACGAAATCGGGCGGATATGACTATACAATAATGTTGAATATGGAACAAGTATGTTTACAGCGGTACAAGGGCATATTAGAGCACCACTGAGCAGATATAAAATACATATATATAAAGACAGAAGATCCCAACCTAAGTTTAGATTTTGATAAACATTCAGATTTTTCTATTACAATAGAACATTATCGTAATTGGACAAACTTATGAGTAGATATTCTTTAAACCTACAGATAAAAAGGAGCTAAAAATTCATTAGCGTATTACAAAATCTGCATAGATACGAATGATTTCTCCCAGTGTCTTCAGCCATTGGTATCTAGTACTTTGTACGATGGTCTATCTATGATGATATATACTCACTGTCATTGAAGTTTGTCACCGTCGCCGACGTCGTACATGCTTAAATATCAAAACATTTGATTCCGACGACAACGCGCGGAATATCTTTAAGAAAACAAAACACGCGATCGAGTTGCTGCACAACAACTTATAACATGAATTTATGAAGAGAAAGAAAGCTATGATGACTTTTGGCGCAAAGACAACTAACTCGAAACATTTAAGCCGATAGAATCAGGCAAGCAGAACCACGAGAGATACACACAAAAACGGCGGAAACCGCATTCAACGTTGAACGTTTTGATTTAGTAATTTGGAACATGTAGACTCAAGTTTCTGTTTTGTTTTTTGTTGCTATCGCTAAGTGAGTATCTTCTAACTCGAAAACTTCATCCAGTTCTTATTATTCGTAAATGGTTTCCAGGAATGTTGTATGTGTGTGATGGATGCGTCACACGCAACCGAAAATACGTGATTGAAGGTCTCTGACATCAGACATGCCACCACCACCACCATCCCCAGAAAGTATGGTTATTAACCTGTGGTCACAGTCACCAAAAGACCAAAGATAAGATACTCTGAAGGCCAAGCAGGAATCAGTGTTTTTATAGGCCATTTAAAGTCATAAAAAACTTTTTATAGTTATTTGCTACATAACCCCGAAAGAAAAAATGTGAAATGCCTCTTTTAGAGGTAAAGGCATGACATAGATGGCAGGTAGTTAGATGAGGCCCAGAATGGGAAGTATACCAAGTGTCAGAGATTAGCTTAGAAATGTTTGGGTAAATTATAAACAATAAGAGTTTTTGAAATAAAAGTTTCCCCAAACTAATGTCTATGCTAGCCTTTGACTTTTGGTACACTTTCCATTCGGGGCAGTAACTAACTACCGGCCGTTGAATTTTGTGGTACATAATTCGGTTATATATAAGGCCCTTACATTTTATTAAAAGCCCTACCGACAAAGATGTGCAGAATCGTATTTTTTTTTAAATTCACTATAGGGTAATTCCAAAGAAAATCGACCCAAAAATGACGATTTGAAAATTTTACATTTTTGATTTTGCTGAAATTTTGCATGCGCATACTGCAAGATGTTACGAAATAATGATAGTTTACCGTATGTCAAAATTTATAGCGGTTTAGATTTTATAGGGTGCCAAAGTAGGACATCTACATTGTTTTGTAAAAAATTAAGCTTTGTTGAAGTCGCCATAACTTTTGAACGGAATGTCAGATTTAATTGAAATAAGTACCATCTTAAAGATATTAACGATATTTTTAAGTATTACACACATAAGGATAACTATATGTGTATTAAGGATATCAAAAGGACGAAAATGTCCTTAATCCTTGATTATCCTGAAAAATGTATTTTAAATTTTTTTAATTTTATTTCTGAATATTACCCCTGTATTGCTCCATAAAATATAAAATTTTCAGAATGGGTGCTCAATGGGTTCAAAAGATATGACTTATTTAATGTCCGTCTGTCTGTCCGTTTGACTGGTTTATGCCAATGATATCTCTGAAAAGGAGCGACCGAATGTCTTACAAATTTGTATGTGGTAATATTTTCCTCAAACCTACTTAGTGTTTTGAAGTGGCCCATTTCGGACCTCTCGTTGTGGTACCTCCCTCACAAACGGTTAAAATTTTGTGACATATTAAAACTGTTATAACTTCTGTACTACTCATGGGAATCCAATGAAATTTCATACATAGTAATTATTTCACCGTATTTATAAGTTGAAAAAAATTGGGCGAAAATGTCACGCCCCTTTTGGTACCTCCCACACAAAGGGACCAATTTTGACAATAAGTTCACAGCTTATAACATTAATACCAGTGCATAAAAATACTTGAAATTTTGTGCAGTGTAATATGTTTATAGTACCTACAGGCCAGTATAAAGCGGGCGTTATTGCCCCGCCCCTTCTAGTACCTCCCACACAAATTCTAACAATTTTATGAAATGTTAGAGCTTTTTATTTATATGTTTACTTTAATGAGTTTATAATTTTTCAACATTTCACAAAATTGTTAGAATTTGTGTGAGAGGTACTAGAAGGGGCGGGGCAATAACGCCCGCTTTATACTGGCCTGTAGGTACTATAAACATATTACACTGCACAAAATTTCAAGTATTTTTATGCACTGGTATTAATGTTATAAGCTGTGAACTTATTGTCAAAATTGGTCCCTTTGTGTGGGAGGTACCAAAAGGGGCGTGACATTTTCGCCCAATTTTTTTCAACTTATAAATACGGTGAAATAATTACTATGTATGAAATTTCATTGGATTCCCATGAGTAGTACAGAAGTTATAACAGTTTTAATATGTCACAAAATTTTAACCGTTTGTGAGGGAGGTACCACAACGAGAGGTCCGAAATGGGCCACTTCAAAACACTAAGTAGGTTTGAGGAAAATATTACCACATACAAATTTGTAAGACATTCGGTCACTCCTTTTCAGAGATATCATTGGCATAAACCAGTCAAACGGACAGACAGACGGACATTAAATAAGTCATATCTTTTGAACCCATTGAGCACCCATTCTGAAAATTTTATATTTTATGGAGCAATATGGGGGTAATATTCAGAAATAAAATTAAAAAAATTTAAAATACATTTTTCAGGATAATCAAGGATTAAGGACATTTTCGTCCTTTTGATATCCTTAATACACATATAGTTATCCTTATGTGTGTAATACTTAGAAATATCGTTAATATCTTTAAGATGGTACTTATTTCAATTAAATCTGACATTCCGTTCAAAAGTTATGGCGACTTCAACATAGCTTAATTTTGTACAAAACAATGTAGATGTCCTACTTTGGCACCCTATAAAATCTAAACCGCTACAAATTTTGACATACGGTAAACTATCATTATTTCGTAACATCCTGCAGTATGCGCATGCAAAATTTCAGCAATATTGAAATTCATAAATTTTCAGAGTGGGTCGATTTCCTTTGAAATTACCCTATAACAAAAAAATCTGAATAAAACTTACAATACTAAAAACTATACATATATAACGAAAACATGTTTTGTGGTACTTTTATGGTATTGAGTGTCATTAATTTAAAGTAAAACGTATATTAATGAAAATCTGTACTTCAAAAGAAGGGCTGAATCTACATATTTCGCGTCTCTTATTTGTAATAAAAAGCCAATTATAAAGAAGCTCTAGGCAGGATTGCCATGGAACAGTTTGAGAATATTTATTGTAAATTTAACATATTTCCAAACAGAAAATACCCGATCTTATTTCTGAAAGACAATCCCGATTGAACGGAACGCTAGCGCAAGTGCGTAGCGGATTAGCTGATATAGGGATGGTTTAAAGTAGGGCGACGCGTGGATAGAACCTTGTACGGTGAACAAGACACCGAATGAAGAAATAGGTGTGAATCTTCCAATTTATATTAAGTTGAGGTTGCTACTCCTATAGCTATTACTTTTGGTTTTGATATTACCTTAACTATTGCTATTGCCAGTGATAATGCTATTGTCATAGATAGCATAGCTATTCCTGTTTGTTTTTCTCTTATTCACCATTAGAAATCTATGAAGTCTTGTATTTATTACAACGTATTTTCGGTGTTAAAGATCTGATTTTTATCGAAGAATTTAGAAGCCTTACAATCTTGTAATTTTCAAATGCTTATCTCAATAGCAATGCTAAATTGCCCCTAAATTATTCTGATTTCTTAAGTACTTCGTGCCGCCAACTCATAATTTCCGAATCTAATCTCTTCTGTCTGTTATCGATATGAATTTATTTAATGTTATTTCCTTCTTTTATTTCAAATGTGTGAGTATTTGAAGTTTGTTGCTTTCACAATAACCATATAGATTTCCTCTTATACATTTAGTATCCGCTTTTCATCACAGCACGTCGATGCTGCTCCAATAGAGCTCGTTAAGATAAGAAATCATCAAAAAAAAAAGAAGAAACATAGCGACGCACCGAAAAATTATGGCTGAAAATAGGAGGGAAAAAATAACAAGAAAAAATCGACAATCGAGAATGATGCCGCAGAACCTTTGTAAAATAAGAAGCAACAACGTCAATAGGAGTAAGGAGAGGAGGGGGCGAAATGATAAGCAGGAAAATGTGAAAGAAAACGATATTACACTCGGCGCACAAAACAACATTAGGCATATACAATGTTGTTGCTGTTCCTCCAAGCATCCAGGGAACGGAAGAACCGACGGACGGACAGACATGAAGCTGGAGCAGTATTATAATGTTATGCACAAGCATCATGACCATAATCATTGAGAAAAGAAAAGAATGGGCGCTCCAGCGCTGAACGAGTAAACCGCCCAGATTTTTGAAGGAATACTAAATAAGTTGAACTGAACTGTTAGTTTGGTTGGGTGATTATGATGGTTGGGGCTTGGGTAGGGTAGTATGCCCATTATTTTTGCTAGCTTGCTAACTGCCGCTGCACATATTGTATTTGGGGAGATCATAGTTGTAGTACAGCTAAGCCCCGACGGATGAGGAAATACCCCGGTTATGTTCCATTTTTAAGGAAGTCCATACACATTTAAAAGTGTCAGTAAACTTTGATCGCCTCTCCTAATAACTACCTTTTTGCACTTAGCATTACTAAAATAAGTGAAAAAGCTGACGAATTAATAAAATCTCCGCGGTTGACTCTAGTAAAGAGGATGACCTCAATGTTTGATATTATTGTAGAAGATTTGGTTCGACTCTGGAATATAGGTAAGCAGTTTAGTAGTCGTCTCAATTTAGATGAATATGCCAAATATAGCCTGTGTTATAGAATAACACCCCAGTGATTGCCTGTAATATACAAGAACACCTCAGAGTTCGACAGTAGTGTAGATAACTCTGTGATCGACACTGGTACAAATGAATATTTGAGTGGTCGACACTAGTAGCGACGAAGATCTCAGTAACGACTACAGAGAACAATCTCAAGAGTTGACTCTAGTATCGAAGAATACCTCGGTTGTCGACGTAATAAAAAAAGAAGAGTCAGTCATTTAGTATAAATAAAGGATCTGTCGTCTATATTGTAGTTGTCGACACTAGCATTTAGCACCTAAACCATCGACTCTGGTATAAGGGAAGACCTCAGCGTTCGACTCTAGTATAAAGGAAGATTCCGGTTTTCGCCTATAGTATAGTGGTAGATCGCAATGAAGAACTCTCGCATGTTGGCGTTGATTCTATTATGTAGACAAATCCTCAATGGTAGACTTTAATATAGCGTAACCCTCATTGGCTCCAATATAGAGGAAGTTTCAGACGTCGATTCAAATACAGAGGAAGACTCAGAAGTCGTCTACTGTATTGAGGAGCTACATAGCGGAGGGCTTCAGTGGTCGTCTAGAGCCCAATTAGGAAGTTATGTAAAATATTCAAATAAAGGGGAATCTCTGTATGGGTGCCATACCAAAATGTGAGTCAATCGAAACGCTTATATTGCTGAATGAATTTGAGCAAAAAAGTGGGATGTATGACGACCGTCATTCGTGTGAATTGTTCTTGGTATCAGTTTAAGTTTGTGTTTTCTAAAGCGTTATGAAGTCAAATCAGGGTGGTGCTTTTCCACCTTTTATAGCCCCCCAAGATACTTGCAGCTATAAGAAGTATTTATACTAAATTTAATTCATCTAGCTCAATTACTATAAATTGTAGCGTGATTACAATAAAGGACGGACCGACAGAAGGACGTGGCCATGTTACGGTGGCAGCAACTTTGTCAGCGCACAATGTAGGTCCAAAGTGATACCACGGGTTCAGATGCCCCTCATCGAAACCAACCTGTTTGATAAACAAAGTTATTAATAGTACGAATGTCGGTACCGGAAAATCGTCAGTCATCCTAGAAAGGCCGACTCCAGTATATCCAGACGACATTTATGTAATAAAGGATAGTAGCAAAGCAGGTGCTCAATGCTTAACACTTCTTCCTTATCACCACAGCTCCTGCAGAAGTCATTGAACTCAATACCGTTTATGTCGTTTTCGCCAATCAGGAAGTGTTCCGTCACAACTGACACTAAACTAATACAGTATTTTCATCTCTAGTGCGAGGAGATATTTTGATATTCTCTGTTCGTATATTGGCCAGATTTGTCTAATATCCAACAGGTGCAGATTTCTGATCATCTTTATTGGACTGCCAAATTTTCTCCTGCCTGTGGACTTGCATGTGGACAGTTGCGCACTATTATATGAAAATTCTTCGATTGTCGTCCCTTTCCTAACAAGTTCATCGGCTTTGCAGTTCCCCGTGACATCCCTATGCCCAGGTATCAATATGAGGTGTATGTTTAACTGCTCAGCCATCTCTTTAAGAGATCTGTCTTGGTTCGAGGGCTGTTTGGATGTGGCAAGTCAGCCACTTGGAGACTTCCCTTGTTGCCATTATTTTGGCTTGATAGAATAAGTTCTGGTAGTCAGTAAGCTATATCCAGACTGAGTTCCTTACAGTGTACTCCGAAATCAAGCTTATCATCAAGCTTCGTACCATGTGTGTAGAAGTTCAGATCGTTTCTGTTACCTAGTATTCTGCCAGCCCATTACTCTCTGCCAGGTATCTTAGTGGTGAAGTTACTCTCGACGGTGTACAGTGTACACCGTTACACTCAGTCTGTTATTGTAATATCCTTATGTGACAGTAGTTCTTATACCTCCACATTGATAGACAGTTTGATTGCAATGCCGCGCTGGTGGCAATTTCTCTCGCCACAATATCAATTGCCAGTAGATGGAGTAGGACTTGTAGAGACTCGGTCGCTATAGTCCTAGAAGCTCAGCTTATGCGTAGGCAGGTAGCTCTCTGAACCATTGATAATAGGTTGGTAATGGATCGTTTATCACCACCGTGTAACAGTATTGGGCGAACTACTGCTATAAATTCAATAGCGATTTTAGGAGGAAGGCCCCTACAGCTTTCCTACGGGAATATAAGACGACTTCGGCTTTCCTTATAGAATTATTCCTAGATATTTTGCACTTTTAGAAAAGACCAGCTCTGTTCCATTTATACGAAGATGGTCCATATGTGGGACCTCTACTTAGTAAATAGAACCTCTTCCTAGTGAAGAGAACCAATTCTGTCTTGTTTGGGTATGCGCCCTAGCCGATGGTGCTGGCCATCTAGCAAATTTGTTCGAAACCACCTATAGGATGTCTCCGAGGACGCTGAAATATTTGCCACTTACTGCGATTGTCATGGACATGTCTAAGTCAATCTAGAATCTTTACGACGATTTAGAATATATATATACTTTATGGGGTCGCTGATCAATATTTCGAGATGTTATAAACGCAAATGAAAATGGGTATAAAAAACTCGAGAGGTCAACTCTTGTCTACAAGAAAAAATCCCGTTAGCTAGAATCTAGCATAAAGAAGAAATCATTTTCTTATCACTGTTCCCATTTCTTGCCCCCAATATTGCGCATTCTTCGTGTCTTCCCTGTACCATATCTGGCACTTCCTTTTTTCCGTGAATATGTATGATAATATGTAAGTGGAACTGATGTTGGGTTTCGCTCGCTTGGGTATATATGCCTAGTGTTGATGACGACTGTGGTGATGGTGGCTGGGAGTACGGTCTATGGACATTACTAAGTTACTACACTTACGCTTTATTTGGGTACTACAGTTGCTGCTGCTGCTGCTTCTGCTCCCGCCAAACAATTTGAATGCGAGTAATTCCAAGTTGCTTTCTTTAGATACAATGATGATGACTAGGTCGGACGGAAAGATTGACGGACGGACGGGCCTGGCCGGGCCGCTACGTCCCAACACATTCAAACAATACTCGGAATAAATAGCAGATATTTTTGGTGTTATCGTGAGGGAAATGAATTTGCGTTTTTCATCGTCATTTGCTATGTTTCCCTTCTAAAGATAGATGTACGAATGAGAATATATGTCTATATCTACGCAAATAAACACCCTGTGAAGTATGGACGTATAGATGGATGGTTGTTTGCTAGCTACGTTTAGTTGGAGCAATGAATGGTATATGTATGTATATGGATGAAGGAGGAACACCACAAGCATCCGCATGAATGTAAAAGGAAACTATTACGTTGTACATCTACGTAGCAGTATTATGGAAAGTAATAACAGCACCAACGCCAACACCGACACCGACACCACAGCCAGCGGCAGCAACACCAAATAGTAATGAAAAAATTCTCATTCAGTTTTACGATTGCAATTCACCATACACACTAAAAATAATGATATCTTGCCATTCTTCTTCTTTTGCTGCTGCTGCTGCGACATGATGTCCTGGTCCTTCCTTTCCTTCCGTCCTTCCGTTTATTTCCATCAACATCACCGTAATTTCAGCCTCGATAATGAAATAGAGAAAAGCATTTCGGGTAACAAAAAAATGGAACGCCTTCCATGAGTTGGGCAAATGCCTCAACAAATGGTCTGTGGATATATGGCATAATGTACCTACCCACCAGGGAAACTGTCAGGCCTTTAAGGAATTGTGTATATTTTGTGTTAAGTACTCGTTTTTGATTAAAGTTCCTTCCTTTTTTTGTTTTTTATGGTTGTGAAATGAAATCTGTGAAAGAATTTAAAAGTATCTTTAATGATTTTCGGCACCTCATCTGTCAGAGATTGTTGTGACTTTTTATGCGTTGACGACAATTTTCGCTGTGGACGATAACATAGGGGTCTTTATAAAGGACCCAGAAAATGGAATGAATTTAAGGGAAGAACTATTTGCAGTTTTTTTGGTTATTTCAAATCATTGCGGGAAGAAATCGTTTACGTTCCTCTATAAATGGCAACCAATTTTCAAAAAATGTTGATTGTTCAATTTCAAATAGAAACTGGCAAAAAATCACCGAAACTATCACATTCGATAGTTTATGTATGGGTGTTTTCATATTAAACTGCAAATCCACAAAATAAAAAAATATGATCGGAGCAGTGTTGCCATTGATAAATTTTTTTCCTACCAAATGTACTTGAAACCCACCATAGGATTTAAGTTCTTTCATTATTTTCGGACATAAAACGTAAGAATATCTGCTTATTGATATTGCTTCAATCTGTCGTCTTTGCTTCTGCAGTGGATATGTAACCATATCCCAAGCTTCTGAAGCAATGGATCAGCACAGTTTTTGGGGCGAATTTTGCACATAACGCAACCAACCATAATCTTTTTCTCTTCGGGTATAGTTTTTATTCTTTCAATTGACAGATGGATAGCTTCAGTATGCGTTCCTCCATAAGCCTGCCTTAAGGGATATCAGGCAATTTAAAGTTTTGCAATTTTAGCTGCAAGGCCACCGCGTCTCGAACTGCCTCTTTCATCGTAATATCTTCTACGTACTTTATTTCGTACACCGACTTCTTCGTCGAGCTTCGTACTCAGGCACTACAGCCCAATGCGTAAACAACCGCACTCATAAATTGGTCTGTTCTATCACTGTTTCCACTTAGTTGTATGAGAGGGTCACCTTTTTTGGGTTTCTTGATCCTAGTAACCCTTCGCCAAGTTCGGACAGTGTGGGATCAGCCTTAACGTTTTTTAGGATTTCTGCATACGACATTCCACCATTTGAAGTTATGGTAAGGATGTCATGCCTTGACTTCCTTGTTTTCTCTTTAGGCTTGGCAGCTGTTTTCTCAGGAATTCGTTTGGCTACTCGTGTATCTTTAACATTGTCCTGCTTGCGCTTCTTCTTCCTGGCTTTTACCCACGGTGACGTTTGTCAGGATTTGTCTTCACCAGGCTTTTCCACAGCCTCTCCCCTTGATATACCTATGGCACATAGGTCATATAGGGCCTTCATTAGCTTTATTGCTTCTGGCACTGGCTGAGTGATGAATCGTATATTCCCATCGCCGAGCATTTCAAATAACATTCGAATCTGCTCGCCCAAATCTGTTCCTAATACGGTTGCCTGGCTTGTTGTAGCGACTTGCGACAGTTCTTCTTCTTGTGGGTTCGTAGCCAAAGTTGGTGGAGACCTAAGGGTCACTCCTACCAAAAGGGCTTTCCACATCTTCTCCGTTCGTCTTGTTTTGGGGAAACATATTGACTCTGTTGGTCCCATGGATATCTTGGCGATACAGGGAGGCCATGCGAAGGTTGACATGATGCCTTATGAGCGATCGTGTTCAGAGCCAGGTCGGCGTTAGCCACGAGAAAACACAACTGGCCCTACAGTACCAACGAATGCTGAATGTGCCATGAGACTTGCAATGATTTTATTAGGACGAGGGACAACATGTATTAGCCTTCCAGCCATTTCGGCAAAGAGTCACTTCTGCTTACTTAGGTGACAGAATACATTCATGTTAGGTCAGTTGCGTCAATTCATATATTCGTTGATCCGGGCTTGGTCTTAATGTCAAATTCATAGTTGGTTGCGTTTCGTCGACGTCACTCCTAGAATGGTAGGAAAATGAAAATTCCATCATCATATACTTGAATGCAATAGACAGAAAAGTTGTCAACAAATTGAATTTTGATATTTTCAATATTGAAACAAAGTGCATTGATGAGAGTTATTTGAATTTAAGTTATGTAAGCTCTGTTGAGGATATTACTTTTTGTTATGATTTCCGACATATGCACGCCGGGGCTATGCGATCAGTCAATTTTTTGACTTTTCCCAATAAATCTGGTCATATAGCGTCAATGTTGGTTGAATATTGGCTTCCAATGCTTCAAGAGTTGCTTGTTTGTCGGCATAAACCAATGACTTAACATAGCCCCATAAAAAGTAATCCAGAGGCGTTAAATCGCACAAACAATAATAAAGATGTCGCCAAATTGATTTTGCAATAAATCGATTGTTGAGTGCGCTGTGTGGCAACTTGCGCCGTCTTGTTGGAACCAAATACGTATCTTTGATGTTTAGCTGATTAATTTTTGGAAACACAAATTCAGTCAGCATGGTTCGATTGCGCTCGTCATTCACTGTAACGGTGCAAAACCTTATATATAATGTCCTGTGGTTCATATTAGGAACAAAGTGCCACATCGAGATAGTTCCATTCGGTTCTGTTTGATGACAAGTTTTTTATTTCTCTCGGGCTTTGTCTACTCCGCGTTATTTCATGATCATGTGGGCACCTCCATGTATGCGAAGGACGTCCTACTCTTCGAGTCCTGCCCTGTTGGGTCTAGTCAATGGCGATTTTAGTTACGGGGTTGTGGGGTATACGCATCGTGTGACCGATCCACCTTCATTTACGGTTCAATATTTCTATCTTTAATAGGCCTTTGGTGAATTCTGCTCTACAGTTGTTCATTTGAGATAGTTGTTGGCGACGATATCCTAAGTGTTCGTCGCATACAGCGGTTAACAAACACCTGCTCTACGTGTATATCTCGCGATGAACCGTTCCATGTCTCGCACGCATACAAGAGTACTGATTTGACGCAGGAATCGAAAAGATTTATTTTGGTGTTGTTGGAAATAACCGTTGACTTCCATTATTAGGCCAGAAGAATTCGTAACGTTGCTAACGTGGCAACAAAAGGATGTTACATCAGCCAAGTCGCTGATGCCTATTTTGAACCTGCTGCTACGGTGTTGCACCGTATACTTTTGCTCTTAGCGGTATTGATTTTCAGGCCAGCCTTTGTTGCTTCGGTTTACAGAGAACTGAGCTTTGATGTCATGTCTCTGAAGCTATGCGATAGCAAACATAACTCGCCAGCGTTTCCGAGGCATTCAGGACGTTCGTTGCCAAAACTTACTAAACAGAAATCTCCTCACAGTTTGACATTCTCAGCTGTCAAACCGTAGTTATCGTATCGAAAGTTCTCATGCAGCTAAAAAAACACCCACTAAATAACCCGTAAGGGAAAACATAATTTTTCCCTAGCCCTTCCCGTTGATTTGATTGCTTCAAAAAGTTGGTGGATTCTCACATCAGCCTGGTTAGCTAGCTCCCCGAAGGAAATGAGAGCATAGAGTTGCAAGTCACATTCTAGAAAGAGCGCTTCACAGGCATAGAAGTCGTTCCTCTTCGTCTCCATAGCTTCTGCAAAAGTCATTACCTTCAATGTCTCAACGTGCCGTCCAATGAGGCAGTGACCCGTCATGACGGACACGATAAGTGAAACGTCCGGTCGCAATAACGACAGCAGGGAATGTATGCAGTTCTTGACTAGTGACCACCTGTCATTTGTTGGCGTAGAGCACTCTCAAAACTCAAAAATAGCGCGCATGTCGCTAAAGGAAAGCTCATATATCCATTTCCCCTAGACTGTGTAAGATAGTTCTTGGTGTTGCAGGTTAATATGCTTTGCAGTTGCCTCGGGGCGCGGCACCGATATCAGGTGAATGTTCAACTGTTGAGTCATCTCTTAAAGACATCTGCGACAGTCGCAGGCTGACTATCAGAGTATTGATACTGACTTTGACCAGAACATTAATTTGCAGTAATTCTGCTACCTCTTTAATAGCTAAGATTTCTGCCTTTCTATTAAACACTACAATGATCAGACAGTCTTTTTGTAATGGATAGCACAAGTTCCTCAAAAAAGAGACCAAAGGCCACTTGGTTTCTGAGTTTGAAAACATCTGTATAGAAGTTAACGAACTCCCTATGTCCTGGAACGCGACCATGCCGTTCTGATCTTTCAGTTACAAGAGTTAGATACTTCTGTAAAAGAGTGGTTCAGTCATAGTGTAATCAACAATGGCCGGAAGGTCAGGCATTGTGTCTATGTCCGTAGCCATAACCGATCAGAGTGACAATTCCTAATAGCAGTACATGCGCCATATTATCTTGCTATAATAAAGGGTTTTCCAACAAGAGGTGTTATTTTGGTATTCAAAGAAAAATGCAATTTTTTGAGATAAATGATCGGATGTTTATTTCATAATAAAGAGGAAGGTATGCCGTTAATAATGAAAAACAACATCAGCCAAATGGCCACCACGACCACGCTTACAGGACCATATCCCTTTCATGAAATTTTCCATAACAAAATCGCAAAGTGGCTGCCCTATGTCCTCGATAGCCTCACGAATTCTATCTTTGAGGTCTTGAATCGACACTGGAAAGAAGTCGCAAGGTGTTAAACCACAAGATTTCGGTGGCCAATTGTGATTACCTCTTCGGGAGATAACACGCTCCGGAAACTTTTCCCGTTTCGTTGCTTGTGTGGTACGTAGCGCCGTCTTGTTGAAAGTAAACGTTGTCCAGATCAATTCCATCCAACTCCGACCATAAAAAATCAATAATCATCTCTCGATAGCGCAATCCATTCACCGTAACTGTTGATCCAACCTCATTTTCGAAGACGTAAGGTCCAATGACCCCGCCGGACCATAAACCGCAACAAACAGTCACACGTTGAGGATGGAGAGGCTTCTCAACAATAACTCTTGGGTTTTCCGAGCCCCAAGATGCGACAATTTTGTTGTTGACGTAGCCACCGAGATGGAAATGGGCCTCATCAGTCACGACGATTTTTCGATGATTTTCGATTTTTTGAATTTTAATAATTTCAGTGCGTTGTTGAATCGTGTATCGTTCCATTTTTAGTAATGGCGTAGTTTCTACTTGTCAAATGTCAAAGAATAAAAGCTTCAAAAGTGACAGCTACCGAAATACCGGGTGATTCAAAATAACACCACTTGTTGGAAAACCCTGTACAAACATATCAACTAAGATCATGTGTTCGAGACAAGTGTACCAACATAAAAAAAACAAACATAACGCTAATCGAATGCAAGTAGCCCGAGAAATTTCAAAATTCATCTTTTCTATTGAACAGACTATGTTCAACTTCCTGTCAATCCGTTTTCAGAGAAGATAATTGGTATCTTATATATCCTGCTGAGAAAACCTAGTTCTCTCTTGGTCGGGTTAATACCAAACCCATTATCAGAAGCTCCTCATGCGGTTGTATGAAGGGCTTGCTGTAGGATGTCTCTAAGAAAACTCGGAAGCTTTCCTCTGACAGCTATTGCTACGTCATCTGCACGGCAATAACCTTAACACTCATTATCTCCAGAGAAAGCAGAATATTTTTCAAGGAGAGATTCCATAGCAGAGGAGACAGAACCCCTTTGGGACGGATGTGGTGGATGTGCCCTTAATTAAGGACAGCCCCGTGTTATCCTGTAGCAGGCGATTCTTAGGGTTTCTGAGACGTTTTCTCTCTGTCGCTCTTGGTCAGGACTGCTTATTGGGTATTCGCTAACCTAGATATCTGAAGGCAGTTCGGCTATCCGCCGCATGTCGACCCTCAAAGTGGCTTCATCTCAGCCCTATGGTTTACTATTGCTTGATTTGATTGCTACTGATGTTACTAAATTTCCCATTGTGAAGCCGATATTTGTCCTACATCGTTTGAGATGGATATGCATAGACCCATATACAAAACCTGGATTCATATGTTCATACTAGTGAAACTACGTAAACAAATCGAAATACGTTTCAGTGCATACGAGCATTGAAAACGAGAACATTTCATGTGACACAAATATAAAACAAGATAATTCCTAAAGTGGAATACTCGTACATATATATTCGTATATCATGAGCTAAGGGTATATTACGACTGAAATGTCGTTGGAGACGTTTATATAAAAAAATTCTGCAAAATTGTTCTAAAAAATAGTTCTGACTTTCCAAACATATTATGATAGGTTGTATCTACCAAAAATAATAAGATATGTCATCCCGGAGCGAGTAAGTTGTCAGTTACGAACGAATAGAAATTTCAACGAGTAGGACTTCAAAGAGCGTTCGTAACTGATAGATTTTGACGTTTCGGGCTGACGGCACATCTGTATAATTTAAGGTCTGTGGTATCTACCGTTCTTTTCACTCTGCAAACGTTAGTGAAAATCCGATATTATGTTTCTCCCTCTGATCTAATATTGTATTTCCCGGAGAAGGGCACAACAGATTCGTTTCGTTAAGCTGAAACGAGTCTAACTTCTTCTGCTCTTTTTGGGAATAAATTCGTATATATCATATTGAATGAGTTTCGAATTCGCTGTTTTTTGTGGTGAATGTCACTTCAACACGTTTTCAGTTTAAAAACAAAAACTGCAAAAAAAGGAAACTGCAAATACGGAATCATATGACATCCAAAAATGTACGTTTGCCTGAACGACGACGTGTGAGCGACTCTATATAGAATTTATGAATACATTTGAAGAAAGTATGAAAAATTCAATGTGTATAGCATGAATGAAATCAAAGAAGAAAATAAAAGACAAAACAAAACAATGCTCAAACCGACGATATGTGATGCCGATATGTGAAAACAAATGCGCTGGTAATGATTTCCATTTCAATGTCGCTTTCGATTATTGTTTCTTTGGATTTCAGTGAACATTAAGGTCGGTAAAGGTATTAAGATATGCAAATACATTTTGCAGAAAAATTCAAATATGTAGTTGTGTATGAAAGGACTTACGATAAGTGTGGAGAATATTTTGACATAAATCTGACTGAGATTTAGATATAAATAAATATGAGAAGAAACAAACAAAGGAGTTTAACTCCAGCAAATAAGTTTTAATTTTAGTTTTGTCTAATTTTTTATTTTCCCTCCGGAAATGTGGAAATGAGTTTTTAATATGGACCTAAGAAGAACTGTAATTAGTATTTCTGCCAAATTGTATAATATATTCTATAAAAATTTTAAAATAAATAATGTTAAATGAATTGTTAAGAAATATAACTTTTATTTTTTAAATTTAGTGATTTAATAAATTTTTTTAATTAATGTTGAATTTATCTTATTAAAATTGTAAACAAATGAGAAAGTTAGAATATTAAAATTCACTAAAAATGCTCCACTTTCGATGTGTAACGAAACCAGTTCCCATTGAATAGAACGCGGAATGTATTCTTAAAAATACCAAACTGCCAATCAAACAAAAGAAGTCACATCACATACCTCATGCGGCACCGGCGGCATTGTTGTCTTTATTTTCCATAGTGGCGTGAATTGTTTAAAATTTTTTATTTTTGTTTTCATGTCAATACTCTGAGTCTATGGCGGTGTGAAGCACTGAATGGAGGAATGAATTAGAAAGTCTTCCCAAGAATTTGCATAATGTGAAACCACTCCAGCGCAAAAGTCTTTACAACCTTCAACTATAAAAACAACACCAAATGAAACGGAAAGGTAAACATTTCACAAGTGAACAAAAAAAATTTAATTTCATTGTTTGACAAAAATTTGTTGTGCACCGGTGAAATGAAAATTAATAAATAGCAAAAAATAACAGATTTGGGAAAAAGTGGTAAAATATTATTACGAAATTATGCGGAAACCATTTTATCAATAAAATAAATTGTTTAACTTCTCTTGTGGATGTTTTTTGTACAAAAAATTGCAATTTTATTGATGATTGAACATCATAAACATACACACAACACATATGTTGTTATCATTTCTCTTTTATATTGTTTATTTGTGTTAAAAATATATTTTACCATTTTCGTTTGTTTTTTTTCGACTATTCTGAATTTGGTTTGTATGTTTATGTTAGTCTTACCGTTAGAGCCAATTTTGCAATATATATTTGTTTAATTTTTATTTCATTTAAAATATGCATATTTGTATATTAGGGTGGAGTAAATTGATTGGGGCAACAATATCAAATTTCTAAAAAAATACGAATATATTTTAATCCAATATTGAGCCTTTGAATGTTGTTAAAGATGCAGAAGGAAAATAAACGCGTTGGACGAAAAAAATAGCTCCATCTTAATGTACACATTTAGAGAATTCTAGATTCGTATTTATATTATTAGGCTATTCATGATGCAGTTGTAGTTTAAGGCTTAAGAGCGTTCCTTGGGAATTTTATTTGTTCTTTAATTGGTATACAAATTTATATTACACAGAAAAAAATATTGTCATATTTAAATAAAATTGGCAACAAAGCCGTCCTAATCTTTGAAATAACGAATCGTTGAACAATTTCCTTAATAATTATTAAATTGTCTAAATTTTAGGTACTAAATATACTTATTTTAAGGATTATGTCGTTTTTGGCGATAAATCTTTAAAAGTGGATCAATATTTAATCAGTGTATTTATTGTTCAGTGAAAACTAAATAGTAAATTTCACGCCATGATATTTTTTCACTGTATGACAATTTTTTAAGCATTATAACCATTTTATGTTTGGCAAAGGGAAATTCAAAAATTTCAACAACAAACATAAACATAAAATTCGTCCTTTTTACTGTGAGATGCTTATTTAAGGAGTTATAACCGTTTTAAGTTTGGCTACACTGAAATAAAGATTGTACAGCAAAATAATGTAAAGTGTTATCAATTGTTATTCATTGAATTGATGTAATATGTGCATCGATTTAATGAATACCTTCTTCAATTTGATGTCCGTCAATTTCAATAAAATTTTCGACTACATCAAAATAATGCAATTTATTACATAATATTTTTTCGGAGCGGTCATCTCTTCTCTTCTTTTCAAAAACTACATATTTTCGCAATACATTAAAAATTAAATTTGCCTGAGCCTGGAAGTCTAACGCACTTGCATCATTCCACGAATGCTTCTTGCCTTGTTCAGATTCACACGAGATAAGTTTTTCAAGCAAGTGTCAAAGTTTATAGGGGAGAGAGCAGGCGGAAAGAGCTCTTTCCCCTACAAACTTTGACACTTGCTTGGAAATAATTGTCCCATGTGAATCTGGGCTTTCGAAGCTCGTTTTGCATGTTATAGGCCTACAAACCACGACTTAAATGATAAGACAGATGCAGCAGAACCCAGCTGGGACTCTAACCCCAGTCTTTAAAAACCAGTTGGGATTCTGAATCATCAAATGAAAACAATATCACTATTGCTGCTAACTCAAAGAGACTGTCAGGGCACAAAGAAGAAACTGAATAAGTTGAACCGAAAGAACCTATTACGGGATGAATCTGACAATTCTACCTCCAACACATGTAGGCCGCTAAAAGAGTCAGGTATCCCGAAGAACATAGCGCTGTGGAAATGGTTAAGAATAAAAAGGGCTAGCCGTCTTCCAGTAATTCTGGTAAAGCCTAAAGTAAACACACAAAAGGAAGCCTTTAGTCGGGGTCCTTCGATAGTGGGCGGCAAAGTTGATCCGGTAACGCAGATCAAGTCAACCAAATCATCCGTTAAGGATGAGACTTTAAACAATAAGACTCTTCAGACACGGAAAAATCAATCGGACATAAAGAAGGGTAAGAAGCAGAACCCTCTTATTCTAAAATAACAAAACGACATTTCCCTGACGATCTATGCTATGCAATAATTGATAGCAGTTTCGCATCTGGCAGAATCCCCGAAGGCCAAAAGAGTAGCTTCGAAGATTTGGTCTATACAAGTGTAGCGGAGTACGTCCTGGAATCTAAGGATGAACCACCAATCGAAGTAATGAGATGCAAGGTTGAGAGGGTTATTTTGATGCTAAGGCTGGCATCACAACGCTGCACTGGTGTCCTCGTAAAACTTGTGGATTGCTTTCCCTTACCTTGAGACGGCGCGAAGCTGAAATTGGTAAGGAAAAGCGACATTCCTGAAGTCATAAAAACGTCTCTATATGTCAAGGGATGTCCCAGTGAGTTCTCATCAGAGTACAAACTCGGCATCATTCGTAAATGTATGTATATCCAAATTTTTAAAGTGTATTTTTTTTTTGCTTTTGATAATAGCCTTCCGCAACCACAAAACTGAGCCTTTTGAAACACAAAGGCAACAAAAGAACATTGTTTCAAATAAAAAAATAAATAAAAATGCATGAATTTCGAATGGAATGTATTCTTAATTATTGCAGAAAAAGTAGATTTTCTTTTTTTTCAATTTGGCTCAACAACAACCCAAACCAAAAAACTATATTGCCACAGGAAGATGGAAAAAACTTTATAAAGCAAGAAACTCGATTGAAACATTGTATTAATTATTTGAAAAAAAATATTTATTGGCTTTGTGAGAGCTGGTCGTTCTTCAATCAATATACGCTTTCAAAGGAATTTGCGTACAGCAAAAAAACGATGAACATATGATTCCGCAATTTTAAAGGGAAAAATATTTGCATGTATTTCAGTGAATTGATTGAGAAAAGTTGTTTGTGGTAGGGATGATATACATCTGTGGTCACAAACTATAACCACCTAACTCGAAAATAATGCTTTGGAAAAAATCAATCATAAAGTCAACTTCGGAGAAAAATTACTTTTTACTTAACAACATAATTAATTACTTTTTTTATTTCTGTAAAGGCACAGAATAAAATTTTTGTCATAACATTAATGAATGGCGTCGACGTCCTCCGGCACAGAAAAAAAATTTGTCATAAAATTAAAGCATGGCTTCAGAAAAGTCTTTAGTCTTTAAAATAAGTAAATTTTGTACTTAAAATATAGACAATATCATTAATATTAAGTATATTTTCCTAATTTGTTTGTACAAAACAAAATTAATTTAAAAATTAAGGACGTCGTTGGCGCCCATTTTGAATTTGAAGATACAATGATTTTCTGTGGGGGCTTCATTACGACTAAGGTCAATATGTTTTTGTTAATATCATTTTAACAAACAGTGTTAGAGACATGAGGATTTCACGTAAATATAGAGCACTGTTAGTAGAATACAGTATTGTTAGTAGAGTAAATCGACTTAGGCGGTTATCGATTGTGGCCGCAGATATTAGGACAAGGTCTGTTCTGAAAGTTTCCCAGCAACAAATTGAGATTTTTCCTACAGAATACACCCCATCGCACTTCCGCAGATGCACTATATATTATGCACATAAAAGGATGTCATTTTACTTGGAAATATTCGAAACATTAATACATTAAAAACAATTTAAAGCTTTTTTGTGGGATTCGAACAGAGTATCTTAATTGTTTCTGTTATGCTCCATGAAAATAGAACACTCCAAGAAAAATCGGTAATTACTTTTCTGCGGAAATTGTTTCGAATGCATATAAGCAAAGGAAGGGCTTAAGTCGAATGGAGCCGACAATGCGATACCCTACGCCACCCTATCAGAGCAGAATTAAAAGAAATATGTATTGTCAAGTTTTATCAATGTTCTAATTGTAAAGCTTTGTTTAAAAATGTTGTATTTTACAGCTTTTTTTACTGTATTTTATATGCAAAATCGGGATATAGGTACATACGCAGGCTATTTGAAAATCTGGGCTGGCTTTATTGAAACTAGACAACGTTCGTTTTTGGATCACTAAACTTATATCAGTTAAATTGCATAAAGATCTTTTGAGAAAAGGGCATTTTATTTTCATTTTTCATTTCATTTTCATTTAATTTTATTAATGTAATTTAAAGCCAGTAGGCCAATTAAAGGTATATTACAAAATTCTTCAAAAATAACTGGTTTACGCTAATAATTTGACTGTAGGTTTGACACTTAAAGTTTCTACTACGGTATACTGCTTCCAAGCAAAATCGGGCCTAGGTACGAGGGCAGTCCCAAATTTTCCGACATGACATATAGATGGCGACAGTAGTTTGAAAAAAATTACTTTCGTAAAAAGTGACAAACTTCTAAAATATATGTTTTAAGTTTTAATGCGCCACGTTGTTTTTTGAGCACTCAAAAGAAAACGATCTCAGTAAATTTGGTGAACACTATGTAATAAAATACTTTTATTTGGAAGGTCTCAGTCCAACCAATATTAAAAACGAGCTGGTTTATACTTTGGGGTAGTCTGCTCTCCTTCGTAGTGGTCGATCAATTGAGGTGTCCACGACAGAAATGGTTAAGCAAATCCACAAAATGGTACTGGATGAGAGTCGGTTGAAGGTTCGTGAGCTAACTGAAATTATAGTGCTATACATCGCATATTGGCGGGAAATTTGATGATGAGAAAGCTGTGCGCAACTGACATAATGCCCCAGTTCACACATCCACTATTGCGATGGCCAAGATCAATGATTTACGGTTCGAATTGCTTCAGCGCGCGCCTTTTTCGCCAGATTTAGCTCCCCCGGATTAATTTTTGTTTCCAAACTTGATAAAATGGTTCGGCGGAAAAAATTTGCCAGCAATGAAGAGCTAGAGGTTGCGGTTGATGGCTATTTTCAGGAACTAGATAATTCTTACTATAGGGTATCGAAACTATGGAAAATCGCTGGAAAAGGTGTATCAAGCTAAAATGAGATTATGTTGAGAAATCTACACCGGTTTTCTTCAAATCTGGCAGTAATCGTTATAAATCGAAGAAAGTGTTAAGTGTACCCAGGAAAATAATTGGTTGGAATTCGATAGTAACAATAAAAAAAATAATACTAGCAACAAAAATTCTATTGCATACACCGTGTGTCGGTGGTATTTATAAATAAAAAGAGTTGAAACAACAATAATAACATGGATACGATCAAATGAAAATGCTTGCAACTAAATCGATGGTTGTATCAATCGAATTAAGATTGTTTTTTTCACTGACACTCGGTTAGTTGTGGTAACTACTTTCGAATTTTCATTATAGTTCCATATGATCGATATTTGGATGTGACAACGAATGTTCTTGACAACAGAACTTGTCTCAATTGACCAAAGATTATTATTGCAACGAATAATTGGTTACTATAACAGAAAACAATATTAATAGATAATCATTTTTTGGTTAACCCAATAATTTATCAAATTTAGAATAATAAAATATATATTGAGAAATACAACCGAAAGCTTGGTTGCTATTCTTTTGTTGATACATGACAAACAAAAATTATTAGACATAAATAAATCTTCAAAAATTTTTGGTTGTGGCAACTCACAAAAGATAATGATAGCTGCCATTTTCGTAGTTGGAAGTAGAAGTATACTATAACCAAAATGTTGGTTGTCCGGATGGAATTGCATGATAGTAGACGGAACTACCAAAATTCGGTTGGCAAATAATTCGGTTGAGGCCACCAAACTGTTTTCTGTGTGTACCAAATGTTATGTAGATCTGATGAGAAATGTGAATTCTATAGCGTTGAGGTTCTATTACGGGATATAAGAATATATGTGAGCTATTACTAAATCGGAAACGAATTTCTTCTTATTAGGGGTCAAGAAACTCCACTTTCTCGATTTTGATTGGATGTATTAAAATAGAACTTCTATGGCGATAACAGACCAAATCGGAGGGAATATATATATGGAGGCTATAAATATCTAATTCTGAACCTATTTTCTTCAAATTTAGCATTGTTTGTCTTGGGCTCAAGCAACACTATCGTGCCAAATTCCAGAGTTATAGGATTTAAAATGATGTTCCTATTGCGTATAGATACCAAATACTGATAGGGAGTATTTTTAAGAGCTTGAGGATTTTAAATGATAATATAACACAGAAATATTTTTATAATGAAATTTTTTTATTACAATCTGGTAGATAATTTCATGGCACTTATTTTTAAATATGATTTCCGGCATATGTCTGCGCGACAACGAGCTACGTGGTCCATTCGATCAGTCCAATTTTAGACTACTTTTTCCAATAAATCTGTCAGTATGGCGTCAATGGTGACTTGAATATTGGCTACTAATGCTTCAAGAGTTGCTGGATTGTTAGTATAAAACAATGACTTAATAAGCCCATAAAAAGAAATACAGAGGCATTAAATCGCACAAACGAGGGGGCCAGTGACCAGGATCACTTCTGAAAAAAATGAGTCTCCAAACTGATTTTGCAATAAATCGATTGTTAAGCTCGCTGTATGGCAAGTTACGCCATCTTGTTGCAACCAAATGTCGCTGTTGTTTAGCTGATTAATTTTCGAAATAAATAAGTACCGCCTACGTGTAAACAGCACCAAACAGTCAATTTTAATGGATGTCATGGTGATTCGTTAACGGCTTGAGGATTGCCTTCGTTCCAAATTCGGCAATTTTGCTTATTGACGTAGACATTTTACCAGAAATGGACTTCATCACTAAACATAATTCTTTGATTTAAACTTCGCGAACAGACTTAGTTGTCAAAGTAAATTTCCACAATATGCAAGCGTTGTTTTGGCGTTAAACGATTCATGATGACTTGTCAAGCCATACTGAATGGAAATGTCAACACAGTTTGACATTATCAGCTGTCAAACCATCGAATCGAAAGTTATCTTGCAGAACCGATTTTGTGAAATAGTGATTCGTGCCAAATTTCATCAAGATCAGATAAAAATTGCGCCCTTACTTTGCGTACAACTTAAGATAGACAGACAGATAGACTCAGCTAGTGATTCTGAGTCGATCAGTATACATTTAGTCCTATTAGTATTTCATGCGGTTACAAACATCTGCCATACAACAAACTTATAATACCCTGTGTATATATACATTTTGAGATCCGGATTTATTTCCAACTTCAATCATATTCATTAAATAATATACGGGTTTGTCATGGGAGGGATATTTTTGTAAGAAATGATTTTCTCCGAAATACACACACCAAAAACGTTTTGCTCTTGCCGATATTTGAACCAGGGCCTCCCAGCGTCGGTCCTGCATAACATCCGTCTTAATGCGCGTGAATACGAATGAGTTCGTGCTAGGAACATCCAAAGATATATATGAACACTTCGTCCTATGGATACATATAAAACATAACAAACAAGCTCTCTTTTTGCTGAGAAGTGTATTTCGAATCCCACTGTGGGGGATATTTTATAAATTGTACATTTAAAAATTATCAAATTCATACAAATTTTGAAAATTCTATTTTCAATAACAATTTTATTATTTTACATATTTTCATAAAATATAAAGAAATTATAAGAAAGTGAAAACATTTTACAAATTACTTCCTTAAAGTTTCCTTTGAAATAACTTCAAAATTGTTCCTGATATATTCACCCTTATCGGGAATAAAATTCCACACGGAATTTGTTCCCTAAATGGCACATTGAAAAGGGAACAAATTCCGTGTGGAATTTTATTCCCGATAAGGGTGATTATAAATTATTTCGTTGCATTTATTTACAGAATACCTTACATTCCAGTTCAATAATTCAGCTAATTAATTTACCTGCAAAGAAAGGGGAAAAAATTACAAAATTAATACACTAAAAAAAATAGTTTTTCGTTTATGAAAAATCTAAAAAAAATATTAACTTTCGTAGAATTAAAACAATTCTTGAAGAATTGCTCAAGCGAAGAAAACTTTTAATTTATTTAAAAAATAACACCACTACTATCATGCATTGGGACAAAAGGACAAAGAGCGAGCAAAGTAACAAAAGCATAATGAAAACTAAAGTTATTTTAAATGTTTTCCTGATTTTCAATTAGTTGCGAAAGTCACGTTTTTCAATATTCAATAAAATTTCATTATCCTTTGCGAACTTTCAAAGCTTCAGCATCATTGTCATCATCAGCAGCGCATAGGACTCTGCCATTCACTACCATTATTCCCGGGCAAAAAACAAAGTGGTGGGGTGGTGACAAAACGAGTGACAGAGCAGAAAAAACAGAGCTAAATTTCATTATTACAAATGTAATCTCAAAATACAATTTACCATTTGCCATCTGTCCGTCCATCCCTTTGTCCGTCTGTATGTAACTATTTTGTAATATTATGCAAATCGCAACTATCAGACAAAGAAGATTTGATCGGCGGTAAAAACTAAAGCCGACGACAGAGCGACAGAAAAACTTTACAATAAGGAAATCAAAAGTGAAAAAAGAAGGAAATGGAGTTTCATTTCCGTCTCCTCTGGTTCTCTTTCCCTGTCAGTGTGTTTGCAATGCCGCTGCTTTCGAAATCGTACGAAGTCGTTGTCGCAGTTAATGTCATCGCTTTTGGGTTCAAGAGCATAAATCTTTTGCAACAGCCAAAAGCGAATAAAAATCTTTTAGAAATTCTTTATTTCTTTCCATCCGGGACAGTCACCACGAAACCTTGTCCTTGTCGATATCACCATAAAACATCGTGTCTCAAGTTATCAATACCAACGTGACCAAGCGACACTGGGAAAGTGGAAGCAAAAAAGTTGTCACAGAAAAATAAATCCCCAAGAAATGGGATTGTATGGGAGGAAAGAAGAACCGTCCAAATGATATTCAACATAAAACCTAAGGAATACCAGGGCATAAAGCAAAATCAAATCGAAAAACATTTAAAAGCATCTCTCAAGCTTTTCCTGCTCTGGTCTGGTGCTGCGAAAAACTGCGTAAATCGAATTTGTAATAGTTTAGTTGGTTGAAATGCTGGGGAGAGAGTAATTTGAAGGGAGAGGGCATTGCATGGATTGCTTCTTACAAAATCCCCAAGATTTGTTACAAGTTTCAAGATGAAATTGTAAAGAAAAGAAAGAAAACGTATTTTTGGCATCACTTAAAATATTTATTTTAAGTAAGTTCAATAGAAATTGATTTCCTTTCCGATTTTAATTTGTTCTTTACAGCAATTTTTTTTGTTATGATTATGGTAAATACCCTACAGTGTTAAGTGGTTATTAAATACGAGGATATTACATTCGTACACAAAAAAATCAATTTTTTAAAGATACATAAATATAGATAATTTTAATAAATATTAAGAAAATTTAAATAATTCCAAGAAGAAAGTGTACCTATTTAAGGTATATTTTAAAATGCGCAAAAAAGGTCAGAACTGTTTTTCCAATAACAAAAAAAATATTGTTTTTTGTAAACTTTTCATTTTAGTAAAGGCAATGAAAAACATACGAGGCACAGTGTGGTAGATCGCATATCTAACTGGACAACATTAAAAAAAATGTCTGGCAATATTCCTTCTGATCATTTAATGAACTTCTCAATATAATAGGTAACTGTAATTCATGTTTTGTTTTTTTTTTTTGATTTTAGCTCTAATTAGGAAAAAGTAAACTTTAAAGTCAGTTGTTTTCAACACGTGTATTCTGATTTCAAAGTGAATCGTAATTTTGTGTGACTTTGGTTTGTGATTAAAAACGCTACGGTGATTTAATTGTCCTAATATTTATACCCTACACCACACTATGGTACAGGGTATTATAAGTTTGTTTCACGGCAGATGTTTGTAACACCTTAAAATAACACAGCTAGACCCACTTTAAAGTATACCGATCGACTCAGAATCACTAGCTGAGTCGATTTAACGATGTCTGTCTGTCCGTCCGTTTGTCCGTCCATCCGTCCGTCTGTCCATGTAAAGTTGTTCGTCGATACAGGTCGCAATTTCACTCCGATCGTTCTGAAATTTTGCAGTTTAGAGTATTTCGCAGCTGTTAAGATCGCTATTGAATTTGGTTGAAATCGGTTCAGATTTAGATATAGCTCCCATATATATCTTTCGTCCGATTTGGCCCTTTAGTCCTATAGAAGCTGTATTTTACATCCAATCGTTTTGAAATTTAGAATAGTAGAGATTCTTGATCCATGAACCAACATTGCCGAATTTGAAGAAAATCGGTTGAGATTTAGATATAGCTCCCATATATATGTTTTGTCCGATTTGGCCCTTTAGTCCTATAGAAGCTGTATTTTACATCCGATCGTTTTGAAATTTAGAATGGAAGAGTTTCTTGATCCATGAACCAACATTGCCGAATTTGAAGAAAATCGGTTAAGATTTAGCTATAGCTCCCATATATATGTTTCGTCCGATTTTGCTCTTTAGTCCTGTAGAAGCTGTATTTTACATCCAATCATATTGAAATTTAGAATGGTAGAGTTTCTTGATCCATGAACCAACACTACCGAATTTGAAGAAAATCGGTTAAGATTTAGCTATAGCTCCCATATATATGTTTCGACCGATTTGGCCCTTTAGTTCTATAGAAGCTATATTTTACATCCAATCGTTTTGAAATTTAGAATGGTAGAGTTTCTTGATCCATGAACCAACATTGCCGAATTTGAAGAAAATCGGTAAAGATTTAGCTATAGTTCCCATATATATTTCATCCGATTTGGCTCTTTCGATCCAATCGTTTTTATACCCTACACCACACTGTTTCACAGGGTATTATTTAAGTATAAAATGTCCCAAAAGTAAATTTATGTAAACAATTTATACATGAATTACAAAATTTATATATCAGAGTTATTCAATATTACGAGAGTGGTGTAGGGTATTATATAGTCGGCCCCGCCCGACTTTAGCCTTTCCTTACTGGTTTTTATTATTATTAAGCTCAATTTAAAGGAAATGTGTTACAATTTTTATTTAATTAATTCCATTGTAAGTATAAAAAAAAATTTCAGAAATTTTAAAAAATAACATATTTCCTTTTTTAAGTAGAGTTTAAGCTGTTTAATCCGCATGTAAAACTATATTTGGGTTAATCTTTCAAGTGTTCACTTAAAGGAAAATTTAAAACATCTTGCGCATTTTGCGACCGCCATACATTTTTTTTCACTTTTCCAGTATGACCTCCACTCTTTCACGAAAGGAAATTTTTGAAGAATGGCTAAAAACTCCAAAAGTAAAACGCAAAGACGTATTATTGACTTTAATGGTTAGGTATGGCCTTCAAGATATACCAGAAGATGTGAAAAAAATCTAAAGGCAAATATAAATATTTTAATATTTTTATAATAATTTATATATTTTAACTCATTTTTTATATAGTTAATAAGTGAGAAGTGAACCCAACTGGATTTATTAATTTTATCCCGTTAGATTTGCGATCTACCACACTGTGCGCAGGTCAGAATATTTAACATCGATCTATAAAGTTTATTTTTGGCTAAAAAGTTTATAAACAGTTGCAAAATGGCAAAGATAACATTTCGCTATAATTTTTTTCACAAATTTTATGGGCATTTGAAATTTTTAAAAAATTTAAAAAAAAGTTTTTGAGTTTTACGAAATTTGTAATTGCTCTAGAATAGCTGAACCGATGCAAAGTTTATCCTGTTTTAAAGAGAACCGAACAAAAAATACTGAAAACGTCACTTTCGCGTGGAAACGAAAGTTTAGTAACTGTCGTAAAAACAATTAGAAACAATTTTAGATTTTCAAAAAAATCCTTTTTGCTGGCAAAAACCATAAAAAATAGAAAAAAATGGTTGTTCTATTTTTTGAATCCTAACGAAGAAAACAATGAATATTTGCAAAAAGTCTATGAAAATATGTATAAATTATGACCCATATTGAAAAAAAAGGGAAATTAAAAAAAATAATTTCTCTAATTTTTTATTTTGGCAATTTTGTCTGGAATGTACCAAAAGGAGCGTGGCAATAACGCCAATTTTTAATATACTAGGGGCACTATAAAATCATTACACTGTACAAAATTTCACCAAAATACAAAGAAAAAATATTTGTATGTGTTCTCAACTATTTTTTGTTTGTTGATTTTTTTTCAAATACTTTTTCTTTGTAATTTGGTGAAGATTTTCAGTTATTATAATGTAACTTCTGAAGCAAAGCTGTGCCCAGTCCAAAATATACACCATCGGTAGAGTACATATGGACCATTTTTTATAAAAAAAATTAAGGCAAAGAAATTAGATCGAATCTGAGATATTGAAATATATATTTTTATTTTCACGAAAAGTGACCGAAATACTCGTAAACTGTTTAAGATAAAGTTAGTGTTTTTTATGTAAAGTACGTGGAAAAAGCTTTAAGAAATGATATTTTCTTTTTTCAATTTCTTGTGCTTTGTAGCATTAAAATTAACTTCAAAAAACCATTACAGAGAAAAAAAAACATTTTCTTGAACTTTGACCTCGCCCCTGCCTCCCATTTGCATTTAATTTCTTTAATGGGGCAAATCCCACATACTTGGGCAATATTTTCTGAGAATTTAAGAAAGATATTATTTTTGAACTGTAACACTTGAGAAAGAACTACCCATATACGTACGAAATTTTAAGTCATACGGTCACTCCTTTTCCACAGATATCGTTAGCACCATTCAGTCGAACTGACAGACGGATGGACATTAATTACTTCATATTTTTTTTAACCATGGAGACCAATGCTGAAATTTTTAAATTTTTTGGCAAATATGTGGGTAATTTTAAAAAATATAAAAACATTTAATACGCTTTTCAGGATAGTCAAGGTTTAAGGAAATTTTCGTCCTTTTGAGTCCTTAATACACAAAAATGTTTAACCTAATTTATAATTCTTTGAGAGAATGTTAAAATCTTTCAAATGGTACTTATATCATTCAAATCTGATATTCCATTAAAAAATTATGTCGACTTCAAAATAGCTAAATTTGTAAAAAAAAATTGTAGATAACCAACTTTGGCTCGCTATAACATCTAAACCAGTATGAAATTGGTCAAACGGTAAAAGGTTTTAATTCCGCATTGTCTTTTATTATTTTCTTTTTATTATTTCAAAAATCATCCATTTTTTATTTTTGTGACACGATTTATTAAATAGTTTTGACATATCCTTCTGATATTTTGCATTTTTGATTCATATATCGCCAAAATTGTTTGCATATTTTGCATATTTTGAATATTTTTGCCTATTTTGCATATTTTTGCATATTTTGTGCATATATTTTGCACATTTTTGATATGCACTCAAATTATTAAAATTTGAGTGATGAAGCGTCTAAATACAAATTTGGTTCAAATCTGATGAAAATTTAAAGATATGCAAAAATCCGAGGTCTACTTATGACCATATATATATGACCATATATATACCCTCTTCCACCAAACTGAGGGTATGAAAATAGTAATAAAACTAGTAAGGAAAGACAGAAATTTGAAATAAATTTGACTGTGTTCATTCTTGGATCAATGAACTCCTTTATACCGAATGTGGTAATGCGCATATGTTAAATACGATTTATATAGCGCATATATGCGAAATATTCAGCTTAATATGGACCGATTTTCTTTAAAGTTAACAATTTTTGTTTCTGTATCAAAAAAAAATTGCATAATGATCGAATGTAAAATTAAGCTTCTTTGACACGTTGAAAATCGGAATGAAAGTATACTCGTATATAGGGGCTATACCTTAATCTGAATCGATTTCTTAAAAATTTGACAGTGTTGATTCTTCAACCAATGCACATCTACGAGTATATGCCAGTGTTGGTAATGATCAGATTTAAAATAGCGCTTAGATGCTCAATCGGAGGTAAGTGTGTATATATGGGGCTATATCTAAATCTGAACCTATTTTCACCAATATGATTCATCCTTGGGCCAAAAGAGCACTAAATTTCAAGAGCTAAATTTCATCACGTTCATACGACTGCTTGACCAAAATGTCAAAATTCAATATCCACCAACTCGGATGGTCCTTAAGCGATCTCTTTGAAATGTTGTGTCATAACTACTACTCAATAGTACTAAACTTGGTGCAAGTTTCATTCCGATCAGAAGACGTCGGCTTTAAAAATACACTCACTTTACATGAAATCCCTCATATGTGTATGTATGTAACTCACGATTCAGCATTCAGGAATTACAGCGTCTCATTTTCCAATCGATATTGTTATTATTTTTTGCTTTTGCGCCATTTAAGTGCGAGATTTAAGGGTCTCGGTTCAAATTTTTAAGAACAACAATTTTGTGTGAGATATTATATAGCCTTTCTTCGCTTGTTTTGGTTGGAAATGTAAAGTATTTGCTTCGATTTTCATGTCGGCATTTCGGAGGAATTACACTATTATTTATTTCCAAAAGAACAAACCAAAATTTTTCCATTAAAGTGATACGATTTATTTCTAAAGTCAAATTTAATATTTCAAACTGTGTAGGGTTTTACAGAATCACCATTGCCGCAATGCAAAATTTCTCGCCCCTATCAATTCAATTTCTTTTGTTTTTGTCTCGCACTGATTTGTTTCAATTTTTTCCCTCAGATTTTTATTTCTTATCTGCACATAAAACAATTTCAATTTATTTGATTTTCTTTTGCCAGCTAAGAAAAAACTCCATTCATCCAGCAAGAGATTTTTTTAGTTTCGCCTGGATTTCCGTGCTTCCTTCCTTCCTGTTCTTTATGCCTTTCCCCTTCCAAATGTGCTGTGCATTACGACGACAAGAGAGAAAAATGAAATTTGCATAGATATAAATTTTTATTGTCATCCCTTGAAAACAAATGACAATTTTTATTGGAAAATTTATTTGCATTTGTATTAAAAAATCTTCGATTTTTCTTTAGATCTCTTGTCTGTAGTGGGGCGAACAAATTCTTTGGTGTTGTTTGCTTTTCCGGTCGGGAATGGAGGGTGGCGGAGGCGACAGCAAAGACATGGAAAAAATATTTATAAAATTTCAAGTATCTAAGAAAATGCCATAGTTTCGATGTAATGCAAATGACATGTGTTTTGCATATGTAATACGCTATACACATACATATGTAAATATTTACATATAGAGATACACTCGTATGTATTTGTATTGTTGTCTAAACGCATTTTCTTTTCCGACATTTCAATTTGACCAAGATTTGATTGGATTTTATTTTGCCCTGTTTTTTTTTGTGAAGAGTTTTGAAATTCTTCTGGAAAAAAATGTAAATTTAGGTTAGTGGATTTATTTGAGATATTCTTTTTATTTCAATGCGTTTATTTTTATTTCTTTCATATAAAAATGGGCCAAAAATCTGTCGAAACATTATTGAAATAACCAATAACCCCTTTCCCTTTCAGGGGATTTATTTTTTAATAAAAATAATACATGTCCATATATTTCACATGAAGACCTGTTTGTGTTTATAAATAAAAATACTCTTTTTTTTTGCATTTTGTGTTCAATTTACATAATGGTTTTTTTATGAATGCGGTTTATAGAAAAAACACATTTTTTTAATATTTATGTTTGGTGAAATTATATGGATCTCTATATATTTATACATGTGTACGTATGGTTGTTTATGCATTTATTCTATTAAGAAATTATGATATATGTTTGCAGCCGCAACCGCTCAGGGGGTGATTTCAGTACAGGGTTTGGATTTCAAACGAAAGTAAATTGCTTTGAAAGGGAGGGCAGATTTGAAATAAATAAATAAAGGTACATCTCTTTGGCGCAGATAGAGGCTATAAAGCTATTATCATGCGAAATGTTGTAGAGTGCAAAAGAGGGAAATATTGATTGAGAGGGAAATATTGATGACCACCACACGAAAACTTTCAAAAAAAACTTCTATCAGAATCCGTTGTCAGAACCTTGTTTTTTTTTTGTGTTCCACAGTGCAATGGACTGTGTTATGGAAAACTTTGTAAGAAGAAAAGTTGTATAACTTGGAGTCTACCTAGTCAGCTGGAAGTCTTGGACTACGCAGATGATATTTGCCTTATGTCCCACAAACATCCTACATCTAACTAAAAAAATGTTGTCTTAAAATTAAAGAATGGCTCCAAATATGTCATTAATCTTTGAAATAAGTGCGTTTTGTACTAAAAATTAAGAAAATTTAATTAATATTAATTAAATTATCTATATTTTAAGTACAAAATGTACTTATTTCAAAGATTAATGACGTATTTGGAGCCATTCTTTAATTTCATTAAGCAAATTATTAAAAAAACCAGTAAGGAAAGACAGAAAGTCGGGCAGAGCCGACTATATAATACCCTATACCTCCCAAACAATGCGAAAATGGGCATTGCGATAAGAATTTGGCAGTGTTCATACATGTAATAACCAAACTCTCTCTGCAAATTTCGTACTGAACTTATACAAAATACAGTTTCTACAGCGCTTACATATCAAATCGGGTGTAACATATATATAGGGGCTATATCTAAACCTGAACCGATTTTGACTGTAGGGATCCTCCTTTGGCCAAAAAAGGGCCTTGTGCTAAATTTCATCACAATCGGACCATAAATACGACCTGCACTTTGATTACAACGATAAATCTACAGACGGACGGACGGACTTGGTTAAATCGATTCAGGAAGTGATTCCATGTTGATCGATATAATAAACGAAGGGTCTATCTCTTCTCCTTCTGGGTGTTACAAACAAATGTACAAACTCATAATACCCTGGACCACAGTGTGGTGTAGGGTATACAAACGAACCCTGAAAAATGTGGTATTTATGGCTTAAGTTACCATATTTGAGAACTAGATCTACACGGGGACCACAACAATATAAAAACTGATTTGTATTAATTTTATTGAGATGAATTCTTGACAAAATATAATAAAAGCTGCAAAGTTTCTGCTAAATTTCTTAGAAAATGTGGTGTTTATGGCTTAAATAAGCATTTTTGGGAGCGACATCTATATGTTGACTATAACAAAATATTAACTGATTTAAAATGTTTTCTGCGATGAATTCTTGTCTTCATTAAATACATACTGCAAAGATTCAGTCAAAATGCTTATATTTTAGGTGACTATAACGAAATATGAACCGATTTGTAACATTTTTGCTGTGATTAATTCTTGTCAAAATAGAATGCAAACTGCATTCAACTGCTAAATTGCTTTAAAAATGTGGTATCTATGGCTCAAAAACCTATTTTGGAGCGACCTCTATAGGGGAGCTATATCAAAACATTGACCGATATGGCCCATTTGCAATCCCAAACAACCTTCAACTATAAGAAATATTTCTACCAAATTTGATCAACCTAGCTCTATTATTACGGACTGTAGCGTGATTACAACAGACGGATGGACGGACGGATGGACAAACGGTCATGGCTAAATTGTCTTAGAATTTTACGACGATTAAGAAAATATATACGTTATGGGGTCTCAGATCAATATTAGGTGTTAGAGGTGTTACAAACGGAGTGACCAACTGAATATACCCCCCATCCTATGGTGGAGGGTATAAAAAGACTTCCCGCCATGCTCTTAAATAATAACAACAACGATCAAATCACAATCGAATAGAATTCGTGGAATTCGCTACTTGCACTGACAAATTTAATGTCGTTAAACTAAAGACAACTCCATCCCTAAATCGATTAAATTTGTTGTCTGTACTTCAGATGAAATTTTTAATGAAATTATGAACATTTACTTGATTTCAACGAAATAATTTTTCAATGAAAGAAATTATTTTTGCTTTAATGCTTCGTTGTGCATAAAATTGTGTACATGTTGACTTTGGAGATATTTCTTTGATTTACTGAAAAGAACATTGATCTAAGGACTAACGTTTTTAATTTAAGTAAACATTTTAATTATTTTAACGAAATTTTACTTGGAATTAAGTATATACTTTTCATGTCAATCCAAATCCAAACGCCATTAATGTTCACAACGGGAATAAAGGAAATAAAAAAAATGCTCCAATGGATTAAAATGGCTTGAAACGAATACCACCAAATATCAGCACATAAAGAAATTGTCCTACAATTAAAGATTTGCGCCAAAGACTATTTGAAATAAGTAAGTTTTGTACTTAAAATTAAATAAAAATACATAATATTAATGAAATAACAATATTTTAAGTACAAATTCTACTTATTTTTATGATTAGGGGCGTCTTAGGCGCAAATCTTTAATTTTAAGAAAATTGTTTTCAGGATATGTTACACTTTTGTCGCGCAGCATATCATATATGAGTCATTCCATGCCAAACGGGACGGTTTTTGACATCACTATTTTGGATTGGTTCGAAATTTTGTGTATGCATGATATACCTAAAAATATCTTATACGTAGTTCAAGAAAAAATTTTAAAAAAATTTCTCTAAGTGTTATGAGCAATTTAAAGTTGACGAAATTACGTTTTTTTCTAAAAGGTGTGTTCATTCTTTTACTTGTATCTCCTGAAATACGTGACCGATTTTAATATGCTATACCTTGTTTTGAAGGTAATTTCAACTACTACAACTAACTGGATTAAGCACTACAACAAATATACTAATTTTTAATGTTTTTGCCATTTTATACTTTCTATTGCGATTTTCTAAATGATTACACCCTTCGATTTTATTGAAATTTTAATTTCGTGTTCTTAGATGTCTTTGTTAGCTACTATATGAATTTGGAAGTGGTGAATTGATGGGAACTATTTTTTACGATTTTTTATAAAAAAAAACCATTTGCATAATTTTTGTGAATGTGCTTTAAATAATTAACAGAATGATAACTTTTAGTCATTAGTTTATTAAAACAGTAAGAACAATAAAACATTTAAGAAAAGAATGACAATTATTAATAATCAGTATACTAATGTAAAAATAAGAACAATAAAAATGTATTAGAAAGATTCGAATCAAGTATACTATTAACAGTAAAAAAGAAGAAAATGGGTATAAAAATATTAATCATTGTACACCGTCTTAACACAGTACTTTTCGGAAGTCGATGATGTCTGAACTCTAATTTTTTTGTCGGACGTGGTAATTTTGAGTTCAATAAATTACTTTTGCTTTATTATTGCTTTCCTTTTTCTTTGAATTGTCGAATTGAATGTGAAAAACGGACTAACAAAGTTATTGTATTTTTGTCTTCATCAAAAACTGAAATCCAGGTTGTTGTGATTTTAAAAAAATCCAATCTCAGAGTATAGTTTAACAAGTACTTTCTTATCTTTTGACTCTTGCTATTGTTTAATGAGTTTTTTTTTTTAAATATCAAGTCATCGCTGATTTTTACGTTTTTGCAAATAATTTTGCAAAATTAATAATATTTATTGTTGTTATTGTTATATTAATAAACTAACGGCGAAAAATTATCATTCTGTTAATTATTTAAAGCACACTCACAGAAATTATGCAAATGGTTTTTTTTTTATAAAAAATCGTAAAAAAAAGTTCCCATCAATTCACCACTTCCAAATTTATACAGTAGCTAACAAAGACATCTCAAAACACGACATTAAAATTTAAAAAAATCGAAGGGTGTAATCATTTTGAAAATCGCAATAGAAAGTATAAAAGGGCAAAACATTAAAAATTTGTATTTTTGTTGCAGTGCTTACTTTAAGTTAGTTGTAGTAGTTGAAATTACCTTCAAAACAAGGTATAGATCATTAAAATCGGTCACGTATGTTAGGAGATACAAGCTAAAGAATAAAAACACCTTTTAGAAAAAAACGTAATTTCGTCAACTTTAAATTGCTCATAACTCTTAAAGAAATTTTTTTTAAATTTTTTCTTGAACTACGTATAAGATTTTTTTTAGGTAAATAATGCATACACAAAATTTCGAAGCAATCAAAAATAGTGATGTCAAAAATCGTCCCGTTTGGCGTGGAATGACTCATATACCCTCTTTTACCAAAGTAAGGGTATAAAAACTGAAAAATTTAAATTACAGGGATCTTATATATATTTTTTTGGTATATCTGGGATTGTTTAACCATTCTCCTTTGTGTGTGGTATAGTTTAAGCAAAGCCTATAATTAATAAATGGGTTGTTATCTGCCTACTGGTTTAAAAACGGCAGATTTATGTCCCCTTTATTTCTAAGTTCCCCCCACGGAGCGAAACAACCATATCCTGGACTTATAACATTTTTAATTTTTTACTAAAAGCCTCCATTGCATCCAACGAACAATTTCCGTTCTATAACATATCCGTCCCCTGTTTTATTCGCAATATTTATGATTAGGTTTCTTGGCGCATTTCACCTCAGAACATTCGTAATCATAAACTTCCGAACAACCAGTGTATGGAGTGGCGGAACAAGGGGGAGTTTTGAGAGGAAAAAACATTCATGTCCATAAAAGAAGGATGTTTGTATGTATATATATACATACTCCTACTGCCGTATACATATACGAGTATATCTAGAACGTTTTTGCGAACGACAGGATGAATGATGTTAATGCTTGTTTAATGGCTTATTTTCGTATGTAACCGAAAATGTACATTTATATATATGTATGTACGATATATCGTACTACATTTATTTATTAAAAAAAGAGAGAGAAAATATCGAGCAAAGGGTCCTGCTGGTGGCGAGTTTGTTTTATTAGAAAATACGGAAAAATCGACTTCTGCGATTGGAGAGGAAAAAAAATATTGTAAAATCGACAACAGATGTGAGTAATTTGAATAGTTCATGTTGTCAAACCACATTTTTCAATCGATCTGCATGAAAGTTCGTAGAGTGAAGTCTCTTGATACAAGAAACAGAGTCCCAAAATTTGAAAAAAAATAAATTTACTAGATTTAGATATATGGGGGATTTCACGTCAAGTGAATGAACTCTTGAAACCGATGTCTTCCGCTCGAGATGAAACTTGCACCATATTTAGTCCTATTAGGTAGTACTTAGGACACAAAATTTCAACAAGATCGTTTAAGAAAAGTCCGAGTTGGAGAGTGTTGAATTTTGTTATTTCGGTCCAATAGCCCATTTTTCCCATTCATATACATAATTGATTACCTTGTTGTGATTGTCGTAATTTAATTAAAATAAAAAATTAAATTAACATTTTATATAAAAAAAATCTATCCGTTTATTTTGAACACAGAAATTGAATGAATGCAAATCTTCCAGTTTTCATAATTTATGAAAACAAAAAGTCAAAGGTAACTTGATTACAAAATTTTCAATTTCAAAAGTTAAATGTATACCAGTTTATTTATAATCGCCACAACCTATTGTACTCGTAGTTAGGAAATTTAGTCAGAAGATTAATTTTTCTTCGATCTCTGATAAAAATGTAAAAAATTGCAAAAAAAAATTGCGAATTTATTTGTTAATTTAAAATTTATTTTTTTAAATTTTTTAAAAAAATATATTTTATTTTTTTTCTCAAACGATAGCTTTTGTCATTTTCTTAAATAGCTTAAAAGCAATTTGAGGGATGCTTATATACGAGGTATGTTCAATTACTTATTCTGACATGTCGGCCATTTTGAATGTTTAGTTAATTTTTGACAGCTGTTGTGCTTGGATGTGTTTTAACTTGTCTTCGATTTTTATCTATTTCAGAAAATGGATCAAAGAATCTGCATCAAATTTTTGGTGAAAGCCAAATAAAGTGCGCTGTCGCATTCCGAATGTTGAATGTGGCATATGGTGAACGTACCTTGGACTAAAGCAATGTTTATCGGTGGTACAAAATGTTCTTATACTCAAAGAAAAAATTAGTTTCTGTGAAACGAAATATTAGACAACTAATATCTTTTAAACCGCTGATGGGATGAAAAATTGATATTAGATGAAGATAAAGGCTACTGAAATTAAGATCCTTTAAATCTTTCATGAACTAAATAGGATAAATGGTTTTAGAGTTATGCTAAAATATGTGGTTCAATCTATATTTTTTTAGATGCTTATCTTTGATTTATGGTTGTGGTTTTAGCTGCATGTGATCCTTTGATATTGATAACTATGGATTGACAGATAATAACTTCAAACGGTGTTGAAATTTCTGTTCTGTAAGGTTTGGCAAGTCATCGTGAATCGTTTAACGCCAAAACAACACATCCAAGTTGTGCTAACTTACTTTAAAAAATTAAATCTGTTCGCGAAGTTCAAATCTGAGAATTGTGTTTAGTGATGAAGCTCATTTCTGGTCAAATGGCTATGTCAATAAGCAAAATTGCTGTATTTGGATTGAATACAATTCTCAAGTCGTTAACGAATCACCATTACTTCCATTAATATTGTGGGACTGGTGCGGTTCACACGCTGGCGGCATCATCGGTGACCAATATGTTAAAATTCAACACTCTCCAACTCGGGCAGTCCTTAACCGATCTGGTTGAAAATTTATGTCATATCTACTATCCAATAGGACCAAACTTGGTGCAAGATACATCCCGATCAGGAGAAATCGGTTTTAAAATTTTACTCACTTGACATGAAATCTCCAATACACTCGTATATATAGCCAGTTTATGTTCATTCTGATTTCGTATCTCAACACTATATGAGATATCTAGTTTGAAGAAAATCGGTTCAGATTTACACATAGTTCCTATATATATGCTCCTTCCGATTTTCTGTATTTTACATTGGGGCTTTAACTACACATATATCTATGAGCGCTTTTATTTGGGTCAATGGTTCCGAATAAAATGTATGTCTTATATCCTATATTCTATCACGCCAATTTCCAACCCCCCCATTCAATCCATATGCTTTTTTTGGTGTATGTACTCATAAATACCACCATCGTAGTCTAATCAGAGTAATGCATGAATAATGATGATGTTCTTCCTACCTTTACGACCGCATAAAAATTCATATAAAATATTTTGTGAGGAAATAAAAATCAACAAAAAAAAAATAATAATAACGAAAATACTGCTAGATATTTTTAGCAGCATAGGACCAGCTTTGGGCACCCAAAAACAAATTTGGGCGCCATACCAACGAAACGTCAACAGACCAAAAAGCCAAAAAGCATTTGATACGCATTAAATATAAAAGCTCTGTCCATGCCAATTATAAATTTAAATGATCAAATTATAAATTATAATGTCATTTTCACGTCTTACTTTTTATGGAGTTTTTACGCAAATACTGCGTTCGCAGTGGAGTACACATTAAGTTACGGTATGCGTCGGTCTGTCTCTCGAATGTGGATGACAATGACTTTATTATGCGTTGACATTTTACAGAATGCAGGCAGCAAAAAAAATATCTCAATTAAACTATATAGCAACAATAAAAACCTTAATTAAATTGCCTTAACACCGGGAAAATGCCAACAAATTCATTATGATAACGATCTGAGGGGTGGTAACACAAATCAACAGACGCCTCCAGCTTGATTTGCATTAAGTCAGAAAGTAGGGCACAGTGTTTCGTTGGAGCAAAATTGATGGAAACAAAAGTTACAATCTAAAATTGTTGTATTACAGTAGACAACAGTTAATTCGTTAATATAGGAGATCCTCTAACATAGGATGGCGGGTATATTCATTTTGTCACCCCGTTTGTAACGCCTCGAAATATTGCGATTTTTAAAGCACTGGCTGCACTTTTTTCAGGTAGGTTTGTTCCGCATTTTTTTTCTCCTATTCAATATCTACAACTTTGCTTCAGACAGAAAAGAGATATTCGGTACAGTATACCGAGAAAAAATATAAAAAAGTGCAAAAAATCAACCTTGAGCAAAAAAATCGTATGGCCATTAAATTAATTATTGAGCCAACTTGACTAAACGAATAACGCAGAAGTTCTTATTTTTGGGGCTACTTCACGTCCAATTCTCAAAACTGAGTTCCAAAATCATGTGTTGTACTGTGTAATTACACATATTGGGTAAAAATAAAACAAGTGTGTCAACATTTTTTGGGAGATCAAGATTTTTTTGAAATTTGGTATTAATCTGGTTGAGAATTTGAAAAAATAAAACAATTTGAACCGTTTTGCTAAATTTTGATTTTTTCGCGAGATATGACCTATTAAATTTTTCCGAGTGTGTTTAGAAAACTGCAATTTTCTCCGGAAATATTGAACGGATTCGACTGAAATTATTGCAGGTCGGTCCGAAACATTTCCTTAAATCTAAATATATCATAAACTTTAATTACCAACTGACCATATGAAAAATATTGCAAATTATTTTTTGCATATGCGAATAATTTCACTTTCTGGAGCAGTAAATTGAAATATTTTATATTTAGAATGCGTCCTATATTGACGTCCACCAGAATCAGAAAAAACATTTTGGTAGATCGAGCTGTGTAAAAATTTACAGCAATTTTACGGACACTACCTTTTTGAAAATATTTGTGGTTCATTATTACAGGACCTCAAGGACCTTACCAATTTTATCCAAATGTACACAATAGCTGAATCCATTAGTTCTGAGTCCAAAAACGCATTAATTTTTTTTCGGCGGATCAAGTTCTCAGCGTCGCGAGCTTCCAAACTGTGGATATATAATTTGCAATATCTCCGCCAATTCCTAATCAATCTGTACAAAATCAACGACAAAAGAGACGTGAGAAAAGTCACTTTCATATCTTGTTTCCTAATATATGTTTTATTAACCCATTAAGAACCAATTTTTTTACATTTTGTGTTAAATGCAATGATTTTGGAAAATGCATTATGGACTGGACTGTTCCTGCGGTGGAAGTATAAATTGGCGATTCTATTAATACAAACAACACCTTGGACAAGTAGAAACTACGCCATTACTAAAAATGGAACGATGCACGATCATCGAACGATACAAAACGACCAAAAAACGATCGAACAAAAAACGATACGAACGATACAAAATCATCTTGACTGATGAGGCCCATTTCCACCTCGGTGGCTACGTCAACAAGAAAAATTGTCGCATCTGGGGCTCGGAAAACCCAAGAGTTATTGTTGACAATTTTCTCCTTATTCAATTTGATGAATTGGGACTGCTGAACATCTGGTTCCATCTGAATGGAGCAGCGACGCATACTGCACTAGCCACAACGGAAATTCTGAAGTCTGAGTTTTAAGGTTGCCTTATAACTTGTTTGAGGCGTTACGAAGTCAAATGTAGAGCGACCTTTGTATAGGGGATATATCAAAACATGGACCTATGGCTACCGTTGTTCTTGTGAAGGATTCGGGGTATATATGAACCCCAGTTACCAATTTTCAGCCCGATCAGTTGGCATTTGTGGACTCTATGACGTAATGAAGTCAAATTGGGGGATGCTATACATATATGGGCGCTATTTTAAAAATGCACTGACTTGCCAATTTTCAATCCCAACGTACCTGCAGATATAAGAAGTATATGTACCAAATTTCAGGCACCTAGCTTTAAGACCTGCATTTTTCAGATTTTTTACTTGTCCCTGAGAAGGCATACCTTAAGTCCTTTGGATACTGGAAAACTGTTCCCGGAGTAGCAATCTTAAAGATCGGCAACCTAGAAAAAATAGTATTTCCTTTTCTGATGTTGAACGTGTATCAGAAGAGACAACTCTGTCTTAGCTTATCTTAGAGGAGAAGATTTTTAAATCCTGCATTTTACCGATTTTTACGATTGATCAATGCAAAGGCTGGTAACTTTTCTCGGAGTAGCCGATCCTATTCACACAACACAGAAGGTAATCTTAAAGATTTCTTTAAATATCCTATATTGAACCTGTACCAGAAAAAATAATTAAGCTCGGTCAAAGCAGGATGTCCTATCCTGTCCTAGACAAAAACATCTTCAAGTCCCGCATTTTCCGGTTATTTTGTTTTACTTTCCCAGAGAAGGCTTTCTTTAAGCCCAGTGAATACAGGTAATTTTTTCGTCGAAGTAGCCGATTTTATTCCGCATTTTCCAGTTTTCTATACTTTCACGGAGAAGGCTTTCTTAAAGCCTAGTGAAGACAGGTATTTTTTTGTCGACGTAGCCGATTTTATTCCGCTATATCCAAGGAATTCTTGAAGATTAAAGATCTAACATATTTTTTTTTCCAAATTTATATTTTATTCCAAATATTTTTTTTCCAAAGTTTCCAGATAAGTTAAACTTTAAGTCCATTCGAAGGCCGGCTATCGTATTTTGTGCTAGAGAAGATAATCTTAAATTCTTACATTTAACGGATTTTTACTTGTCGACAACATTAATTATGAAGATTTGCAGTCTATGAACATTTCTATCCATTCCAGATTTTTAACTTGTACTTGACGTCCGGCTATTTTCCCATAAAAGGAAATTGTGCAGATTGGCAATCTGGGAAAACGCTTCTTTTCATTCCCTATTTTGAAGCTGTGCCAGAAGAGAACAACGGTCGAAGATCGGCTATGCCGGAATACTATTCCTACATAGCGGTTAATGGATATGCCACGGATACTTGGAACCTAGACTTTTATCTGGGCAGACGAGAAAAGTTTTATCTTATCATTTTTTTTCAAAATCGGAAATAACTTCTACAATTGTGGTCCGATTTTCTCTTTTCATGGCTCGTTATATAAATGCTGATCTCTGGATTGTTTAACCACAAAAGCTTAAAATTGTAAGAAGTTGGCTATTTTTTTTCTATAAAATTGGTTAAATTCAAGTGAAAATAAAAATTCAAAGTCGAAAAATATAACAATTGTTCTAGATTTGGGCACATTTCGAATAAAATTTACAAAATGGCTACTTTCGTGATAATTTCAGCTTTTTATGTTGAAATAATGCGTGTAGGATCCCTTTTATTGCAACAAATTCGCTTCACCCATATGGGACCAACAATTAAATAAAAAGTTTGCGAAAAAAATCTAGAGATCAGCAGTTCTGTAACGATCCATGAAAAGAGAAAATCGGGCCAAAATTATGGATGTTATTTCCGATTTCGTAAAAAATTGAGAAAAACGTTAGTTTATATTGTAGGAAGTCAAGTCGCCTTTAAGTAATGATCCAGGTTTTAATGTCCAGTGGTCAATTTCTAAAAGTAATTGAAATTGACAATTTTATTAAGGGAAAATCAGATTTTTAGAGGTTATTTAAACCGCAAATAGACTTTAATTTCGTAATCGTAGAAACAAAATATTTTGCGACTATTCTTTAAACAAACCATGTAAGCCCTGCGATGTCAGTTAAGAAGAAATCTTGAATATGGACAATCTAGGAGCAAATTGTTTTTTTTTTTTTCAAATTTGGACCTGTACCAAAAGCGAAAAACGTTAAATCCGGCCGGATTTTCGGATAGTCTTTTCCTCAGACAAGAGAATCATTAAGACTTGCGGGAAAACTTATATTGCTTTACCGATTTTGGCCCTTCCCCTGAATAGGTTGTCTTTTGGCAAATTTAAATTTTTAAAACAATTTTTTAATTCAGCTATAATGCTATGGATCTTCTTTCTTTTAACTGATTTTAAGTACACATGAAAATGTCTTTCCTATACTTAGTTTATTCTATGATTTACAAACACACAAGATTCCAAATTTGGATCTACCAAAATTGTCGATTCCGAACCACTGTACCGTAGCAGCGGCAATAACAATGCTGGCTTTTGCATAGTTTAATTTGTTTTCATACACTGCGCATCTACGTAATTGCCAGTACTTTGTTTTGGTAAAAATTGTGGATTATTTACATAATAAATTATATTAAAAGTGATTGTGGTTTATGACCAAAAAGAAAAGCCACAACAACCGCCGCTGTCGCTGCCTATTTAAGGCCATCATTTTTGGACATTCGCTGAGCAGTTAAAGCAAAACACAAACATTTCGACTGGCAGTAGTGAGTGAGTCGGTGAAATGTTTGGTAGAAAATTTGCGACTTAGTATTTTTCATTAATTTTTGCCCCAGATATGAAATGTTAAAACAAAAACTTTCTCAACACCCACCTGAACTAACTGGCAAAGGTTTGAATTCGTCATACCCCAGCAAACCATCCGACAATGCCAACACAATCGATTCATTCTCGAAAGTGGAAAGAAAAAAATCGGGCATTTGCATTGCACGATCTGAGGAGTGTGGGCGTAAAAACGGATTCATATTTCTGCTGGATTTATATGCATATTTATTTGTTCATTGGCCAAAAATGCGAATAAAGTCCCATTAAAATGTCAAAAAATTGTTTTAATTTACAATGGGTGCACAAGAGTGAAGTGAATGAATACATGAGTTTTGTGAAATTTCCCATAAACTTACTTTCATTATTTTTTTATTGCCTTTGCCTTTTGCTGTGGTTAGACGGGCGCACAGTGTGGCATTGACCTATATTCTAAATGTGCTGTGGAAAAGCTGAATTTTTTTAGTAAAAGTAACCACATGCTATGTACACAGTGAAGAATTCCCATAACTTGAATGCAGGAATCATCAGTATTATATTAAAGCTGCGCTACTCGAATTGTTGTGGTACACTTTTGGTGTTCTTCAAACTTGAATAAGTTGAATATCAATGGTAAGCTCTTGATCTGAATATGTGTAGAATAATGTGTTTGTATAAATATAAACTCAGAAAATAATCCTAATAAATGTTATCATACCTATACAGGGTGGCTGATATGTAATGCAACAAAGTAAAGCGCTATATTTTTTAATTTTTTTTTAAATTTTATTGTTCAAAAGCAAAAAATGTCGGAAATAACATAAAATTTTAGAAACAGTTTAGATTTGTCCGAATTGGCCACCTTTGGCACGAATTATGGCCTTCAAACAGCCGACAAAGCCATCAAACGCTGCACGAAAGTGGCTCTGCGGTATTTTGGCCCATTCCCGGCGAAGCGCCGTCTTGAGATGATCGATACTTTGGTATTTTTTAGAGCGAACCTTTCTCTTTAAAATGCCCCAGGCGCAAAAGTCCAACGGATTGAGATCCGGAGATTTTGGTGGCCATTGTGCGGTAGAAATGAAGCGAGGAACCGGTCATTTTGTTTGTTCACAAACTGCTCAATTTGGAATGGCTTCTCATCGGAGAAAACCAAATTCAGTAACTGGCCACTTTCGTGCAAGCGAAGCAACTTCTTGGCTCTTTCCAGTCTAACTTTTTTTTGTGAATCGGTGAGCTCTTGCACTTTTTGGAACTTCAATGGCTTTAGTCCAAGCTCATTATACCCTACACCACACTGTGGTACAGGGTATTATAAGTTTGTTTCACGGCAGATGTTTGTAACACCTTAAAATAACACAGCTAGACCCACCTTAAAGTATACCGATCGACTCAGAATCACTAGCTGAGTCGATTTAACGACGTCTGTCCGTCCGTCCGTCCGTCTGTCCATGTAAAGTTGTTCGTCGACTACAGGCCGCAATTTCACTCCGATCGTTCTGAAATTTTGCAGTTTAGAGTATTTCACGGCTGTTAAGATCGCTATTGAATTTGGTTGGAATCGGTTCAGATTTAGATATAGCTCCCATATATATCTTTCGTCCGATTTGGCTTTTGAAATTTAGAATGGTAGAGTTTCTTGATCCATGAACCAACATTGCTGAATTTGAAGAAAATCGGTTAAGATTTAGCTATAGCTCCCATATATATGTTTCGTCCGATTTGGCCCTTTAGTCCTATAGAAGCTGTACTTTACATCCGATCGTTTTGAAATTTAGAATGGTAGAGTTTCTTGATCCATGAACCAACATTGCCGAATTTGAAGAAAATCGGTTCAGATTTAGATATAGCTGCCATATATATCTTTCGTCCGATTTGGTCCTTTAGTCCTATAGAAGCTGTATTTTACATCCGATCGTTTTGAAATTTAGAATGGTAGAGTTTCTTGATCCATGAACCAACATTGCCGAATTTGAAGAAAATCGGTTAAGATTTAGCTATAGCTCCCATATATATGTTTCGTCCGATTTGTCCCTTTAGTCCTATAAAAGCTGTATTTTACATCCAATCGTGTTGAAATTTAGAATGGTAAAGTTTCTTGATCCATGAACCAACACTACCGAATTTGAAGAAAATCGGTTAAGATTTAGCTATAGCTCCCATATATATGTTTCGTCCGATTTGTCCCTTTAGTCCTATAAAAGCTGTATTTTACATCCAATCGTGTTGAAATTTAGAATGGTAGAGTTTCTTGATCCATGAACCAACACTACCGAATTTGAAGAAAATCGGTTAAGATTTAGCTATAGCTCCCATATATATGTTTCATCCGATTTGGCTCTTTAGATCCAATCGTTTTTATACCCTTCACCACACTGTGGTACAGGGTATTATTTAAGTATAAAATGTCCCAAAAGTAAATTTATGTAAACAATTTATACATGAATTACAAAATTTATATATCAGAGTTATTCAATATTACGAGAGTGGTGTAGGGTATTATATAGTCGGCACCGCCCGACTTTAGCCTTTCCTTACTGGTTTTTTAATATGTGTTGTATCCGTTCTCGCGATATGTTCAGCTCACGAGCAATTTTTCTACCACTGCGGCGTGGATTTCGATCAAATCTGGCCTTCACTTTTCGGATCATTTCTGGTGTTGTTACCGTTTTTTTTTCGTCCACTTTTTGGGCGCGATGCAACACAGCCAGTATCACGGTAACGAGCAATGGAGAAACAAAAGATTTATTCACATTTAAATGCTGGAGGGCTCTAACGATAGCCACTTGTGTTTTTCCACCCAAATATAAAGCAATCACACTATCACGCTTGAATTCCATCACGAATAACTTTTTTCTGAATGCAATAGATCAAAATGCTTTTGTAAGCTTGTAAATAATAAAATGAACTGTCACTGAAATAAATCTGTCAGCTATCAGGCTAGTGGTTTAGAAATGATAGCAACCTGAAGTTGGTTGCAATACATATCAGCCACCCTGTAATAATTATTCTACATAATTTTTGGTGGTACACTTGTGCGTCTCCAATAAAATGTACAACACTGGAATTATTTTCTTTTTCAGAGAGGTGCTGATTATTATTCTCCCCTCACATTAGAGAGGATGGTATATATCATTTGCTACGAACCAAATGTGTAACACATCAAAGGAGTGACCTGAGACCCCAAGTACATTTGGCGAAAATTCGATTTGTTTCATTTTAAGTCATTTGAGCAATGTCCGTCCGTCCATCTGTCGGTCTGTGCGTCTGTCTGCAGGCTGGTGGGCACGATAACTATCGAAAGGATTAACTGATTGGCTTCAACTTTGGTATGCGGAAATATTTTTCTCTATCTCCGGCTTAGTTCAAAGGCGGGCCATAATGGTACACTCCTTCTAGTTCATCCCGTACAAAGGGTTAAGATTTAGTGAAATATTGAGTCTTTTATAACTTCTATACTACTTACTCGAATCTTCTGAAACTCCACACATAGTTTTATTTTATTAATCGCTAACACCTCAAGGAAAATGGGTGATGCCCCTTTTGGTACCTCCCATATGAAAACTTGAAATTTTGTACATTTTGTAATGCTTTTATAGTACCAGAGACCAGAAAAGAGTGGGCGTTATTGGCGCGCCTCTTTTTGTACCTCCCACACAAATATACCATTTTGCACCAAAACTTAACTGTTTACAACTTGAATACCAGTGCATACAGATATTTGAAATGTTGTATAGTGTAATGCTTTTATAGTACCTTTAGTCCAGTGAAAAATGAGAGTCATTGACACGCGCCTTGTGGTACTACCACACAAATGGACCATTTTGTACCAAAAGTTAAGAGCTTGTAACTTTAATATTAGTGCCTATTTTAAAGCTATTTAATGCAATTTAAATTGATAATAATTTAATCAAATCAAAAAAAAAATTAATATACGATTTTTTGGGGCTGAAGGTGAGTGGATTCTTACGCGACTAAACATTCCTACTTGTTTTTAATTTATTTTAGTAAAATTAATACACTTTGGGCAGCCGAAAACACATTTTGCCAACTCAATTTTTATACTCGTCACTGTATTATTATTAAAGATTGTAACCAATAATTACAGCCCATAACTGTAAAATGATTGGAATAATTTAATTAATTAATAATTTAAAGAAAAGTTTTTAAATTAGATTCTCTAAATTGGATTACTAGCAATAATACGTTTTTGTCATTATTTAGTTAATTGTTATTTACACAGTACAACACATGATTTTGGTACTCAATTCTGAGAATTGAACGTGAAAGTAGCCCCAGAAATAAGATCTTCTGCATTATTCGTTTAGTCATGTTAGGAGAAAAAAATGCGGAACAAACCTACCCGAAAAAAGTGCATCCAGTGCCTTAAAAATCTCACGCCTTAAAACTCTTGTCACATTCCACCACTGATGGTGGTGAACAATCAATAGCAACTCGGAAATATATTTAGCAATCTTTATTCGTGGGTCAAAAAACTGTTGTCTTCTAAATGATATGTTAAAAAAAATATTATTGCTTTAGATGCAAGAGATATATATAGTTACTAGCAGGACCCGGTCCACTTCATTGCCCCAGATTTCAGATTTCATTGCCCATATTTCAGATTTCCGGAAATACATAAAAATATAGTAAAATCTAGAGGGACCTTTGTATGGGGGCTAACGACTACCGTTGTTTGTGTGAATGGTTCCGGGTATAAATAAACTGTAGTTGCCAGTTTTCAGCCCTATTCTCCGAAGTGAAATTTAACGATATTGCCTATTGTCAATCCCAAGTTACCAAAAAATATATGAAGTATCTTTACACAATTTCAGTCATCTAGCTCAACTATTGTAGACTGTTGAGTGATTACAACAGACGGACATAGCTAAATCGTCTCAGAAATTTATCTTCTTTAGAGGTGTTACAAATGGAGTGACAAAACAAGTCAAGGCGGATTAAGTTTGGCCATGCCGAATCTTCTATACCCTCCACCATGGATCGCATGCGAATGGTTACGGGTAGTAATAAACTCAGTATACCAAATTTCAGCCAAATTCGTTGAAATTTGACGTTTTTGTGGCGTTAAGAAGACAAATCTAGAGGGACCTTTGTATGGGGGCTATATAAAAACATGGACCTGTGACTACCATTGTTCGTGTGAAAGATACCGGGTATAAATAAACCCCGATCAGTTGATATTTGTGGTCTCTATGACGCTAAGAAGCCAAATCGGGGCGATGCTATATATGGAAGCTATATCCAAAAATTGACCGATATTGCCCATTTTCAATCTCAACATACCTGCAGACATAACAAGTATATGTACCAAGCTCAAGTATTATAGATTGTACCGTGATTACAACAAACAGACGGACATGGCTAAGTCATATTAGAATTTTACGACGATTAATGAATATACCCCCGATCCTATGGTGGAGGGTATAATGAATATACCCTCACCATAATATGGTGATGGGTATACAAATAAATTAATTATTTCAATTTTTTCTTGATAAAAACTGGTACATCTTTCTGGGAGATTACAAAGGCTACCACATTATTAAGTTTATTTCGGAGAGCGGCGATTAATTCATTACTACGTGTGAAATTAGGGAATAGTGAAGCGGTTATAATAATTGAATAACCCAATTAATGTTAATCCTTTGTACATATGCAAAATGTGAAGCCATTCGGTCACCTTTTTATATTTTTCTATGAAATACCTGTTACACATATAGCACAGCTTCAAACAAATTAAATTACCTGAAATAAAAGAAAATGTATGTTAGTTAATATGCAAAAGAAAATATAGGAATATATGTATATAACTGCAATAATTACTCGTATTTCGACTAAGAGGCATACAAATTGAGAAAATGTACATTTTGGAACTGGATATTATAATATTGTGCTGCTGATTTTACGACTAACCCATCATTTATTAAAAGGATAGATGTAAATTAACTATTTTAGTCGACTTAGCAATGGCGCGCTAAACTGCACTTAAGGAATTGCCGAACCACGGTTTCGTAATTAAAAATAATGTTTTTTTTTCTATATATATTTAGCTGAAAATTATAAATTTATGGTTTGTCTACAGCTTTTCTCAGATAAAACGATATATGTTTAAATATATCATCCATATAAAGGTCCATCCCGTTTTAACTTCTTTGGCTCTAAAAGCCTTATTTTTGGGGGGCAAAAAAATAAAATGTACGAAAATTAATGTTACTCTGCCTTAATCCAATCCAGCTTCATGTTCCAAGACAATCCACCTCCATTTGGACTCATTAACGCTACCCATGCACATTTTATTCTCAATTTAATTTTTATAGCTGAGCGCTGCCGCTATTACTTTTGTAGATAAGTATGTAGGATACAGGACCAACATTAGTAATTGTACACTTACTTTTGCTAAAAGTGGTAAACATATCCGTTTTAGGATTTTAAATCATATGAGAAATGTCTGTCCGTGGGGTTTGTCTGGCTCGCAACATAACTCTGGAAAGGAGTAACCTATTGACTTAAAATTTGGTATTTGTTAATATTTTTCCTAGATTAGAAGATGGCTATGTAGGTCCACTCCTTCTGATACCACCCTCTCAAATGATTAACAAATAGTGTAATACGAAATTCCAAGTATTGGTATGCGCTGGTATTAAAGTTAAAATCTGTTAACATTTGGTACAAAAAGGTCCATTTGTGTGGGAGGTACCAAAAGGGGGCGGGCCAACAGCGAAAATTTTTCTCTGGACTCTAGGTACTACAAAAGCATTACACTGTACAAAATTTCTAGTATTTGTATGCACTGGTATTAAAGTTATAAGCTATTAAGTTTTGATTCAAAATTGTCCATTTGTGTGGGAGGTACCAAAAGGGGTGTGGAAACTTCGCCTATTTTTCTCGAGGTAATAGTGACTAATAAACTGATACTATGTTTAGAATTTCAGAGGATTCAAATAAGTAGTATAGAAGTTATTAAATAATCAATATTTCACTAAATGTTAACCATTTGTGGGGGAGGTACTAGAAGGAGTGGACCAATATGGCCCATCTTCGAACTTAGCCGGAGATAGAAGAAAATATTATCACATACCAAATTTGAAGTTAATCGGTTACTCCTTTCGAGAGTTATCGTGTGCACCAGCCAGCAGACAGAAAGACGGACGGACGGACGGACATTGCTCATTCGGCTTAAAATGATCCAAAACGGATATCCGCCGAACATACTTAGGGTCTTAGGTCACTCCTTCGATGTGTTACACTTTTTGTTCGTAGCAAATGATATATGTATACCCTCCTCTCTAAGGAGAGGGGATAAAAATGGGCATTATTGCCACGCCTCTTTTGATACCTCCCACACAAAATGGTCTAATCATACCAACATTGAATGGATTATAGCGTTAATAGCAGTGACGATAAACACTTATAAATCGGTACAATGCAATATCTTTGAAGAACCTACTGTTCAGTGCAAAATACGAGTACCAGAAAGGGCTCGACACACATTTTGACAGATTAATTCTATCACAACTTCTCCATAATTTCTGTAGCAATAATCTACAGAATGTCTTCACATTATGTATTTTAGATAACTTTGGCAATTTCAATAGACTGACACAGGATGAAAATTTTTTTTCAAACGATCTGTCATCTCTCACCCGATGTACCATATTACATTACTCACAAAGTGAGGGTATACTTTAGTCGGTTTAATCGAAATTTGCTTAATTGTTCTTTACTTGATTTAATCTAGTTACTTTACAATTTATGTCATTATTCGTATTTTGTAATAAATTTCTTTGTAAATCACTTTCCCGTCAAAAATGACAACCAGTTGTCCCTTTGTGTTTGTGCAGAAGCGACAGATTTATGTTCATTTATAGTGTATCAAATATAATGATGCCCTCCTTCCACCTAAAAATAATCTTTGTGTCATTTAAGAATGTCAATTCCAAATAAATCCTTGCCACTGGGAATAAATCCTTAAAGCAAACACAAATATGAACGGACAAATAAAAAAAGGAGAGACAAAGAAAACAAAAAAGGATTTGTCTCGTTTTATTTACATCTTCTCTCATATCAATCAAACAATACAAGCTTAACTTATGCCCCAGACAGCCAAATCATTCCATTCACTTGGAAACCATCCAGCCTGCTTGAGGACATACAAGGATGCATTCCATTCTGCACCCTAATACTCCGTAATGTCACACTGGATTTTATGGTTTGGAAGAAGGCAAACAAACCAAAAAAATTACAACGGACAAAATGTTTTTTGGTGCTTTTGTTGGCTTTTGTTTTTTGTTCTGCTTAGGTTTCAAATTTCATAAAAATTGAGATTTAAATTCCATTTAATGCGAAAGCGAGTCACTCCTCTATGTCGGGGGAAAAAACTATTGCAATTGCACCAATAGTGCCTGGATTCGGAGGCTAAACGCTGCAGTCACATCACTCATGTCTCTGCCGCATCCAGGGCATCAAGAGCCGTTGCAACAAAGTCTGCAGCTAACTCTTTCATGCTATACGCTACCAACTGCTGCTGTTTCCATTTAAGTGAATTGTCTACCCAAAAATGCTGCTCCAAAAAAAAGGACGATGGAGGATAAAGTGCTGAATAAAATCGACCAAAAACAGACACAATATGGATGGCATAGGTTGCCAATGTGATTGTGTTCGTCGGGTATTGTAACGAGCAGAGAACTATGAAACCAATCAATCGCAATCCGTTTCGATTTTTTGTTTCTTTTGCTTTGGAAGCTGCTGCTGCCGCTGCCTATGGCTACTATGACTGTGGATGTGGCTGTCATGGTATCTGGAAAGACCTCTTGGTTACCGTCAAATCGAAAACTGGTAAGCGGCGGAGATAAAGTTTGGGAACTTCCATAACAACTAATGCAAATGCTAAAATGACTGCAAAAACAAATGGCAAAACGCAATGCCATGGGGTTGTTGGGGTAACATTTTTCTTACTTGTTTTCGGAATTAGGAGTAGTGAGGGAAACATAGCGATTATTCGAATAAATTTCATTTTAGAAAATAAGGAGATGAACCAACTGCTACCAAGGAACAGAATTCGTTGTTAATTTTTTCGGAAATCTATAATTTTCTTTCTAGTAGATGTGAAGAGAAACAACAGGTATATTGTACATATTTGGTTAGTACAGACTTTTAAATGCAGTAAATATATATTTCTGCACATTTTCGTGAATTAAGCTTCGCACTGTTGTACAAATTATTACCATTTAGTATCGAGAAAAATCTTAAAAGTGTACCACAAAAATAAAGCTAACATTTTCATTATATGATTAGTCAAAAAAAGGTTATCGTTACTTAAAATTAAATTCTGTTATCAAAAAGTCAGATTCTGCATATTTCTGACAAAATAACTTTATGGTGATGTAGATTTTATTACCTTTTACCAACACTAAATATCTTAGAAGTGTACCACAAAAGTTAAGGTATCACTTTTACTATATAACAAGTCCAACTTGTGATTATTACAAAATCTCAAATACTTAAAAAAGCGGTTCTGCACATCTATGAGGTAACATCTTTTAACTGATATATAGCTTAATATAATTTCCTTAAACTGAAAGCCTTAAAAGTGTACCACAAAAACATAGTGATTATTAAGGGTATTGATTGTTGTAAATTGTCAAATACTTAAAAAACCCTATTCTGCATATCTTTAAGGATACAGCATTCTGCAGATATACAATGTGATGCCAGTTACGAACACTAAAGACCTTAAAAGTGTACCACAAAAATCAACACTAGCGCTCTTCTTTTATGACTAGTTAAGCCAAAGTTGTGGCAACAGTACAATATCAAATATATTAAAAAAAATTTTCTGACAATAACGATCTTAAAAGTGTACAGCAAAAGTAAATGTAAATACATATATTTACCAAAGTTTGTGAGTTTTAAAATTTTATGAATACGTTAAAGTTTTAATTCTGCACTTCTTGAAGATAGAAGCTTATTATTGATATACAACTTAATAAAATTGTCTAAATCTAAATATATTAAAAGTGTACCACAAAAACATATATAGGTAAGATAAGAAAAGATTTTATATTAACTAGTTGAGATTATGAATGCAAGTGTTTCTCAAAAACTGTCATAACAACAAATTTATCCGATTCTGGAAATCTCGGAGGATACTGTTTTGTGCTTCTTTTTATTTGATTACCATTTATACCCACAAAAATGGGTTTAACGCAAACAACAAGTTTTTCAACAATGGCAGGTCAATGTTGAGAGTTAATGACGGTTGTACTTGGATCAAAAACTGACAATTTATATACAAGCTGTCAATTTTCAAATAAAGGCTTCGTTTTGAAGACAGCTCCTCTATATCCTTAAGGGATCACAAACAACATATCTTTATTTTTACCTGTCTAATTTCCCGGGGAGTCAGTCCAAAATTGGAGCACGTTGCTTCCTCGCTCGAATAACTCCATCACTAATTGTATTGACTTCATGCTCCATTCGGCCGCACACTTCAATAGAATATGCCATTCCGAGTTAGGTCTTGCGAGGCGCAGTGGAAGAGGAATTATTGTTTGACTGAATATCTGCGGAGTGTGGTTCTGTGTTTGATCGTTAAACTATTTTTCAATTTCGAAACTAGGAAAATTTATGATTGTTGACGATTGTTTAGACGTTATGTTTGAGAAATGTTTTTATTTTGCGTTGTCGAGTTTCGCTTTTTAATGGTTTCAGGGAGAAGTGCCCGAAATTTGAGGGGAGTTAGAGAAGTAGAATAATATAACATCAATTGAGTCAAATGGCTCCAAAATTTTGCTTAATTTGCCTACATGTTTTGCCTCCCTGTACTTACTAAAAAATAATTGTAATCTATTAATTTTACTTTTTGTCGACAATATAAAGTTTTCTCTATTTTGACTGTAATTTGGAAAATTGCAAGATAACTGCACGATAACAATTACACTGTGAGACAAAAATTGACGGCTATATTTTATTTTTGATGTATTATAACCTTATTATTACACAAAAGAGATAAAGTTTAAGTTATTTTTAATTTTCTATCGTTATTTTTTCAAAAAATATGTCTTCACAAAATAAGTCTTCGAAAATATCTGAAAAAAATTGAAATATTGAAGAAGCTGAGCATAATATGCCTTTTTTTATTTATAACCTCACTTTAGAGTAGGAGAGTATATATTACTTGTTACGGATTAAAAGTGTAACAAAACGGAGGAGTGACCTAAGATCCTAAGTATGTTCATTGAGCAAGGTTTGTCCTTCCGTCTGTCGGGTTGGTTTGCACGCTAACTTTTGAAAGGAGTAACCGATGGACTTGAAATTTGGTACGTGGTAATATTTTCTTCTATCTCAGGCTAAGTTTGAAGATGGGCCATATTGGTCCAACTCTTCCGGTACCTCCCACACAACGGGTTAAAATTAAGTGAAATATTGACTCTCTCATAACTGCTTACTACCCATATACTAAAATTCTGTAATACCACACATAGTAATAGCTGATGCTATTACCTTGAGAAAAAATGGGCAAAGTTGCCCCAGTCCTTTTGGGACCTCCGACACAATATGACCAGTATGTACACAAATATAACAGCTTATAACTTTAATACCATTACATATAAATACTTCAAATTATGTGCAGTGTAATTCTTCTACAGCACCTAAGATCCGGTGAAAAGTGAGCGTTTTTGTCACGCCAATTTTGGTCGCCCCAACACAAAATTGTGAAAACAAACCAAAATCGAATAGTTTAAAACTTCAATACCAATTCATATAAACAATTATAGTTCGAAACAGTATTTGAGATACCTATCTAACTTTCAAAAAAAATTTTAGGAATGCCAAAAAATTGGGATTTTTATAGGGAATCTATCAAATTTTACTAATTTTCCCAAAAACTACATTTATTCATAACACATTTTGAAATATTCGAATGCAATATTAATTGCAAAATGTATGTTTTAAATATATGTATTGCATGTTATGTTTTGATTAATGATCTCTCTTTTAAATTTCGATTTATATTTAAAGAATATAAGAAAAATTATTTTTGTTGTGAAAATAAATATATTGAATATCATTTATAATCAACCTTTAGATGTCTAATAGCATAAAAAGTAAAAAATTACCAAAAAAAAATACGAAATAAAATATCGCGTGCGATTGTGATTAAAATTGAAAAAAAAATAAAAATTCGCATGCGAATTGTTGGGTTTTCTGTAATTATCTTGAAAAAGAACAATTGGCCAAAATCAACCTTAGTACCAATTAAATTGCTAATCAAAAGCAATAAGCGAAATCCTTTTGTCAAAATGAAATAATGTTTTGGCATATGTTTTTTCACTTTGAATGCGTGTGAATGTCGCATTCGGCATTGCAGAACTGCTCATATGCGTATTTGTCGTCATTACTTATGTAGTAGTCATCTAAATGTTTCCATATTTTGCACAACTTTTGCAATGACTTTGATTTTATTTTTTATTTTTTATTTTTTATTTTTTATTTTTTATTTTTTATTTTTTATTTTTTATTTTTTATTTTTTATTTTTTATTTTTTATTTTTTATTTTTTATTTTTTATTTTTTATTTTTTATTTTTTATTTTTTATTTTTTATTTTTTATTTTTTATTTTTTATTTTTTATTTTTTATTTTTTATTTTTTATTTTTTATTTTTTATTTTTTATTTTTTATTTTTTATTTTTTATTTTTTATTTTTTATTTTTTATTTTTTATTTTTTATTTTTTATTTTTTATTTTTTATTTTTTATTTTTTATTTTTTATTTTTTATTTTTTATTTTTTATTTTTTATTTTTTATTTTTTATTTTTTATTTTTTATTTTTTATTTTTTATTTTTTATTTTTTATTTTTTATTTTTTATTTTTTATTTTTTATTTTTTATTTTTTATTTTTTATTTTTTATTTTTTATTTTTTATTTTTTATTTTTTATTTTTTATTTTTTATTTTTTATTTTTTATTTTTTATTTTTTATTTTTTATTTTTTATTTTATTTTATTTTATTTTATTTTATTTTATTTTATTTTATTTTATTTTATTTTATTTTATTTTATTTTATTTTATTTTATTTTATTTTATTTTATTTTATTTTATTTTATTTTATTTTATTTTATTTTATTTTATTTTATTTTATTTTATTTTATTTTATTTTATTTTATTTTATTTCATTTTATTTATTTATTTATTTATATCAATTACAATACAAAGTAAATTTATATTCTAATTTTACGGTCCAGGGGAAAGCCGGGTTACAAAGACCATATGGCTAGATTTTGCAGCGACAGACCAGAGCCTCTGGTGGGAATCGAACCCACGACCCCCAAACTCATAGGCGGGTACGCTACCAACTCACTCACCTACTGGGGCGCTCATTATACCCTCACTTTAGTGTGACGAGGGTATATATCATTTGCTACGGAAAAAAGTGTAACACATCGAAGGAGTGATCTAAGACCCTAAGTATGTTCGGAGGAAATCCGTTTTGGGTCATTTTAAGTCGAATGAGCAATGTCCGTCCGTCTGTCTGTCTGTCTGTCTGTCTGTGTGTCTGCTGGCTGGTGCGCACGATAACTCTCGAAAGGAGTAACCGATTGACTTCAAATTTGGTATGTGGTAATATTTTGATCTATCTCCGGATAAGTTCGAAGATGGGCCATATTGGTCTACTCCTTCTGGTACCTCCCACACAAAGGGTTAAAATTTAGTGAAATATTGATTCTTTAATAACTTCTATACTACTTATTCGAATCTTTTGAAATTCTGCACATAATATTAGTATATTAGTCGCTATTAACTCGAGAAAAATGGGTGAAGTTGGCATGCCCCTTTTGGTACCTCCCACACAAATGGACCATTTTGCATCAAAATTTAACTGCTTATAACTTTAATACAAGTGCATAAAAATGCTTGAAATTTTCTACAGTATAATGTTTTTGTAGCGCCTATAGTCCGGTAAAAAATGGGCATCATTGTACAGCCCCTTTTGGTACCGCCCACACAAATGGCCCGTTTCGTACCAAAGTAAACGGCTTGTAACTTTAATACCAGTGCATACAAATACTTGAAATTTTGTACAGTGTAATGCTGTTGTAGTGCCTATAGTCCTGTAAAAAGTGGGCGTTATCACCCCGCCCCTTTTTGTACCTCCCACACAAAATGACCAAATCATACCAAAATTACATAGCTCGTAACGTTAATATACCAGTGCTCACAAACGCTTATAGTTCAGCACAATGCAATGTATTTAAGAATGTACTGTTTACCGAAAAATATGTGTATTTGGAAAACCCCTTCTGGTACCTCCCACACAAATTGACAGATTTATTGGTGTAATGTTATATATTACATTACTCACAAAGTGAGGGTATACCTTAGTCGGTTTACCCGACTGAAACTTTCTTACTTGTTTTATTTTATTCTACTTTATTTTATTTTATTTTATTTTATTTTATTTTATTTTATTTTATTTTATTTTATTTTATTTTATTTTATTTTATTTTATTTTATTTTATTTTATTTTATTTTATTTTATTTTATTTTATTTTATTTTATTTTATTTTATTTTATTTTATTTTATTTTATTTTATTTTATTTTATTTTATTTTATTTTATTTTATTTTATTTTATTTTATTTTATTTTATTTTATTTTATTTTATTTTATTTTATTTTATTTTATTTTATTTTATTTTATTTTATTTTATTTTATTTTATTTTATTTTATTTTATTTTATTTTATTTTATTTTATTTTATTTTATTTTATTTTATTTTATTTTATTTTATTTTATTTTATTTTATTTTATTTTATTTTATTTTATTTTATTTTATTTTATTTTATTTTTTTTTTTGTTTATTTGTTTTGTTATTTTACCAATATTATTTTATTGTCTGAAATGCAATATTTTAATCTTTCTATGGAAATTTTATTATATAACATTCGTCACATATTTGACATTTGCTTCCCAAATATCCAATTATTATATATAAGTTATAATTGCATGGTCAGACTGACCATCATCTTCCACTCAGGAAGAAACCTCCCTAAGAATACGAGTATGTATGTGTTACTGTCACAAGAGTATCCTTTCATAGTACTGGTAGATACCCCATAAATCTCTGCTAATGTCTGCTGACAAGAGCATCCCAGTTATCCTCAGATCTCTTCCCAATACTCTGAAATAGCTTTCAATGTTAATTAACCCAACAATTTTGTCTAAATGTACTTAAATCCACACACCAAAAAAAAGAATACACAAACCCTTATGAATAAATCCCTCCTTCCCCCACCAACACTTACGTATGTTTCCAGAGGACTGATGCTGGCAACAAAACAGTAAATCTACCATTAACTTTGTTCGGGGGAAAAATATCGAAAAATCCCACTTCTCAATATAAGTGAATTTCCTAACGAATACGTCTGCAATACTCGAAAATGTATTGCAGGGGGTGGGAGTGGGGAAGTGTCGATGGCAACCAAATCACTGTTGTATTCTAATAAGGACCCCTTAACTCCGTTGTCCTCTTCTTATCGTTCCCAACTCATCTTTGGTTTGGTGAGAGGGCTGAAACGCACATGATTCCGGCATATCAAATAACACCACTACTCTCATGATTCTTCCTCATTTGGTTGGGCGTATCTTTTTTTTAACTTTTTTGATTTTCAAAAACCAACGGAAATTATAACTATGGTAACAAAACACAATACCCATGTATTGTGCATAACCAAATATGATAGACACTTTCGGCTCGTTTCGATTCGCCCGAGCTGAGACTGGGACAGGAGTCAAGTCAGCCACAGTGTTTTGCCACCATCACCATACCCGTGAGAGCTTATCATGATGCAAAGAATATTAAATTGCCAACTTATATTAAATTTATCTTTATCTTCATAATTCAGTTACCAAAACAACCGAACAACAATTCAGCCCAAACCAGACCAGGCCAGACCGAGCCAACCAAACAACGTTCAACGCCCGTGCAAAAAGGGTGTGTACCCGTACGTTGGCCGGCGGACGATGGACGGGTGTTTACGTATCCTAACAACACCAGAAGGAATAACAAACGTACAGCTCCAGCAACAGCAGCATTAGCATTAGCAATGTTGGTTGGATAAAGCTGTGCAAAAACGTTTTGAAGTATTTTTAGCCAGAAGGGGTGAAATCTACACACGTTCGTGAATGTACTCCCAGGAAAAAAATGAAACAAAAACTGATATAAACACCCAAATATTTAAAGTTGAAAGTGTTTGGAACGGGAGATTTTTCAAATTGACTGGAAGTTAGTGATACCGAGGGTTGGGTGGGAAGTGGTTTGATGTTAGAGAAATTTGGAAAAGAAAACAGTTTGGTGAAAAATATTTTTAAAAAATTTTTGAGAGTACTTTTTTTTTGTTTAGATACTCCGCTGACCAATGAAATATCTCCGATAGTCTTGGAGTATTGGCCACATATACCCATAAAGAAATGAGGAACTTTATTTTTTTCATACTGCGACTAAATTTATTTGTTTTCTGTTAGTGTTCGACTTTTTTTGTCGACTGTATAGGACAGAAATACCTCCGTTTACAAAAATATAAATGTAAATTATTTGTAGGATATAAAAATTTTTATTGCAATTAATATTTGTTCTCAGATGTATTAAGAAGAATTCTACTTAAATTCTTGTGTTTATACATATTTGCTGCATTTATTTCTCTTTGCGAAAATGTTTAATTAAATGTACACTAAAAACCATTTTGTTTAACAAAATATCCAAGAAATATTTGATATACTCGTATATATATATTTGAATTGACCACCTCCTACATTACTGGGTAGTGCACAAGGCCTAGCTACATTACTAGTAATTCTGTGGACAATTGCCACCTTCCAGTTGTTATGTTACGCTACTTTAAGCTAGCGATGTGGATAGTTGAAATGAACTGCCTATTTCATTGGCGATACGGGGACAATTACCACGCAAAAATCTGCCGGGCAGACACACATATAGTCACGCCCTATCCCGCACAACACAACAAAGCCGTTTAGTTGTTTAGTGTATATACAGGGTGGCTGATGAATATTGCTACATTAAGAAACTCAACTAGCTTTTATTTCAGTGTATGGAATTCAGTTTTCTTTTATTCATGTTAAAGCTCATAAAATTTAATTAAATATAGCTTAATTAGTTTTAAAAATAATGGAATTTAAATGCCCCCTGCTCGTTGATGCATGTGCGGCATCTTACCAAAAAGTTGTTCATTACTGCTTGGAGAGTTGAGACGGGATAGCCGCAATTGTTTCTCGAATGGATTGCTTTACTTCATTCAAATTTGTTGGTTTTGCTTTGTAGACTTCCTGTTTGCAATAACCCCACAAGAAAAAATTCAGGTGCAGTAAGGTCAGGCGACCTGGGGGGCCAACGGAATGTGGAGTTTCTGGATATCAGCTTATTGGGAAATTTTCGCCGCAATTCTGTCATAACAGGCCGGGCTATGTGAGGAGTTGCACCATCTTTCTGAAACCACACAGAGTTGAAAGAAATTCTCATTCGGCGTAATTCTGGATAGAAAAACTCTCTCAACATGCTCAAGTAACGGCCTCCAGTGACTGTAACGGTGTGACCGTTTTCTTCGAAGAAGTAGGGCCCGACAATGCAGCGTGATGAAACTGCACACCACACTGTGACACGAAGTGGATGCAATTCCGTCTCATGGAGTATCTGTGGGTTGGAAGCATTCCATATTCGACAATTTTGTTTGTTTATGTTGCCGTTTAAATCGAAATGGGCCTCGTCAGACATGAAAAGACAGTTCAACATGTTTCCGTCCTCTTTTGAAGCATCTTCTGGCAAAATTCCAAGCGAATCGGGAAGTCTGCTGAGTTCACTTTGTTGGCCATTTGAATTTTATATGGGAATAACTCCAAATCTTTGTGCACAATTGACTGCAATGACTGTCTGCTTATACCCATTTCAGCAGATAAGGTTCTTGTCTAAACTCTTGGATTGTTTTGTATGGCATCAGCTACAGCAGCGATTGTTTCCTCCGTCCGAACTGAAGGGTTTCGATGGTAAGGTCTTCTGTTGACTGTCCCATGCTCGGAAAAATTTTTAACAAGTCTCTTTATGGTCCATCTGCTCGGAGGATTGCCGCTAAACGTGCCCCTATACTCTCTTTGAACCGAAACTACGGACTTCAGTGCGTAATAGCGGCGGACAATCCAAATTCTTGTTTCAGTGTCCCAGTTATCCATTTTTGTTAAATCTAAAAATCAATCTACAAAATAAAAAAAATTAACCAGATTCATTAAATAGAAAAAAAGTTATTAATTTTTTTTTGGTAGCAGCTTTCATTAGCCACCCTGTATGTAGAGCGTATATGGTAATAATTCTCAATGAATCAATGTTGGCAGTAAGCAGAAATGTATATGTGTAAAGCGCAAATGTAAATCCAAAAAATTTGCAGAAGGCAGGAGCGTTCAGCTATGTAAACAGTACGGGTATATACATTTAGTATATACATATACTAAATAAACGCATAATTAAGAATAATATGACAAATTCATTGTATATTTTGCTTCAGTTGAGTGCAATTTTTTATATATTAATAGAATGTAAAACGTACTTCAAGTTAATGAAGTTTTGTCGCATTTTCGATGTATATTTTACTTTGAATCGATGTCAAATAACATTAAATTTATATACATTTTTCATGAAAATAAGAAATTATTTTCTTCAATTGAAAGAAAATTAGACATTAAAATAATGTGAAATTTACTTCAAATTGAAGTAAAATATAATATTGATGCAACATTCTACATCAAATCAGTGAGATGTGTTGTAGGTTGAAAAACGAAGAAACGTTCCAGTTTGATAAAGCTTTTTTTCAGTGCACGCTTTATGATTCCACCAGATCTGGAGCTTCGATAAATATTATTATATTATTGATGTTTGAGCATGATCAGATTCTTTCTGTCCAGCGATAAAAGATATTTTGACCTTCTCAGGTCGTACTGTATTCTGGTATGTCGATCTACCCTACCGTCAGCTACTTCTGTCAAAGTAATTTGACTGACTGTATCGATAATCAAGCTTACACGTGGATAGTGGCGTACTTGGAAGTGCATTAAGCTGCTGCAGATTTGGTAGTTTCGTCCGTCTTGTAGCAAGCTCGTTAGTTCTGCAGCTTCCTGGTATGTCTCTACTTCCCGGCAACCAAATGAGGTGAAAGTCGAACTGCCAGAGATCGGCGAAATTAGTCTGACAAATGCCTCTGCACCATTTTTCTTAAAGAACTCTTCAGATTTGCAACCTGCACTTTGCAAAATCGACTCAAATGAGGTGAAAGTCGAATTTATCTGCCAGAGATCGTTAGTTTAAGAAATGCCTCTGTTATATAGTTATTCAAAGCCGATGAATATAATAAACAATGGGTCTAACTCCTCTCTTACGAAAGATCGAAAAAATCCAGGAAAAATCCACGAAGTCATAATACAAACAAATGTCTTCGGGGTGAATAACCCTATATGTATTATATAATATGTACTTCATCTATAATGTAAGGTATTTCCAGTAATACCAAACAATTCGCTCTAAACGTTCTGTCCTTTTGCACGCGATACCCTTAGGTTATTTCTTATACCAAGTGAGTCGACAACCCTATATGCGTCGATAATTATACTTTACACAATAGTTTAACAAATATGTAACTGTATTCAAAACTCAAATTATTTCCCTTATTGCTGTGGAAACATTAAAATGTATTGCTTAAGAATATTTTGTTTAAAAAACAATGCCTTTCATAGTTCTGCACGGCACTGTTGTGCTTTTTGTGATCGAAAACAGATAAACCTAGGCAAATACGGATTATCAGATAAAGTGGTGCAATTGAAAAGGCGACAAAGGCAAAAAACCCATAGCAATTTTAATTAATAAAATGGTATACAACCACTGCAGAATTCGAACCCGGATACCCAAAATTTAATTAAGTATTGTTAGAGAAATGCGGATTTCACGTAAACTTGAACTATTGTTAGTAGAATATGATAGCATATATAACGGATATCTTTCTTAAGTCGACTATTGAGAAAAATCACTTTTTATTTTTTTCTGTAAAGCGGCTACCAATCTTTCTTAAGTCGACTTAGGCAGTTATCGATTGTGACCACAGAATTATTCCTAGATAAAGGGAGCAACCAAAGCAGTGAATAATATAAATTTTTTCACAAGTTAGCTAGAAATACTCATACGCTAAATTGTTCAGATATACTCGTATTTTAGGACATTGGTAGCGGTTTGGGCTTTAACCCAAACAAGATAGAATTGGTTCTATTTACTATGAAGTTCCCCATGTGGACCCTCCATGGATAAATGGAAAAGAGCAATTCTTCTCAGAATGATAAAATTTTTTAGGTATTATTCTAGATTGGAAATTTTCATTCAGTTTTAATGAACTGGAACGTGTAAGGAAGGCCAATGTCACCTTATATTCCTGTAGCAAGGCTGTAGATTCGCGTTGGGGCCTTTCTCCTAAAATCGTTCATGGGATATGCTTAAATAGCAGTAGTTCACCCAATACTGCTGTACGGTATTGCGGTGTGGTGGACGGAAACTGAATAAAAATCAATTATCAACCAATTATAAAAGGTTCAGAACTGCCTAAGCGGAGCTCTAAGGTCTACAGCGACTGAGTATCTACAAGTCTTACTCCATCTACAGGGTTTTCCAACAAGGGGTGTTATTTTGAATCACCCGATATTTTGGTAGCTGTCACTTTGGAGCTTTTATTCTTTGACATTTGACAAATAGAAACTACGCCATTACTTAAAATGGAACGATACTCGATTCAAAATCGCATTGAAGTTATTAAAATTCCAAAAATCGAAAATCATCGAAAAATCATCTTGACTGATGAGGCCCATTTCCACCTCGGTGGCTACGTCAACAAGCAAAATTGTCGCATCTGGGGCTCGGAAAACCCAAGAGTTATTGTTGAGAAGCCTCTCCATCCTCAACGTGTGACTGTTTGGTGCGGTTTATGGTCCAGCGGGGTCATTGGACCTTACTTTTTCGAAAATAAGGTTGGATCAACAGTTACGGTGAATGGATTGCGCTATCGAGTGATGATTAATGATTTTTTATGGTCGGAGTTGGATGGTATTGATCTGGACAACGTTTACTTTCAACAAGATGGCGCTACGTGCCGCACAAGCAACGAAAGCATTGCTCTGTTACGGGAAATGTTTCCGGACCGTGTTATCTATCGAATAGGTGATCACAATTGGCTACCGAGATCTTGATTTAACTTGATTTTACATCTTGCGACTTCTTCCTTTGGGGCCACGTGAAGGACAAGGTCTACGCCAACAGCCCAGCGTCGATTCAAGACCTCAAAGATAGAATTCGTGAGGCTATCGAGGACATAGGGCAGCCACTTTGCGATTTTGTTATGGAAAATTTCATGAAAAGGATATGGTCCTGTAAGCGTGGTCGTGGTGGCCATTTGGCTCTTGTTGTTCTCCATTATTAACGGCATACCTATCTCTTTATTATGAAATAAACATCGATCATTTGTCTCAAAAAATTGCATTTTTCTTTGAATACCAAAATAACACCTCTTGTTGGAAAATCCTTTGCTATCGATTGATATAGTGACGAGAGAAGTTGCCACCAGAGCGACATTACGTTCAAGCTGTCTATCAATGTGGAGGTGTAAGAACTGCGGCCACATGAGTATATCCAATGTAGTGCTATGGTAACCGACCGAGTGGACTATATACCAACGGTGTACACCTTCGAGAGGAACTTCATCGCTATGATACCTGCCAAAGAGGAGTTGGTTAGTATAATACCAGGAAATATAAATCATCTCCTCTTCTACACAAATGGTTCGAAGCTCAATTGGTTCGAAGCACCCTCACTGTAAAGGGTTCAGTCTTGATATAGCTTGCAGACTGACAGGTATTTGCTGTATCTATCAGGCCGAAGAAATGGCAATAATGGAAGTTGCCAAGTGGCTGAGTCGCGACATAGTGACGAGCACTAGCATTGCCATCTACTCGGACAGTCAGGCTGCCATCCATACTCTTGATGCCACATCCCTAAATACACAAACAGCCCTCGACTGCCGTAGATGTCTTAACGAGATGGCTGAACAGTTTAACATACACCTCATATGGGTGTCGGTGCAAAGGGATATACCAGGGAACTGCAAAGCTAATGAACTTGCAAGGAAGGGAACGACATTACAAATTCTCGAAGAATTTGCATATACATATTGGTGCTCCACTGTCAACATGCAAGCTTTGGCTTACGCAAGAAGTATGAAAGAAGGACAGAAATCGGCACCTGTTGGGTAGCTAGTCTGGCTAAGTAATGACCTGATTAGGTCACAGAGGAAAAGAAAGGTAGGGTATTGCGTCCAATGACTTTTGCATGAGCTGTGGCGATGAGAAAGAAGTGGAGAGCATTGGGCACTTGCTTTGTTACTGTCCCGCATTAAGAAGATGACTTCTGGATTTACTGTGGTCGGACTTTCTAGGAAGTCTGACATATCTTTCCGGTACCGATGTTCGTGCTATTTATAGCTTTGTTTACCATACTGGTTGGTTTCGATGAGGGGCACCTGAGCCCGTGGTAACACTAGGGACCTATATTGGTCTAAGTGAGCTGATATAACCGGCTCCCACCCTAACCTAGGACAGTGGTAATTCGGTCTCGTTTGTGGCCGTGCGCATTAACATGCAATGTTATGCTGCTAACAGACCCAGGTTCAACTCGCAGCAAGACCAACAATTTTACTTTGAAAAATTAAATAAAAAAATGTGGTAATAAAATAAAAGAAATCAAATACATTTTTTAGCAAATCGTTAACCTTCCAGTTTCCAAAAAATAGCATTTGCATATCTTCATGTGCTCTAGTGCGAAAGAACTGCCAAACAATGAATGAAATGTCCCCAATGTTAAATTCATCCGTGAAGATTTAATATAGAAGTTCTTCTGGATCGCAATAATTAAAACTACACTACCTTTTTTGAAGTTTTTTTTATGGTAAGATGCGACTCAGTACCCATTGCTTGCTTCTGAATTTTTCCCCGTATCCTAACACACTCATCTGTCGCCGCAAACTGCAACTCATATGCCACAGGAAACTTGGGAAATATGAACGAGTTACTGTTGCTGTTCCAAATTAATGTTAGTTATGAATGCAGCCATGTAGTCGTTTTGTTTTTATCCCCCAAAACAGCTTCCTACTCAGAAGTGTTGCCTGCTTTGTGTATCGTATTAATATGCAGAATAAGTTTTTCGACCGAAGGGGAAAACAACAACACAAGCCACAAATCATTGCTCTTCCACTTTTTCCCCAAATTCGGCAACAAATGAATGTGTTTATTTATCCTCATATCTGAACACCAATATCTTCATATATCAACCGGAGTTGAAAGAGAAAGGACAACAGGGTTTTGGAAAAAGGGGCCCCATAAAGATATACGTTTTATTACAATTTATATTCGGCATGGTTTGGTTAGTTAGTTATTCTTCATATTTCCCTAACCAACTAGCTGAAAATGTTACACTGTCTTTTCATGAAACTTCTCTTGAGAGAGATTCGCTTACTACATTATCTCAAGGAAGTAAAGCAGAAATGGGCATCATCTTTATAGAGGAAATGTAGTAGTAATGTTTAAAATACATTTTACCTTTCTGGATGTCGGCAAGGTATCAATATCTCTAGGAGTATTTATGTTGAACATTTAGAAAAATCTACTATGGCTGAGTCCCTAGGCCCCGATTTAATCCTTCCCTGTTGTGCGGATGCATGCTTGCTGTCGAGATGAATGTCTCTCCTCGTATGTAAATATAGCTGAGTGTATGTGAATGCCCGTACGAATACGAACGAAGTATACTGGAAACCAATCTTTACAATTGCATTTTTGTATCTTCTGGTTTGGTTTGTTTTCATTTTTTTTATTTGTGAAGAGTCTCTGGGATTTCAGATTTCGGATTTCGTTTCCTCGAATTCATACAGGAGGGACATACAAAGACAATGGCGCTCGCACCAAAAGATGTACAGAAACAAATCAAAGCTTTAATTTGTTGTCTCGGTATAAGAGAAAGTTATGTATTTCGACGTCGGCATCGTTGCATTGTGGAATTGTTGCAAATGTGCGGATGGCTTTTTTTGCTGGAGCTGAAGTTGAGGCTGAGACTGTGGTTGTTGGTTGCCCGCTTTTATTTTTGGTTTTTCTTTGCACGATGTACTCGTATAGTTTCAAATTTCATGTTGTTATAGCATATAATTTGTTTCCATACGTTTTTTTTTCTACTTGCTTGTCTTTCACCAGATTCATCTTAATAAGAAAAGTTGTTGGGAGGAAATTAACCCTTTAAAGGGAGGAATTGTACAATGGAAAAAATACATAAATTAAAAAAATTGATTATGTACAATCAAAGAAAAATTCGTTCCGCAGAACCGAAGTTTAGAAGTCTACACGATGTATTTGCGGCAGCTGATTAGTGTAGAGTAGAGTAGAGTGGAGTAGAGTAGAGTAGAGTAGAGCAGAGTAGAGCAGAGTAGAGTAGAGTAGAGCAGAGCAGAGTAGAGTATAGTAGAGTAGAGTAGAGTAGAGTAGAGTAGAGCAGAGTAGAGTAGAGTAGAGTAGAGTAGAGTAGAGTAGAGTAGAGTAGAGTAGAGCAGAGTAGAGTAGAGTAGAGTAGAGCAGAGCAGAGCAGAGCAGAGTAGAGTAGAGTAGAGTAGAGTAGAGCAGAGCAGAGCAGAGTAGAGTAGAGTAGAGCAGAGCAGAGCAGAGCAGAACAGAGTAGAGTAGAGTAGAGTAGAGTAGAGTAGAGTAGAGTAGAGTAGAGTAGAGTAGAGTAGAGTAGAGTAGAGTAGAGTAGAGTAGAGTAGAGTAGAGTAGAGTAGAGTAGAGTAGAGTAGAGTAGAGTAGAGTAGAGTAGAGTAGAGTAGAGTAGAGTAGAGTAGAGTAGAGTAGAGTAGAGTAGAGTAGAGTAGAGTAGAGTAGAGTAGAGTAGAGTAGAGTAGAGTAGAGTAGAGTAGAGTAGAGTAGAGTAGAGTAGAGTAGAGTAGAGTAGAGTAGAGTAGAGTAGAGTAGAGTAGAGTAGAGTAGAGTAGAGTAGAGTAGAGTAGAGTAGAGTAGAGTAGAGTAGAGTAGAGTAGAGTAGAGTAGAGTAGAGTAGAGTAGAGTAGAGTAGAGTAGAGTAGAGTAGAGTAGAGTAGAGTAGAGTAGAGTAGAGTAGAGTAGAGTAGAGTAGAGTAGAGTAGAGTAGAGTAGAGTAGAGTAGAGTAGAGTAGAGTAGAGTAGAGTAGAGTAGAGTAGAGTAGAGTAGAGTAGAGTAGAGTAGAGTAGAGTAGAGTAGAGTAGAGTAGAGTAGAGTAGAGTAGAGTAGAGTAGAGTAGAGTAGAGTAGAGTAGAGTAGAGTAGAGTAGAGTAGAGTAGAGTAGAGTAGAGTAGAGTAGAGTAGAGTAGAGTAGAGTAGAGTAGAGTAGAGTAGAGTAGAGTAGAGTAGAGTAGAGTAGAGTAGAGTAGAGTAGAGTAGAGTAGAGTAGAGTAGAGTAGAGTAGAGTAGAGTAGAGTAGAGTAGAGTAGAGTAGAGTAGAGTAGAGTAGAGTAGAGTAGAGTAGAGTAGAGTAGAGTAGAGTAGAGTAGAGTAGAGTAGAGTAGAGTAGAGTAGAGTAGAGTAGAGTAGAGTAGAGTAGAGTAGAGTAGAGTAGAGTAGAGTAGAGTAGAGTAGAGTAGAGTAGAGTAGAGTAGAGTAGAGTAGAGTAGAGTAGAGTAGAGTAGAGTAGAGTAGAGTAGAGTAGAGTAGAGTAGAGTAGAGTAGAGTAGAGTAGAGTAGAGTAGAGTAGAGTAGAGTAGAGTAGAGTAGAGTAGAGTAGAGTAGAGTAGAGTAGAGTAGAGTAGAGTAGAGTAGAGTAGAGTAGAGTAGAGTAGAGTAGAGTAGAGTAGAGTAGAGTAAAGTAGAGTAGTAGCCTTTTCTGAAAGTTCAAAATTACTAGGAATAATTTTTGATAGGAAACTGTTATTCAGACATAACAGACTGGAAAGTGTAAAGAACAATGACGCTGCCATTTCATTTGGCTTAAGCAAGATGCAATCATGCAGTCAATATAATGTGGAGAGCAATCGGCACCTGCAGAGTAGCTAGACAAATCAGGCCAAAATACGACCTGTGAAGGACAAAATATCTCCTCGCACTCGTTAGTCCCAGTTCTGACGGGACACCGCCAGTAGGTTAAGTATTGGCTCCAACAACTTCTGCAGAAGCTGTAGCGATGAAGCAGAAGTGGAGAGCATTGAGCACCTGCTATGCTACTCTCGCGATTTGAGTTAATGACGTCTGGACATACTGGGGTCGGCCGTCCTAGGAAATTTAATAGATCTTTCCGGTGCCGATATTTGTACTACTGATAGCTTTGTATATCAAACAGATTGGTTTCAATGAGCGCCATTTGAGCCCGAGGTAACACTAAGGACCTAAAATGGTCTATGTGAGCTGGTAAAAAACCCTATCCTATTCCTATTAGCTGGTATTATTGCAAAATACATTTAAATCAGAAATCCGTGTGATTTAGGAGAAAACGGGTAATTGCCAAATCCGAATTCGAAAATTTTTTGGGGATGTAAAAACCAGCGCAGGGGCGAATACTTGTTATGATTAGTTTTATTTCATAAATTTGTTTTTATTCGACCTTTTTACGATTTATAAATATTACACTGCACATTTTTAGATGTTTGCACTACTATACAATTATTGGAACTTAAAGTCAATAAATACGCAAGCAGAGTTTTTAGGAAAATATTTAAAAGTGTACCACAAAAAACAATGATTCCTCCTAAAGTAACTATTTTATGATAACATTAAGAGCGAAATTTTTTTTCAGTTTTATTTATTCATAAAATTTATTGTATTGCACATACTCAGAATAAGGGTTTTCTACTGACATACAACTAAGTAGATTTTAAGGACGGCAAGGACCCCAAAAGTGTACCACAAAAATTATACATTATTATTTTTAATCTAAAACCTGTGCTTCTCTTTGTTAGGTTATATATGTAGGTAAATAAGCAAGTGCTGTGAGTTCGAGTTTAGTCAAATAATTATCAAAAATTTAGTCTGGACATCCTTAGATCAAAGGCTTTCCATTAATGTAGATCTTAGTAGATTTTGAGTTCGACGAAGAACAATTGTGTAGAGCTCTTAGTAATAATGATGACTGATAATTCTGTAAAGTGTTATATATAGTAATACTATAGGACTATGCACATCTAGCTTACCACTGCTACATATATTTTCATTAATTGAGAGTATCAAAAGATCTAAAGTGTTTCACAAAAATCGATCATTTTTATTTAATGATTTTTGGTTTATTTTATAACATAATTATTCTTTTTTTTATTTAACAGACATTTAGTTTACAGTTTGTAATTGCCAAACATTTTCCTTTAATTCTATAATTTTTATTTATATTGCTGCCTTTCATGGGTTAATTATATTTTGCTTGTGATTACTTTCATAAGTATCATGTTGCATTTTCACGTTGCTTTTAACCAACAAACGTGGTTGATATTTTATCCCGAATTAAAGAAAAATCTCAAAAAAAAAGTCTGGCGGCAGAAAAAGGAAAACTAAAGATGATTTATGATTTGTATAATGTGTTATGACATAAACTGAACTACTATCGTAGCCATCATCATCCCCATAGCATCAGAAGCGGCAATAGCTATGTCGACGACGAGTCATCACCGCCACAATCAGCAATTATATGAGCAGAGAGGCTAATGCGGCTAAAAATGCTTAATATGCCATATAATGGCCAGAAATTAATTTTCCAAATTATGTTGAATTCCCGAGAGGAAAAACAAATACTCGTATTCTTTTGGTCGGCGGAAAGAAATCTGTTTTAGCTGCACTAGAAACGATTCATTTCCCGGGTTTCCTTTCTTGGGATCTTTTGTGAGATTTGAGGCAAAATTGTTAGTCAGTTGGTTGGTTCGTTGGTTGCTTTATTTGTTAACGCATAAATGACGAGAAAATGATGATGAATGAGAAGAATGAATAATTTGTTAGAGTTCTTTATCCTTAAGACAATAATATGATGAATTTATCATTTTGGAAGAGTGAGGGGGGGAGAGTCTTCTGTGTCGTACGAAAAAAAATACTAAAGACATGGCAAATAATACATTTGTATGCTTTTGTTTTCTTTCATTGCATTTGTTTAAATTTCAAAATCCATTCAACCGGAACGTATTTGTTATACGTACATAAGTTTTTGAAAGAATATCCATTTTAGGTTTCCGGTTTAAGAGTTCTTCCTTTTTTTGCGTCTGAGGAATATTTAAATTTTTGTTTGTTCAGAATTAAGTAAAGTATCTTTTGAAATGTTAATTTGTCTTTGCGCAAAAAGGGTAATATTTAGGGAATGATGGAGGAAATCGATTTCAAATTTTTAAGCGAGAAATTTTCTCTAAAAATTTACAAAATTTGAATTAAAACAGTAAATTTTAATAGACTTTAATAATACTTCACGGACTTAGCATGTCAATAATAAAATGCATCTTGTATGCTTGTTGGCACCGATTTTTAACATGAATATGCTCTATAAACCTTTTATAAATGATAACGAATAAGTTGAAGTAAATTCAGCCATCTAAGACCTAGTTATGAGTAATTGAGGGAGGGCAATTTTCATCCCAATTTGGGGGTTCCTAAACAAGTTAGTGCAGACCACAACCATTTTAATATAAGACATAAAAATTAATCTAATGTTGTATATTAGAAGTTTGTAAAGAAGTGTCACAAAACTTAAAGAGACGATTTCCCTCCGCGATATGTTTGAGTTCAAAGAAAATATATTTGGAACAAAAAATCTTAAATATTATGTTTTTTGAACAAATACATTTAATTTGAAAATTAAGCAATATTATTTGGAGAGCATATATTAGTATATTACAACAAGATATATTTGAGAACTAATGTTCTCAAATCTATATATATAAAAATGAAACGGTCCATCTGTGTAATGGCATCACGTCAGAACGGCTGGAGCGATTTGGATGATTTTTTTTTATTCGATTCTAAATTTTCACGAGATGGTTTATATAGAAAAAAAAAATTAATTGGACAAAGGGGCGTGGTACCTCCCATACAAATCGCAGGTTAAAAATCCGATATTTCTGCTCCTATTATAGGTATAGTGCTGAAATTTTGTTTGTATGCATTTAATGGCAGATTATGTGAATTTTCCAAAAATGGGCGGAATCGGACCAATGGGCGTGGCCCCGCCCATATAAGCCAAATTTTGAAATTGAGATATTTTGCACAATTTGTAAGCGAGAGTGCTGGAATTTTGTGTATATGTAAACGGTGGCAGTCTACGTGATTGGTCCAAAAATGGGCGGGATCGGACCAATGGGCGTGGCCCCGCCCACATAGACAACATTTTGATATCTTGCACAATTTGCTAGCGGGAGTGCTGCAATGTTGCGTATATGTATCTGGTGGCATTCTACGTAATTGGTGAAAAAATGGCCGGGACCGGACCAATGGGCGTGGCCCCGCCCATATAAGCCAAATTTTGAAATTGAGATATTTTGCACAATTTGTTAGCGAGAGTGCTGGAATTTTGTGTATATGTAAACGGTGGCAGTCTACGTGATTGATCCAAAAACGGGCGGGATCGAACCAATGGGCGTGGCACCGCCCATATAAGCCAAATTTAAAAAATGTGATATCTTGCACAATTTGTTAGCGAGAGACCTGGAATTTTGTGTATATATATCCGTTGGCGATCTACGTGATTGGTCCAAAAATGGGCGGGTTCGGACCAATAGGCGTGGCCCCGCCCACAATGACCAAATTTTGAAATTTTTATATCTTGCACAATTTGCTATAGGGAGTGCTGCAATGTTGTGTATATGTATCTGGTGGCATTCTACGTAATTGGTCAGAAAATGGGCGGGATCGGACCAATGGGCGTGGCCCCGCCCTTAAAAGCCAAAATTTTGAAATTGATATAACTTGCACAATTTTTTATCTAGAGTGCTGTCATGTTGTAGATATGTATCTGGTGACAGTCCACGTGATTGGTCCAAAAATTGGCGGGATCTGACAAATGGGCGGGCCACCGCCCATATAAGCCAAATTTTGAAATTGAATTATCTTGCTCATTTTGTTAGCGGGGCCGACTATATAATACCCTACACCTCCCTAACAATGCGATAAGGGTCATTGCGATAATAATTTGGAATAATTGGTAAATGTATTTTGAACCGATAATCGCAAAATTAAGCAATATTCGTTCCTAAATTGAGAAAAATCTTTCTGGAGAACTTTGTAATGATCGGAAGTAAAGTACAACTTCTATAGCGCTTTGTAACCAAATCTGGAGGAACATATATATGGAGGTTATATATAAATCTGAATCGATTTTCCTAGAATACTCATTCATGTAAAATAGAAACCTGTTTCTGTCGAATTTCGTACTGATCGGATATAAAACACAGTCTCTACAGCGCTTACATGTCAAATTGGGGGTAACATATATATATATGGGGGCTATATCTAAATCTGAACTGATTTTCTCCGAATTTTGCGGCATTCCTTCATGTAAAATAGAAACCTGTTTCTGTCGAATTTCGTACTGATCGGATATAAAACACAGTCTCTACAGCGCTTACATGTCAAATTGGGGGTAACATATATATATATGGGGACTATATCTAAATCTGAACCGATTTTCTCCGAATTTGGCAGTATTCCTTCATGTAATAACAAACCTCTTTCTGCCGAATTTCGTACTGATCGGATATAAAATACAGTTTCTACAGCGCGAATTTTGACATGGGCAGCGAAGCGCACCGGGCTCAGCTAGTAAAATATATGTTTAAATACAAATTTAGGAATTTCGCCAAAAATGTAAAAATACAGTTAAAAATGGCATATGTCGCATTAACATTTGTTAATAGAAACATTTTTTAATTTCTAATTATTCTATGTCTTAATTTGTTGTCAATTTATCGTTATTCAAGATTATACGATTTAACTTTTAAAGGGAAAAATATGATAACATTAACAATTTCTTAAAAGTGGACTTTGAACTACTGAAAAACTTAAAACAACCAACGAAATTTTACTAACATTTGAAATTTCTAATTAAATTACTGAAAACTTTAAACTTGGCATACAATCGGTATACGAATATTTTAAAGCTAATTCCTTGTTTGGGAAATAATAGTCTCAAATAAGAAAATATTAGGACGAAAACAAGTATTTGCTTAGAACATCAACATTCCAAACATATAATATTTGTGTGTTTCAAATATTGTATATATTTCGAATGTACCCTAAACATATATATGTTTCAAGCAGAATATATTTGGGACAACAGATTTCTGCTCAAATTTTCGTAAATATAGATTTTTATTTGCGATATTTAATTTGACCACATGAATAATTGGACAGACGAAAGGCTTGAGTAACACCAGTTTAGACAATTTTTTTCTGAAGGGCTGTGCATAACATTTTCGGGTGTAATATGGTGCCTTAAATACGAACAAATATTTATTTATTAATGTTAATTTTTATTATTATTTTTTTAAATATAATTTTCATGGAATGTGCATTTAATATTTGGATCATATATTTTAAAGCCGGGATAAATTAAAGGAAATTAGAGAGCTACAAATGTTGAAAATATAACTCTAACGTAGAAACAGAAGTTAAAACAAACAAAAAATTATGTTTTTTAAAATAAATCTTTTTTGCAGATACGAAAAAACCATAAAACATATAATATAAAGTCGCAGAAAAATGTTTGTTCAAATAAATGAAAGCTAGCATCCTAACGAAGAAAACAATGCCTTTTTGAAAAATATCTTTGGATAAAGGTAGAAATCATAGCCCATTTTGTAGATGTAAGAGAATTTCAACAAAATCATGTTTTATACCCCCACTATTGTGAACGGGGGTATACGGGGGCCAAAAGTATAACACATCGAAGGAGCGACCTAAGAGACCTCAAGAATATTTGACGGAAATCCGTTTCAGGTAATTGTAAGTAATTTGAGCAATGTCCGTCCGTCCGTACATCTGTCTATCTGGCTGATGCACATGATTACTCTAGTGTAACGCATTGACTTCACATTCGGTATGTGATAATATTTTTTATATTATCACATACCGTATATTAATTTTGTCACTTCGTTCGTAACACCTCTAAATATTGATCTGAGGCCCCATAAAGTATACACGCTGAAAAAAAATCGCTTCTGTAGTATATTGTCCCAAACATATTCGGCTTGAAACATATATATATTCAGGGTACACTCTAAACATATAGTATTTGGTATATACAAAAATTATAAACTTGGGAAGATGTCGTTCGAAACAAATCTTTGTTTACATCCCAATATGTTATTATTTGGGACTATTATTTCCGAAACAAATATTTATTTGCATAAGTATTCGGAAAATACATAAATTGTGTTAAATTTTTCAGTAATTCAAAGTTAATTTTTTAGAAATGTTAAATGTTCGTAAAATAATAATAATTGAAATCGTATAATCTTGGATTAAAATAAATTACTTAGAGGATTGACAACTAATGATGGCTTGGAATACTCAGAAAATTTAAATGATCGATTTAAAACGGAAGTTAATATGGTATCATAACTGGGAGGTCTAATTCGAAAACAAGGAAAAATTAAAACTGAATTTCGAAAAAGTCAGTAAATGTTTTGAAAATTTTTTTAAATAAAATATATTTGGAAAAATTCCTAAACAATAATTTTATTTGTATTTAAACACATATTTTATTTGAGAAATTTAGTTTGCAAATAAATTTTGTTGTAATATATTAATATATGCGTTCCAAATACATTTTATTGATTTTCAAATAAAATTTATTTGCTCAGAAATATATAATATTTAAAAATTTGTGTTCCAATATATTTTCTTTCGATTCAAACATATCAAAAAAGGTGATTTTGCCCCGTGTATATATTCTTAATCGTCTTAAAATTCTAAGACGGGTAAGCCATGTCAATCTATAATACTTGAGCAAGGTGGCTAAAATTTGGCAAAAATACTTTTTATGGTTGCAGGTATCTTCCGATTCAAAATGGGCAATATCGGTCCATATTTTGATATAGCTCCCATATACATATAGCATTTGTCCGATTTGACTTCTTAACGCCATATACTACTTAGACCACAAATGTCAACTGAACGGGCTCAAAATTAGTAACTGGGGTTCATTTATACGTGAAAATTTTTATAATGTCATACATATATACTAGGGTGGGTCGAATGGTATGGGGCCGCAAAAATTTACAAAGGCTCATCTATCGGTTCTATGGGTCATCACATTGCCAAGGAAACCATTTCTCAAAAATTAATTTGATGCGCTTTGTATATTGTTTCTCAATTCTTGAATATTTTGGAGAAATACTTATTTTGAAAGATCCGGGGGCTCGAAAGTAATTTTTAAGCTATGGTTTCTCAAAAATGAATTTCGAAATCCCCAATCTTTCAAAAAAGGTATTTCTCCAAAATTTCCGTGTATCCTATCGGTCTTATATTTCAAAAACTATGGTCCAATTACTAAATGTACATTCCACGAGAATTGGAATTAAAAAATTACAACAAAAATGTTTTCAAATATTTTTAGTCTTTATTTGAGGTACATATTACATCAGAAAATGTTAGGCACAACCCATCGGAATAATTTTTTTAAACTAGTGTAATTATATTTTGCACTTTCTGGTCTTTGGGTCTTTTGAATTTCTTATGAAGACTGGTATATTAGTCTTCCAATTTTACGAGTGAATATAAATTTTAAATTTCAGTCACACCAAAAAAACCCAAAGAATTTCCCCTGCCAAACTATTTATTTCTATAAGCACGACAACTATCAGCACAGAATCCCAGCCATGACGCAGTAACTCTTCTGTGCTCTCGACACTAACATATCCAGGTCCTTAGGAGTGGAACCCGAGGCAACTTACAACCCCTAACAAACAATGATAATTCTTTGTTATTGGTAACAAAACACATCCTGTGTACATTCATTCAAAACCATTTAAATACGCAAACACTCACTCGCTCACACGCACACACATAAATGGATATCCTTAGAAACTTTATAAAATAAATATTCCTTTTTAAATGAATGTATCAAATCCCGTCACCCTATTCCTGCACCCCACCCCACACTAGCAGAACAATGACAATATTAATAATCATCAGAAGCAGCAGTGACACAACACTGTGACAATAGTGATGATTGTGGAAATTTCTTTCTGCCAAAAGAAGGGAGAAAGATAATTTTGATAAGCAATTATAAAGAAAAAAACATTATAATTTTGTGAATGGAAATTATATATGAATATCATTGCTACAGACATGGAATGTTGATACATACTCGTATGTACACTCACTCCCATTTACTTTATGTATATGAATGTGTGGCAATGTCTAAAATAACAATAATCATCATCAGCTTTAGTTGTAGATTCAGCTTCGGCATTCATATTGTGGTCTGATAAGAAATGAAAGACTTCTTTCTGCATGTTGTTCATATACTCACTCGTATTGTAGCAAAAAATTTGAAAAAAAACTGGGGTACAACAATGAATTACAAATGTTACATGAACGAACGTGATCCGAGTGAAAAGAAATATTAATTACAACTGGAAAAAATAATGTAAGAAACTACATCTCTGACAAACAACACCCGTCGACCGCCTTTGATCAAAGAACCGGAAAATGTTTCAACAAAACAGTGCGGGGAGGAGATGGATTGAAACCAAATAAAAATTTCTCATTAAAAAGTAAACTGGGTAATACGAGGAGTATTGAAGTTTTATACAAATGAGTAAGTAATTATTTAGATAACTATTAATTTGTGAGTTTAGAAATGAATATAAGTGTAAATTAAACATCGAATTTGTTTATAAAAAAATGTTTTACTTTCAGAAATTGTGAAATATGTATATTTTTTCAGAAGTTGAATAAAAATCCTATGACTTAATTTCACTTATTTCGTCGAAGTGGCGTAGAATCATGAGCATAACGCTGATTTCGTGCGACAAGCGAAGAAGCTTATAAAAATGGGTTAGGTACACGTAACAGCAATGTAATGCAAGCAATTATCCAATGTAGTACAGGTAAATCCGTTTAAACGATTAACCAACAAAAATAAAACGTAAAGGGAGGTAAGAAGCAGAAGTCTTAGCAACATTGTTTAGAAGATGTCACATCAATGGTTTATCCAAAGATTTTGAGAGCGGACTAAGTCAGAACTATATCGAAGTATAGACCGATATTGTAAATTTTCGATGTGCTAAATTTCGGTATAAGCAAAAAACAGGAGCTGCAAAATTGCTAACATGTTTTATGTAAAATGTGATATTTATGGCATACAGAAGAAAATTTTAAAGCGAGCTTTGTATTAAAACATGAATCACTTCCTTTCACGTTTTGAAGAACTCTTGCCAAGAAAAAATTCAAAATGTATAGTTTCAATACCGTTTTGGTTAATTTCCGTTGTGCCGAACTTAAGCAAATATAAAACACAAACTTAAAAATGTCAGCTAAATCGTCAGCAAATTTTTGTATTTGGTATTAAGAGCGATACATTTTTGTGATGAATTATACTATAGGGTGATCCATTTCGAGGTTCCCTACTTTTTTAAAGAAAAAAACACTGAAAATTCAAATTGAATGGGGAATGTTTATTATCATTTGAAATAACATTCTTTGGCATTTATTTTTTGAAGATTATGTCTATCAAATGTTGGCCGCGGCTAAGTCTCAGATGGTCCAATTCGTTGAGTCCAATTTTCAATGACTCGTTCGAGCATTTCGACTGGTAACTGGCGAACGACACGCGTGATGTTTTGCTCCAAGGCTGGGCGAAGTTGCCACGCCTCTTTTGGTATCTCCCAAACAAATGGACCCTTTTGCATCCAAATTGAACTGCTTATAACTTTAATACAAGCGCATACAAATGCAACCGCATAAAATACACAAAAAAAATCGGGCGGGCCGACTTATAATACAGTACACCTCCCTAACAATGCGAAAATGTGCATTACGATAAGAATTTGGCAGTGTTCATACATGTAATAAGAAAACTCTCTCTCTCGAAGAAAACCGGGGAAACCGGTAGAACCGGTTTTTTTCTGCATAACAGAACAGTATGAAAATTGCCGTTTGAAAAACATATTCCTTTTTAATAACAAAAAAGGCGATTTTTTAATATTAAATTTTTAAAAGCGATGTCTTCTGATCAGGAATCTTGCACCAAATTTAGTCCTGTTTGATAGTAGTTATGAGTTGGATTGTGATGAATATTGTCATTTGAGTCAAACGGTCCTTTGATCTCATACTTATAACTAATTAGCTATTGTATTTAGAAACATTTTCCAAAAGTGTTACCGATAGTCTTTTCTTCAACCTTTTAAAAAAATTAGCAAATATATTTTCATTACTTTTTTCAAAATTAAACTTTTTTGAAATTTTGGTAAAAACCTATGTTTTAATTTTTGATTTTTTTGCTCAAAAGAAAGCTTAGATAATTTCCTTTAAAAGCTTTGTGACCTATTAATGGGATGGGACCTGTTGATCTATCAAAATAAATATAAACCTCTGAAAAAAAAAATTAACGTTCAACCAAACATTTTAGCATTTCAGATGGGAAAAACAACCGTTTGACAAAAATGTCAATATTTGACACCCTCCAACTCGGAAAGTCCTTAACCGATCACGTTGGAATTGTGTCTCATAACTACTATCTGATAGGGCTACTTGGTGCAATTTTCATCCCAACAGAAGACATCCCTTTTAAAAATTAACTCACTTGACATGAAATTCCCCTTATCTAGATCAGTCAAGAAAATATTAATATTTCGGGATATTAAATAGAATATTTAATAGATGTATTAAATCTTTATACATATATATTTTATATACACACTTTAGTGCAGGTGGGTATATACGAGTATACATATAAATATATAAGAGTATACTCTAGTCGGTTTACACAAATGAAATTTTCTTACTTGTTTTTGTTTCGGTTTGGAAGTGGGAGAAGGCGTTTACTTTTCACACAACTTCTGCGCGTATGAATCATTTATTTTCTTTAAATTTTTGTAATTTGTATAGAAATTGGTGAATGGCTTCGGATTCTAGCAAAGTTGCCGAGTCTTTTTAGGCCATGTAAGGAGATCTTTCATATTATTATCTTAATTTGTAATATTTTGTATATAAAGTTGTAAATAATTTTTAATATTTTAGTGATAATAAAAATACCGGAAAACCGGTGGAAACAAACGAAAAAAACCGGTTGCACCGGTTGTTCGAAATTTATGATTTTGAGAAAAACCGGGGACGGTGGAAGCAAAAACCGGTGGGCCGGTTTATTTTAAACCGGTTTTGATCACTCTAGTTCATACATATAATAAGAAACATCTCTCTTTTGCATTACGTACTGATCGGATATAAAGTACGGGTTATACAGCGCGTACATGCCAAATCGGGTGAAACATATATATGGGGGCTATATCTAAATCCGAACGGATTTTCTCCGAATTTGGTAGTGTTCATTCACTTTATAAGAAAACTCTCTCTGCCGAATTTCGAACAGATCGGGTGTAAAATACGGATTCTACAACGCTTACATGTTAAATCGGGTGTAACATATATGTATATGGAGACTATATCCAAATCTGTCGGGGTTCATTCATTTAATAGTAGATCTCTCTCTGCAAAATTTCGTACTGATCTGATATAAAATACAGTTTCTACAGCGTTTATATGTCAAATCTGAGGTACACATATATGGGAGCTATATGTAAATCTGAACCGATTTTAACCAAATTCAATAGGGATCATCCATGGGCCTAAAGAAAGATATGTGCAAAGTTTCGTTGAGATCGGACCATAGTTGCGACCTGTACTTTGATTACAAGAATTCATAGACAGACAGACGGACATATCTAAATCGACTCAGAAGTGATTACAAGTCGAAACAAATCTGTCGCTATTAGGTTAGGTTAGGTTAGGTTGAAGAGAGGAGACGTTTAAACGTCTCATGTCCATGGACATACACTTAAGCCAGTGGTCCGGCCTGTTGTGCGCTCCTTATTTATGATCTTTTTATACCTCACGAGTTACAGAAAATCGGTACTAGACACGAATTTTCTCAGTATCTTCCAGTCATATTCTCTGAGATGAGTCAAGTCTGGTAATATGTCGGACCCGAAATGTTGGGATCTTGCATGTGTGAAAGCCGGGCAGTGACACAGAAAATGTTCCATCGTTTCGATGTTTTCTCTGCATGCCCTGCATTCGTCGTTTCCTGCTAGTCCTATGCGATGAAGATGTGCTTGTAAGCTTGAGTGTCCCGTTAGAACACTCATCATCTTACTAATATCGATCTTGTTTAGTTTCAGAAGACTTCTTGTTTTCTTTTCATTTGGGTCACCCCACAGTATCTTTGCAGTTGCTCCTACTGTTGCGCTATTCCACATAGTTTTATGAGCCATCACTGCCCAGTGCTTCAACTCATTTTTCGTGGCTTCGAAAGGTTTCCAATTTTTCAAGTTTATTACTCGAAGTTCTCTGCCCTTTGAAGCCAAGTTGTTTGCCCGTTCATTTCCAATCACTCCGTTGTGTCCTGGTACCCAGCAAATACGCAATTGACCATGGGCTGAGTAATCATTTATCGTTCTTTTACAGTCCAACACAGTTCTGGATTTGACCCTTTCCGATGTTATTGCTTTAATCGCCATTTGGCTATCTGTGAAGATGTTGGCATATTTAGGCTTTGTCGTGTTACTGAGCCAGTTCACACACTCCGTGATTGCTCGAACTTCTGCTTGAAATACCGTGTTATGGTCAGGGAGGCGGAAGTGAAGTTCGACTTCTGGTTCATCAATAAAAAGTCCCAGACCCGTCCTTCCTCCTCGCTTGGACCCATCCGTGTAGCAGCTGGTTCCCACTGGCACATGGGCCAAAGTTCCATTTTCCCAGGAGCGTCTGTCTGGCACAAACGTATCACAGTTAGCTGTAAGCCGCACTTCAGGAATGCGGTCCGATATTTCTGGCGTTTGAATGTGACCAACTAGATATTCTAAAATCTTCTGATGGTACGACTTGTGGTCTCGATTTATCCATTCACCCATCACTTGTAGACGTCTTGCTGTGAGGGCTGCCTCATACTTTATACGGATGTCTATTGGTTGGATGTGCAGTATAGTCTCCAACGCTTTTGTTGGTGCACTTCTAAATGCCCCGCTTATGCCTAGACAGCACATACGTTGAATTTTTTGCAAAGGTATTACGTTGCACTTCTTGTCCATTGATGTCCACCACACTACAGAGGCGTAGGTGATTATTGGTCTAATCACGCTCATGTAAAGCCAGTGAGTCATATTTGGACGTAGTCCCCATTTTAAACCTATAGCTCTTCTGCACAACGACCAACATCTGTGTGCCTTTGTAACTCTTTCTTCAAGATGATCTTAGCTTAGAATGGCGAAGTAGACCCGCCCCTTTAGGTAACTCCCACACAAAATCGCTAAAGCATACCAAAATGTAAACTCATAACTTTAATACCGGTGCACATATGCAAATGCTTACAATTCGGTACAGTGCAATGACTTTGAAGTATCTACTGTTCAGCTACTTTTCAGTACTGTTCCCAAAATAGTCCTATTCGTCCAGCCATTTCAACTTTTCAGTACTGTTCCCAAAATAGACCTATTCGTCCAGCCATTTCTGGTACCCCCACACAAATTGACAGATTCATTAAAACACAAAATGCTCATAACTTCTGCAGCAATCATTTATATGATTTAATAGACAAAGAACGAAATTTTTCCAACGTTCTGGCATATTCCTGCCATATTACATTACTCACAAAGTAAGGGTATGTATAGCTTAGTTGGTTTACCCGGCTGACATTTTCAAAACCTATTACGGTCCCTGATATGTCACTACTGAATTCAAAGACGCATTTTCTGCCGATTGTGCGATACAAGAAACTTTAAAGTCCGTGGGTTTCCTCAATATATTTCTTCATAATAGATAACTGAATTTATGATTGTATTTGTGAATTATTCTATGAAGTACCTGTGGCACACATCACTTTGATTCAGTGATTTTAATAAATGAATTTACCTGAAAATAAAAGAAAAAATATATTATTTATTTATAAAAAAATATTTAAAAATATTATGCCTGAATAATTAGATTTTTAAAATGATTTCATATCTGACATTTTTAACAAAAAAAAAATTATGCCATATTTTTTAATGAAATCCTTATTAATAATGATGTGAAGTGATCTACAGACCTTTAGCGCTCTATTTAAAACGATTTATTTTAAAATATATATATAAATATATGTCGGAATCTTCTTTATGACACACGCGAAAGATAGATTTCTAGCATTTACTTGGTAGTTGGTCCATTCGGAATGTCCAGTTTTCGATCACTCTTTCCATCATGGTGATGATTCCACCAGAATATTTTTTCATTTAAAAATCTATAAATTATTTTTCGAGTGTCATATGCTGCAGTACATGCAAAAATGTATCATTATGTACCAGCCAAAATATCCTTATCTTTTTTGCAGTTTGAATTTCAATTTAATGATATTTATCCTATACAAATATTGATGGATTTATTTTTCATTTGCTACGATAAAATTCAATACAAGGAAATCCAAAACGAAAAAGTTCAAAGTTGTAACAACTCGGAAAAATATTGAACTAAAAAGAATAATTGTTTTAGAAAAATCGTTTTGTTAATGGACTGCCAACTTAATGATCATTTTAATTTTTTTAGCCCACCCATTATGTCCATTTAACTTACCGCATTCCGCATAAAAAATAAATATACTACATATCATATTAAGTATATAAATCATAAATTGTAGCAAAACTGCTTTAAGCAGTAATTATATTCTAAAGTGAAAGTGAGCATTGCAGAACGAATGCCAATACTGACAAACTTGAAATGTTGAATTCCGAAACGTTCGTCAAGGTCTGTCTAACTAAAAGTTGAAATATAATAACGGAATTTAACATTAAAAATTACTTTAATTAAAATTTTGTGCTAAATAATGAATAAACATATTAAATAAATATATATTTCAGGCAAAATTGTAATTACTAACTTTAAAAATTGGTAATAATAGAAAATACTTTAATATTTACTCGTATGTACACATTTCAATGTTAGTAAATCATCAGAAATCAAAACTAGATTGGTTTTGAATTTGATTCCAGACGCTTTTAGAAGTATTGAGAAGTGTTATACATTTTATAGCTGTTGATAATTTGGCAGAACTAATTAGAATCACGCGAAGACTCTTTCGACAGGTTTAAAACAAAGCATGGCTTGCTCATGAGAATAACACGAAAACAAATCTAAAGATCATAAAAACTATACATCATTACTTTTAAATATATATTAGGAGTATAGAAGAGGCTTTAGGTGATATAACATAATTATATTTGAACAAAGATACATTTAAAATTTTCTAAAAACAATTAAGAAAGACAAATCGACTAGTAAGCTTACAAAAAAAAAAGTAAAAACCGTAGTAAGTTCGTCCATAACGAATCATCTATACCCTCCACCATGGATTGCATTCAATTATATAAACGGAAAAATCTTTAAATTGGAAGAGAAGCAACCCGTGATGGTTTTATTCTCCAGCAAATTGCTATATTTCTATTGCTATTTATGGCGTATATAGCCAAAGATATGTTTTTATATAGTACACGCTGAAAAAAAATCACTTCTGAAGTATATTGTCCCAAACATATTCGGCTTGAAATATACATAAGTTTACGGTAGACAACAAATATATAATATTTGACACACACAAATGTTATATGTTTGGGAAGATATTGTTCCAAACAAAAATATGTTCCCATCCTAATATTTTTTTATTTGGAACTAGTATATCCGAAACAAAGATTAATTTGTATTTAGGTATTTCGGCAATGTATCAATGCCTTAATTTAAAGACAAGTTTTCTGTTTTTCAGATGTTATATACAGACATTTTTTGTATAAATTGTATATGTTTTTAAAATTTAATTAAAACCTAAATCGTATAATCTTTCGTAAATATAAATTGCATTGATGGATCGACAAAAAGTGATTAAATGGAATATTTATAAATTAAAGGGAATTTTTAATTATACAGTTTAACATGAAAACTACGAAAAACTTACTAAAATTCTAAAAAGTCAGCAAAGTTTTAAAAATCGTTTTTAAATAAAATATATTTGGAAAACTTCTTAAACAATAACTTTGTTTGTGTGTAAACACATATTTTATTTGTGAAAGTCAGTTTGTAAATATATTATGTTCTAATATATTAATATATGCGTTCCAAACAAAATTTCTTGATTTTCAAATAAAATTTATTTGTTAACAAATATGTAATATTTAAAAACATCGTTTCCAAATATACTTTCTTTCAATTCAAACATATCAAAAATGACGATTTTCCCCGTGTATGAATGTGGAATGTGGACTATATAAAAACATAGACTGATGTGGTAAATTTGTGCAGTATTTTTCTCTAACTTAATCATAAGCTGCAATATTTCATAAAAAATTACACTATGTAACAAAAAAAACTGTTTGTGAAACTGAAACCTAACTTTAGAGCAGACGTAACGTTGCCCTCCGGAGCAACTGCCAACAACTTTAAAAACGAGCCATATGAATCAGACATTCACAACAAAAATTGTAACATCTTTATATTACTTTTTAGTTTCTAGCTCTTATTTTAACGTTTTATGTATTACCTATTTATCATTCTATTTCAAAAGTTTCGCATAAAAGTCTTCTTTTTTCTTTGTCTTCCTGATTTTGTTTGCAAATGCATGTAAAAGTTGGCTAATCGTTTACACTGATTTCCAGATGTCAGATTGAATCCGCTGATTCGTTATTACGGTTACGTTTGCTTAACCCAGCCTAAAGTCATTTGAGCAGTGCCTGTCCGTCTGTCTGGTTGGTGCGCACCATAACTCTGGATAGGAGTAACCGATTAACTTCAAATTTGGTACATCTTAATATTTTTTTCTGTATCAGGATAATATCGCAGATGGACCTTGTTGGTCCACTCCTTCTAGTGCCAGTAGCTTTTATGTATTATAGCCACTGAAAAATTGGCGTTATTGCAATACCCATTTTGGTACCCCACAAACAAAATGATGGCTATAAAACATATCGCTCACTCACTTCAAGAGTGACATAACTCAAAATTGAAAATTGCCAAGATGTGTAACTTTAAGTTCGTATATAAAGATAAGTAACATGAAATAAGATGTTTAAATATGCTTGAATAATCCGAAATATGGTTGTTTACTTATAGACCAAACTTCGCTGATATTCATTTATGGACATTTGCAAAATCCGGATTTTTGTATGGCAACCACTGTGAGAGACCATAACCTCTGGTGGGAATCGAACCCACGACCCCCAAACTCATAGGCGAGCACGCTAGCAACTTACCTACTGGAGCGCCCCAGCTAATCATTATTTGTCGATCAATATATGGCACTCCTAATTATGTCAATTTTTTAGTGATGTGTAATACATCGAAGGAGTGACCTAAGACCCTGAGTATGTTAGGCTGAAATCCGTTTTTGGACATTTTTAATCATTTGAGAAATGTCCGTCCGTGTGTCTGGAGGTTGCGCTCTATAACTCTTGTAAGGAGTAACAGCTTGACTTCAAAGTTGATATGCGAAAATATTTGTTTCTATACCAGGCTCAGATCGAAGATGGGTCATATTGGTCCCCCCTTCTAGTACCTTCCTCACAAAAGGTTTAAATTTAGTGAAGTCATGTTTCTCTAATAACTTCTATAGAACTTATCCGAATCCTCTGTAACTCGTCTCATACTTATCCCCTCGCTTTACAGGAAGGAGGGTATATATTATTTTCTACGGACCAAAAGTGTAACACGTCGAAGGAGTTACCTCATTTGTGCTGTTTACAGTGACTTGAAAAAATAAATTTGGCAAAAAAAAAATTGAATTAACTCGTGAACATTTTTATACCCTCACTTTAGTGTGACGAGGGTATATATCATTTGCTACGGAAAAAAGTGTAACACATCGAAGGAGTGATCTAAGACCCTAAGTATGTTCGGAGGAAATCCGTTTTGGGTCATTTTAAGTCGAATGAGCAATGTCCGTCCGTCTGTCTGTCTGTCTGTCTGTCTGTCTGTCTGTGTGTCTGCTGGCTGGTGCGCACGATAACTCTCGAAAGGAGTAACCGATTGACTTCAAATTTGGTATGTGGTAATATTTTGATCTATCTCCGGATGAGTTCGAAGATGGGCCATATTGGTCTACTCCTTCTGGTACCTCCCACACAAAGGGTTAAAATTTAGTGAAATATTGATTCTTTAATAACTTCTATACTACTTACTAGAATCTTTTGAAATTCTGCACATAATATTAGTATATTAGTCGCTATTAACTCGAGAAAAATGGGTGAAGTTGGCATGCCCCTTTTGGTACCTCCCACACAAATGGACCATTTTGCATCAAAATTTAACTGCTTATAACATTAACACAAGTGCATAAAAATGCTTGAAATTTTCTACAGTATAATGTTTTTGTAGCGCCTATAGTCCGGTAAAAAATGGGCATTATTGTACAGCCCCTTTTGGTACCTCCCACACAAATGGACCATTTCGTACCAAAAGTAAACGGCTTGTAACTTTAATACCAGTGCATACAAATACTCGAAATTTTGTACAGTGTAATGCTGTTATAGTGTCTATAGTCCTGTAAAAAGTGGGCGTTATCACCCCGCCCCTTTTTGTACCTCCCACACAAAATGACCAAATCATACCAAAATTACATAGCTCGTAACTTTAATATACCAGTGCACATAAACGCTTATAGTTCAGCACAATGCAATGTATTTACCGAAAAATACCTGTTTTTGGAAAACCCCTTCTGGTACCTCCCACACAAATTGACAGATTTATTGGTGTAATGTTATATATTACATTACTCACAAAGTGAGGGTATACCTTAGTCGGTTTACCCGACTGAAACTTTCTTACTTGTTTTCACAACTTTCGCGTGGATTATCACGACAAGTGTGCATCGATTTACTTAAATCTTTGTATGGCGATGAAGCGCCAATCTATAGCGCTGTGAAAAACTGGTTTAATGAATTCAATCGTGGCCGATGCTCGCTCATAGACGAAGGTCGTCCAAAAACGGCCGTTGTGCCAGAGAACATTGATGCCGTGCGTGAACTGATAATGCAAGATCGTCATGTGACATACCGTGAGATAGAGGCATCCTTGGGCATTTCTTCCACCAGCATACATTCGATATTGCATGAACATCTGGTTGTAAAAAAGGTTTGTTCTCGTTGGATCCCGCACAATTTGACAATCGCTCAAAAAAGGCTCGTGTCGATTGGCGCAAAGAAATTTTGAAAAAATACGATCGGGGTGCTTCGAAAGACGTTTATAAGATCGTCACAGGTGACGAATCTTGGATCTATGCCCGAAACAAAACAGCAATCGACCATGTGGGTCTTCCAAGACAAGCCAAATCCAACGAAAGTTGTTCGTGGAAGAAGCACTTCGAAGCAAATGGTCGCCTGATTCTTCGGCAAAACTGGTCATGTGGCGACTGTTCCGCTTGAGCAACGTAGGACGGTCAATTCTGAGTGGTACACCAAAATTTGTTTGCCTGAAGTATTCGGAGAAATTCGAAAAACGAACAGGAGAAGACAAATCATTGTGCACCATGACAATGCGAGCTCTCACACATCGGCTCAAACCAGCGCCTTTTTGACCGGCAAAAATGTCGAATTGATGGGTCATCCGCCGTACAGCCCTGATTTGACACCCAATGTCTTCTTCTTATTCACTCACATCAAGAAAAAACTGCTTGGTCAAAGTTTTTCGATGCCTGAAGCAGCTGTTAAAGCGTTTAAAAGCCATGTTGTGGAGGTGAATTTTCAACACACTGTAACCAAAACAATTCGCGCTCAAATGACAAAATGGTCTGAGTGATGTTATGCTAAAAAATTTCATAGTTTCCAATGGAAGTTCCAGTTTTCATCTGGCAACACCAGCATTGCCAGGACCGAAATATAAATAGCAACCCTCGTACTCACAAATTGAGGTCGGTTTACCCGAGTAAAAATTTCTTACTTAGTTAGTTAATTAAGTTTATTAATTAAATAAAATTATAAATGTTTGATATTTTCCAAACTTTTCACACCTTTCAAACTTTGGCTTTACAGTTAACTGGCCTCTTTCCTTCTTCCTCCAACTGTCCTTTTCACAATAAATCCCAGCACTTTATTCCCGACCCGGTAAATACAGCTAGCAAGACAACATTCATGTTTCCCACAATTTTTATTAAATTTCCATTCATTTTTGGCCGCTTCACTGTTATGGCCAAATTGGTCATAACTTTTATTTCCTCCAATATAACCGGCATCCAACCAAACCAACGACCACAAGAAATCCGCCACTACAACCGAAGAAAAAGCTGGAAAAAAAACATTAAAACGTTCATTTAACGATCTTCACAAGCGATTTGAGTTCAACATAAAACCCACATCTTGCAAAAAAAGGCATAAAAATAAAAATTAATAAATTGTGACAATTAACCACTCTAAACACCTACTCTGAGAAGTTGAGCACAGTGCGCATGTGTGACTCTGTCTGTCTCACTACGTTCGTTCGTTCGTCTTTCTTTAACTGGTGTTTTTCTTTTTTCTGACTGGGCTCTATGTTGGCCGGTCATGCGAACCAGTCTAGCGCATGAATAGATCGATGGCTTAGGAATGAATAAGTGAGTATGAGTGTGAGTCTGCCTGCCACCTACTTTTGGTTTTAGATTCGCAAAATCATTTCTTGTACTCGTTTACTATAGACGAAGGAGGAGACGTTTGAGCGTATGCTTTGACTGAAAGCCTGCCTCAATAGTTTTAGCCAAGACCAACCACGTTAAGTTTATGATGCAGGCAGGTCAGGCCGGCTTTTTATGACTCGTTCATACTGTGCTTTGCAGTGCTGCAGCAGCAGCAGCAGCAGGTTCACATCCAAAGTAACAACATTCGTTACCAAACGAGCAACTATCAACAACTACTTCAACTAAATAAAAAACGAAAAAACACGCGGCAAGAGTTGCCTTGGCCAAAAAGAAATCTTTCGAACGCAACAGGAAAACCTAACGGTTTAATAAGACAAATAGAAACTTGTTTTCTAAGACGGTTTTTTTTTTGTTGGCTCTTCATTCGAGTTTGCAATGCTTTGGCCAACAACGATCACGATGATGATGATGGGTAAGAATTTATAGATACCAATATAAAGTATAAATAATAAAAAAAAATAGCCACTATCAAACTAGTAAAGCAAGTACTAGAGTTTATGATCCATAAATGAGAATGTCATGTGTCTTATAACTGTAATGACCACAATGGTCAAATGGGTTAAACGTGGTAATACGGGATACAGGTGCAGAACCTACATATCTATGGGAGGTCCCAAAATTAGCTGATATACCATATAAATAGATGGCAGTAGTAGTTTGGAAAAAAAATACTTTCGTGAAATATGGCAACCTTCCAAAACATATGTTTTAAGTTTCAAGGCGCCACGTTGTTGAGTTTTTTTTTTCTTGAGCAATCAAAAGTAAGCGATTTCAGAAAATTTGTAAACATGGAAAAAATTCGTTACCGATATGTACTGTGATTTAAAAGGTCTTAGTCCAAACAATATTAAAACCGAGCTAGATTCTATTATGGGAGAGTCTGCTCTTTCGTTTACAACTATAAAATATTGGCTGGCAGAGTTTAAACAGGGCCGTGCGAGCTACCAAGACGACCGTAGTGGTCAATCAATTGAGGTGTCCACGCCAGAAATGGTTAGAAAAATCCACAAAATGGTGTTGGATGTCCGTCGGTTGAAGGTTCGCAAGCTTGCTGAAGTCATAGGCATTTTAAGAAGTGATACATCGCATTTTGACGGAAAATGTTATGGTGAGAAAGCTGTGCGCATGATGGGTGCCGCGTTTGCTCACCGTAAAAACGATGCACCAGGTCACACATCCACTATTGCGTTGGCCAAAATCAATAAATTAAAGTTCGAATTGCTTCAGCACGCACCTCATTCGCCAGATTTAGTTCCCTCTGATTATTTTTACGAAAATGTTTAGCCTCAACAGCTAGTACTATTGGGTACACCTACAAAGATAATAGGCCTTGGACTAGATACGTCCAAGGAGGAATTGCTGGAGTGCTCCTGGATACACATTTCGCGGGTAACTCTGAAGAGCCATTGAATATTTTTAACTGGGGATTCCTTTGAAATGCAGCCATCAGAGGTCGCCAGCGGAATTGTAAGCGAATCAAGAATTCTTTGGGCTATCAAAAGTTTTCAATCACACAGAAGTTATGGATTTCCGGAGAATTAGTATATCGTTATGTCTCCTTAAAACCGTGGAGAAATTAATCGATAGTTATCTTAAGACTAAGATTGATCACAGGCTACTGCCCAATCAACAGCATGCCTACAGCAAGGGCAAGTCCACCGAAATTGTCCAGCACGATCTAGTCACCTTTAAGGCTCTCTATATGCTAAGGAATATGCTCTATGCTAAGGAATATGCTCTATGCTAAGGAATATGCTCTATGCTAAGGAATATGCTCTATGCTAAGGAATATGCTCTATGCTAAGGAATATGCTCTATGCTAAGGTAGCTTTCTTATATAAAGAGGGGGTCCTTAAATAACTAAATCCAGCCGCTTTATTTATGGCTCTAGCAATTCTGGCGGTTGTTAGCACTATACCTAGGTTCATTCAAAACCTTCTGATCAAGAGATTCATTTCAGTTATCTTAGAGTGTCAACTGGCCTCCAATGATTGATTTTGTCAAAAGGAAAACAACACAAGTGGATGTTCTGTATCATCTGCTATGGAATCTCTCCATGAACAATATTCTGCTTGCGCTGGAGAAGATGATTGTTAAGGTTATTGCATATGCAGATACATGGCAATAGCTGTTAGAGGAATCTTTGCGAATACTTTTAGAGATATCCTGCAGCAGGCCCTTAATACGACCGCAAGATGGTCTTCCGATAATGGTCTTTGTGTGAACCCGACCAAGACAGAACTAGTTCTTTTCAGCAGGATATACAAGGTACCAACAGCTGCACCGGTCTCATTGGGGATATTTCAAACCCAACATTCTGGAAAGATCAAAGAATGCTACGGTAGCGCTGTATACCTGAAAAAAATAGAAGGTGGCGCAAAAGTAACCTTTCGATGTTTTGTGCCAAAGTCACCGACCGATTATTGGTCAAATAAATAGTCAGCAATATTCCGCGTTCTGGAGCAGTGTAGCGTAACATTGTTTATTAACGTGTATTTCGCATGTGTTTACTACACAAATGTCAAAACAGAACTGACATTAGGGGCCAATCGCAAAATTTATAGCATTTTCTGATGGGAGGATTACTTTTGCGCCATTGATAGCATTTTCTGATAGGAGGATTACTTTTGCGCCACCTTGTATCTATAGGCTGTGGTAGCGCTATATAACTGTAAAATAGTAATAGGAAAACGCTGAACTTGCGTATAGTTTATATTTTTATACGGCTATAATATTGTACGTCATTGTCGTCTGGTGGACAGCTTTGCAGAAATTCACCTTCTCCGCGATACTAAATAAGGTTGAGCGAATGGCCGATCACTGTCGTGCAGGGCAGATATCTTATCTACTGAGAAGTAGCAGAATGGCTAAGGATGAATGTTCTGACTAAAATCGGTATCACTATTTCCTCAGTCAGTCAGGCTACAATAAAGTACTGCCTTCCTGAATTCAAAAACTGCCCAGACCTCTTAACGAGCGGGCTGAACATTTTAAATTCACCTGATCCAATCAAAAGAATTTGCAGTACTAAGAACTACCTTACTTACATGCTCCAGTGGAACTGGAATATGTGGTCATGTATCTAGCGACCTGCAACCTTTTCTAGCGAGATAAAGCTCTTATGGCAACAAGTGATTATTAGTCGGGAGCTACATACATATATTCTATACCGATGCTGTCGTTATCGGGCCCAGACGTCTAACTTATCTTGTCTGTAATGATGGGGTCGCAGCCTTATGGGACGGTCCGCAGAGAGATTGGTCTTGCGAAATGACATTTGCAGAAGCTGAGCCCTGTGTCTCTGTTCTCCGATCTCCCTAGAAAGCGGTAGGGTACTCAGACACTTATTTCCGTGGGGACTGTCCGATCAATGTAGTGGTTAACAGGCAGAAGTCTTAGCTATGAGTGAATTAGCAGAATAGCTAAGGATGAATATTCTGATTATAGTCCGCATGAAAAGACAGGCTGCAATAAATCCCTGTAACTATATTCCTGAATTCAAAAACTGCCCTCGACTGTCACAGATCTCTTAACGAAATGGCTAAACAGTTCAATATTCAGCAGATTTTTGGTGCCGGGCCGGTCACGAGGGCATAGTGGGGAAATGCATATCAAAAAAATAAGCGGGACTAGGAACAACCGTACATGCTCCAGGGGAACTGGAATATGTTGCCATGCCTCTAGCAATCTACTAGCTTTTCTTGAAACATATGGCCTTTATGGTAACAAACGACCGGTGATTACTAGACCGATGTGACCCTGCCTAAACTCCAACCGCATATATGCCCTGCTTTCGTTGTCGAGACCAGAACTTATCTTATCTATAAAGACGGCTCGCAGCCTTATTGGACGGTCCGCAGAGAGATTGGTCTTGCGAAATGACCTTAGCAGAAGTTGCGGAGAGGAAGGCGAGGAAGAATAGAAGCATGAATAGACAGGCTGCAATAAATTCCTGGAAACTATATTCCTGGATTCAAAAAATGCCCTCGACTGTCACAGATCTCTTAATGAGATGGCTGAACAGTTCAATATTCAACAGATTTTTTGTGCCGGTCCGGCCACAAGGGCTTACTAGGGAAATGCATATCAATGGAATATGTAGGACTAGGAACTACCTCACATATGTTGACATGCCTCTAGTAACCTATAAGCTTTTCTTGAAAGATAAGGCCTTCATGGTAACAAACGACAGGTGATAACCAGTCGGGAACTGCATATATTCCAGACTGATGTGGCCGTGACTAAACTTGAACCGCACCAAAACACTGCTTGAGATGGCTGTATAGTTTAATATTCGCTTGATTTGGATGCCGGCACCAGCATGAACATACTAGGGAACTGAACTGCAAAGGAATTTGCAGGACTAGGAACTACCTTACATGCTCCAGGGAAACAGCAACATGTTGCCATGCCTCTACATAGCGACGGATCGCAGTCTTATTGGAGTCCGCAGAGAGATTGGTCATGCGGAATGACTTTTGCAGAAGCTGCGGAGACTAATTGAAAGGAGGACCAATAGAACTCTATTTGTGTAGTGGCTCCGCTGGAGTAATGAGCGGAGCAGAAAATAAAGGTGCTACAAATAGCTGCTCCTTGTTAGCGCCACCTATATCTCAAATTCAATTTTTTAGCATTTATTGTTTGTAGGGCTTTTATATAACCTAAAATTGTAAAGTCCTCTGAAAGATATTCGTGGATAAGTCGTTGGTGAGAATTTCTTCAAGTATGAAATTTGATTTGTCATTTTCTCGGGCTCAAAGTTTAGATGAGTTTGAAATGCTTGCCGATTTTTTTACTACTTTGACAAAAAAAAACAACGCTTCAATATCTTCCTAGTATTAAAGTCAGGGATTTTTCATACTTAGAACTAAACCAGTAAGGAAAGGCTAAAGTCGGGCTGTGCCGACTATATAATACCCTACACCACTCTCGTAATATTGAATAACTCTGATATATAAATTTTGTAATTCATGTATAAATTGTTTACATAAATTTACTTTTGGGACATTTTATACTTAAATAATACCCTGTACCACAGTGTGGTGTAGGGTATAAAAACGATTGGATCTAAAGAGCCAAATCGGATGAAACATATGTATGGGAGCTATAGCTAAATCTTAACCGATTTTCTTCAAATTCGGCAGTGTTGGTTCATGGATCAAGAAACTCTACCATTCTAAATTTCAACACGATTGGATGTAAAATACAGCTTTTATAGGACTAAAGGGCCAAATCGGACGAAACATATATATGGGAGCTATAGCTAAATCTTAACCGATTTTCTTAAAATTCGGCAATGTTGGTTCATGGATCAAGAAACTCTACCATTCTAAATTTCAAAACGATCGGATGTAAAATACAGCTTCTATAGGACTAAAGGGACAAATCGGACGAAACATATATATGGGAGCTATAGCTAAATCTTAACCGATTTTCTTCAAATTTGGCAATGTTGGTTCATGGATCAAGAAACTCTACCATTCTAAATTTCAAAACGATCGGGTGTAAAATACAGCTTCTATAGGACTAAAGGGCCAAATCGGACGAAACATATATATGGGAGCTATAGCTAAATCTTAACCGATTTTCGTCAAATTCAGCAATGTTGGTTCATGGATCAAGAAACTCTACCATTCTAAATTTCAAAACGATCGGATGTAAAATACAGCTTCTATAGGACTAAAGGGCCAAATCGGACGAAAGATATATATGGGAGCTATATCTAAATCTGAACCGATTTCAACCAAATTCAATAGCGATCTTAACAGCCGCGAAATACTCTAAACTGCAAAATTTCAGAACGATCGGAGTGAAATTGCGACCTGTAGTCGACGAACAACTTTACATGGACAGACGGACGGACGGACGGACAGACATCGTTAAATCGACTCAGCTAGTGATTCTGAGTCGATCGGTATACTTTAAGGTGGGTCTAGCTGTGTTATTTTAAGGTGTTACAAACATCTGCCGTGAAACAAACTTATAATACCCTGTACCACAGTGTGGTGTAGGGTATAAAAAACATTCTCAATAGAAAATTTTAAAGCTAAACTAAATTTTCCTAATGCTAATAAAATGTTGTTCTCGTTTTAAAGATTAAGATGTCTTTGGATAAAAATCTTTAAAATCAAGATGGGTAAAAATCTTTAACATTAAGTTATTTTATTCAGTGCAAGTCATTTCTATTTGTTCAATATTCAGCGACCCCAATTTAGGCTTAAGTTTCTCATGAAATTTAAATTTGACCCACTTGATGACTTATTTAATTTCATAATATGCCCATTAATTTAGCTAATTGTGTGATATCTTAATTTTGCCCCACTAAGACAACAACTTTATAAGTTAAATCCCTAACTCTGGCCGCCATTGTTTAGTCACCAAACTAAAGTTGCCACAAAAATAGACAAGCTTTCGTTACCGAACATCGTTAACGCACAGAGAACGCATTGAAATTATAATGCTCCGACAAAAGAAGAACTGAATATCATTCTGGGGCATTGTTTGGCAAAGCGAAGCGAATTGAGATTCTAAACCAACCAACCAACCAACCAACAAAAACTTAGAACTCTGTGACGGTTACCCATAAATACTGAGGGCACAAATCAGTGGAAACTTCTAAATAACCGAGTGTTAAGTACAATAATAAATTTGTTCTACTTTATGTTGGCAAGAAACTGAAAATCGGATGAGTAGGAGCAGCGGAGGAGGAGAATCTCCCCTCAAAAGAACTTAGCAGTGATTCTAAAGCCAACAAGGAAAATCATGCATATGACTGACTAACTGGCTGACTGACTGACTACGCGAATATAAACTTTTCCAAAAGTTAAGCCAAGAGACGAGGTCAACCAGAACCGTCATAATTACGATGAGGTTGCTAATGTACATACAGAACAAATGTTTTGGCCACGGACAATAGCATCGCCATCAAACCGAAAAACTTGAAGCGGAAAATTCAAAAAATAGATTCTCAAAAAGTCTTTCCAACATCGACATCAGCAGCAGCAGAACATACAGTGAACTCACTCACTGACATACTAAGCGTAGCCAGAACTAATGCCACGGAAATCAATTTGTATGTGCCACAAATGCTGCCGCCCGCCATCCGAAAGCAACCAACCAAAACCGAGAAAAACTGACACCTCCGATGAATGCCTCAAATAAATATCAATCAAATTTTAATTAACTTCAATATGATTTAGAAAATCACAAGAATAGAGTCATCGTTAAATGAACAGAAAAATGTAATTAACAAAAATAGAATAGAACTTCATGGTATCTGCAAACGATAGCATAGCTAAGTCATCAACAGCGTTGTAGATATCCCCCACAATGAGAAAAATTTAATTGAATTTCATATTTTATGTTAAATTCGTTGATTTCAAAAAAATCGTTAAGACTTCAAAATTGAAATGTGTAATGTCAACTTAAAAATTTACTATATAGAAACATATCACGAATTTTTGATGTTCACATGTCAGTCGAATTCTCGTTTCCTCAAGATGTGGAGAATCACAGTTTAAACATTACTTATAGTTTCTATAAAGAGAGCTACAATGATTTGTATGTAGACTTTAAGGAATTTTAGTGTCTTTAAATGTTGATAATATAATAAAAAAGAATACGCATTCGTTTTATTGTTTCTCCAATAGGTTAATCTGAGAGTTAGGATCATGATATAGAATCATGAGATGCCTTAACCTAAGTGACAATCGATATTTCATAATTTTGGCTCTAGGGCCCTTTTTAAGTTTTGTTGGGGAAATTCTAAAATGTCTCCAAAAGTGATCGCTGCTTAGTGGTTAGTGCACTAAACTTAGATTCCGAAGGTGCTGGGTTCGATTCCCACCCCGGTCACTGAAAATAAATTACCATTTAATGTTTTCATCATAAACTCGTGTTTCTGCTAAACTCATCCGGACACACAAACACCTGCAACAAACAATCAATGTCCATGACAAGAGAGATGAGAGAGATGAGATAGACAAAACCACGACGATCTAGTAATATAAATGTAGCGCTTCTAGTAGAGAATAGTAGTGACGGTAAACTCTAATAACATGCATTCCCTATGATTAGCAACAAAATTACAATTAACATCTGAACAACATTGAGTGTGATGAAACATAAAATAAGGTTCCCGCGATAATCGGATATCTGTAACAGAAATAGACTTAAGGATTATCACCTCAGTTTCTGAAAGCTGCTACAACAACAACTGAATGTCGTCGTTTTTTTTTTCTCCAGTACGCACACTTACGTCCTATATCTCCCAATGGCTTTTCGACCCACTAGCCTAACTTCTTTCCTGTTAAAAACAATGGAGGGAATAATTGACGACATGGTCAAAAGTAAGATAGCCGATGACAAGCTAAAATCCAAGCAACACGCATATGTTAAGGGAAGATCAGTGGAAACAGCTCTACATGAAGTAGTACACCATATAGAACAGTCCTTCAGTGAAGAAATGTACACACTTGCCGTTTGTATAGACATTGAAGGCGCTTTTAACAACGTTCAGACCGATACACTTATCCAGTCCTTAGACGAGTTTCAGGTTGACCGGGCGCTGATAAACTGGATCAACAATATGCTAAGGAATAGGTGGATTATTTGTGGGTCATATGACGTAAAAATCAGAGACAATGTAAATCGTGGTATACCTCAGGGGGGCATTTTATCGCCTCTCCTATGGGTTATGACGATACACAGTCTCCTTAAAGCCCTCACCAATGAAGGAAGGAAAAAGTGACGAATTGGAATATTTATAAAGTGCTGTAAAACGAAATGCTTAGACATTTTTAACTATTAAGTATAACACGAAATCTAATCTAGTCGAAGTCATCAAATTTAAAAAAAATCGTTTTTTAAATAAAATATATTTGGAAAACTTCTTAAACGATAACTTTGTTTGTGTGTAAATCCATATTTTATTTGTGAAAGTCAATTGGAAATATATTTTGTTCTAACAAATTTATATGTGTGTTCCAAACACACATTCGCAAATATATAATAATTAAAAAATTTGTGTTAAAATATTTTTTATTTTCATTCGAACATATCAAAAAATTCGATTTTGCCCAGTCAATAATTTTACGAAAAATGTTTTATTTATCGTTCCTAAATGGTTGCAACTCCTTATGTAAGTAGTTGTAGCCATTTAAAGTTTACCTAAACACATTCAAAAGTTTCAACAAAAAATACCCAACCACAAAATGTCATAGTTCGCAAAAATCACAAAATTTCATTAATTTAGCTCTAGGATGGTTATTTAAAGAGTTATAGTCATTTTAAGTTTGACTTGGGGAAATTCAATATCATCATAAATTCGTCCGATCATAAAATTTCGTCCAATTCGCTCTAGACGCTGTTTATGGATTTACAGTCATTTTAAGTTTGTCTAAGCCATTCAGCAAAAAATATATGGTCGTACAATTTCGTCATTTTCGCTCTATGACGTTACTTACGATGTGTAGCCATTTAAAGTTTGCCTGAGCACATTAAAAATTCAACACAAAAGTATATACTCACAAATATTGCTCCTTTTCGCTCTAGGATGCTTAAGTAAAAAGTTATAGCCATTTTATATATGACTCGTGAAAGGATAACCCCTTTTCCAATGATGTGTAGAATCATAATTAATCGAAATTAGAGAGACAGAACTCTTAATTTAAAATTTTGATAAAATGAAAACTGAATGAGAAGCAAACATTCGAAATTAACTTTCCCACCATCCTGCCTGTCTCACAATGAAGTACTCGTATCATCACTCTGATGATGATGAGCATCCCCGTATGGGGTTTCACATGCACATGATCACCATCATCATGGTCTCCCCAAACTTCTTGACTTTGCATAACAAATGATGTAACAACACTACTCATTCATTGTCCTCGTTTTAAAGTAACAGATACAAAAAATATATTAATGATTTTCTGGTGTTGCCATTTAATTAACAAATCATCAATCATTTTTCAATTTTCTTTCACAAGGCTTAAACGCACTCCGTCTGCTCCCTGCAAAGCACAGAGCCATCTCGGTGATGAGGGAAAACACCATACCATCCAACCAACTCTAAGGTAATGATTGGCTGGCTGTTTGGTTTTGGATGGTGGGACAGTATCTATCTGCTGATTATTTCTGTGACGATGTCGGTGGGGAAAAACAAGATGAATGTGTTCCACAACAAGTGTGAAGAGACTGATTATGAGATACAGCCAATGCGGTGGCATTTGCTTGGTATCTCCGTGCTATCTGTAACTGGTCACATCCATCAAGCCACGGACGAAGACAAGAGTTGAAGCCATCTCAAGCGTTGATGTTTTCACACATTCATCATAAATAATTTTTCGATTTTGAACAGAGGAGAACGGAATGTCCGTGTCAAGGAATGGAAGACGGGGGTAAAATGCTCTTTTGTTTTCAGAGTTTGGGGCTAAACAATAGAATTAAATTGTGTTGATTGGCGGGGGAAATATTTTTTCCTTTATTATTTTCAAAATTCAAATATGAAAATAATTATGCACGCACATGCTGATTTCAATGAATCATTGTTCATTTTTCTCAAATTATGCAATTAGTAATGCGGTAAGAAAATGCGATACACTGAGAAATGGAATAATAGAATTCAGTGTTTTGAAAAAACAACGATTAATAATTGAACCTTTTTCAATAGTCATTTCTTCGATTATTTTTTAATTGCTCTAAATATCTTTTAATAAATTAAAATTTTTGAAAAAAATACATACTATCACACTATCCTCGTCGATATCATGTTATGTACATAGATTGAAAATACTTACAAACTTGAAATAGAATAGTACATACCTGAAAAGATACAACAAAATTAAAATTTAATATAAAATGAATTTTAAACAATGGCTACGAGAATTAATATATTTTAAAAATAAGAAACATGTTCATGCTGAAATTAGAATAAGAAAAATGGTCATGCTGACATTTTTGTTGGTGTTAAATTAATTAACTAACCCAAGGCAGACACTGGATGGTTGTTTCAAAATGATGTCCTGTATTAATTCCTGGCATCTTACTGTGGCGCAGATTATTATGCTATTGGGAATTGTGTCTTTTGGGTGTGTAACACCCAAAAAGAGAAGGGACAGATGTATAATAATAAGAAGACAGATCTACTTTGAATCATTTTTCGATTTAGCCGTGTCCGTCTGTCTGTCCAAAGAGCAGGTTGCAAATAAGACGTAACCCAGTGGAAATGGTCCATATCGAACTAAGATGTTATATTCACCCAATATAAAGTTACCCTCTGGTTTTAGTTGTTTTTCCTAGAATCCACATTTTATAATGACCGGACTGAAATTTGGCCGTTTATACGTTATTTCTCCCCATACCACTACTATCCATATGGTTCTTAAAGATTCGTGCTTTGATATGCTCCCATGAAAGGGTCACTTTCGATATGATTCCTGACGCTCCAGAGAAAACTTTTTTAACCGATCTGGCTTAAATTAGCATTTGTTGTTGTTTTGACATAGCTCCCATATAAAAGATCCTTCTTTTGGACTTTTTGACACTCTAGAAAATACAGTTTGTAACTGTAGGCATTTATATTTCCTATTTTTTTATGTAATTTTGAAAGCAATTCAACAAAACAACAAAAATTGCTAAAATTAGTTCGAATTTTCCTATATTCCACATATAGAGGTCGCTCTCCAATATTCATATTTAAGCCATATGTACCACTTTTTCAGACGATTAGAGTGAACGTTTATAGTTTTTTTTATATATACACAAATTCTACACCACGGATATACTTATATGTATGACATATAATATATCTCTCGTGTTTTTATATATCACTCCCATTGAGGTCGCCCTTAAATGTATTTCACAGTTGCCCAACAGTTTGACTGAAACTATGAATTTTGGAAGTTTTTTCGACAAGAATTCTTCACAACTTTTGTATGGGGCCAACACATAGGGGCTTTGACGACCATTTTTCGTGTGAATGGTTTCGGGTAAAAATTATATTATATGAAAGCTGAAAACATAACACAAACACCAAAAAAAGGTCAAATTCCTGTTCGCGAAGCAATGTTAGTCCTACGATCAAGTACTCGTAGTCGAAGCAATAAAGATACCAGTAAAGAGCCTTGTTGACTGGAATCTGACAGTTTTTTGGTTTTTGTGTTAAGATTTGGGCTTTGATGTGTTCCGACTCATATAGTAAAATTTTATGGCGAACATTTTTGTAGAACATTTCATCGCCGCCCTCCCCCTTTTAAGGGGTGTTTTTTACGATTTTTTACGATTTGTAAAAATAGGGCCAAAAATTACAGTTATGTGGGGGAGCTAGAGGGTTAAAATGTTCCACAAAAATATTGGCCTTAATATTTTCTACAAAGTTGCTGTACATGCCCTATACCAAAAAAATATATTTTTGTTGCATAACAGTGAAATACTTACAATGTGGTTTTTTGAGCTGTTTAGGGTACCCAGACACGTTTAGATTGTATTAATATGTTTACAAAAAATTTTCAGATTTACGTTGGCTACAATTTTGCCAAGCATTGCTAGTGAAAAATTACGAGTCCCCTGAATTTATGCTGAAAAAAGTGAAACAAAATATTTTTTTCCTTCACTTTTTCAAAAAAAAGTACCGGAAAAATTTTTTTTCCCAAAAAATTCTATGAAACTTTGTTCAGCATATTCTTAGCTACACTATTGCCAAACATAGTTAAGCGGTATCACCAAGTCGGAATTAGTTGTTGGACAAAAGCTGATGACACCGTTTTCGAGTGGCCCACTAATTTTGGGGGCCCATAAAATAAAATTGGTCACCAATTTCGCCAAACCGAGTATGGGGTTATACTACCCTATCGATAGTATAATCGAACCTATACTGTCAAGTCCGTGTATTTTTCAAAAAGTGTTCATTTGTTGCATAGTGTTATTTAGGGAATTATTGTCATTTCTTTTTATACCCTCACTTTAGTGTGACGAGGGTATATATCATTTGCTACGGAAAAAAGTGTAACACGTCGAAGGAGTGACCTAAGACCCCAAGTATGTTCGGAGGAAATCCGTTTTGGGTCATTTTAAGTCGAATGTGCAATGTCCGTCCGTCTGTCTGTCTGTCTGTCTGTCTGTGTGTCTGCTGGCTGGTGCGCACGATAACTCTCGAAAGGAGTAACCGATTGACCTCAAATTTGGTATGTGGTAATATTTTTTTCTATCTCCGGCTAAGTTCGAAGATGGGCCATATTGGTCCACTCCTTCTAGTACCTCCCCCACAAAGGGTTAAAAAGTTGTGAAATATTGATTCTTTAATAACTGCTTTACTACTTATTCGAATCTTTTGAAATTCCACACATAGCATTAGCTTATTAGTCGTTATCAACTCGAGAAAAATGGGCGAAGTCGCCACGTCCCTTTTGGTACCTCCCACACAAATGCACCATTTTGCACCAAAAGTTAACAGCTTATAACATTAATAACAGTGTATAAAAATACTTGAAATTTTGTACAGTATTATGCTTTTATATTGCCTACAGTCCAGGGAAAAATGGGTGTTGTTGCCACGCCCCTTTTGGTACCTCCCACACAAAGGTACCTTTTTGCACCAAAAGTTAACAGCTTATAACATTAAAACCAGTATATAAAAATACTTGTAATTTTGTACAGTGTAATGTTTTTATAGTGTCTATAGCCCTGTGAAAAATGGGCGTTATTACCACGCCCCTCTTTGTACCTCCCACACAAAATGCCCAAATCATACCACAATTTAATGTCTCATAACGTTTATACCAGTGCACATAAATGCTTATAAGTCGGCACAGTGCAATGAATTTAAAGTATCTAATGTTCAGCAAAAAAAGGTGTATTTGATAAACCCCTTCTGGTACCTCCCACACAAATTGACAGAATAATTCGAGTAATATTCAATATTACATTACTCACAAAGTGAGGGTATACCTTAGTCGGTTTACCCGACTGAAACTTTCTTACTTGTTATTATGATAATATTGGTATGGTTCAATTATGTATGGAACAAAATATCGGCCAAATGGCCACCGTGACCTCGGCGATGGTCCAGATTTTCGATGACGCTGAGGCATAAATGAAATGCCGTTAATTTCCCGAATTATCTCATCCTTTAGCTCTTGAATTGTTGCTGGCTTATCGACGTACACCTTTTCTTTCAAATAACCCCAAAGAAAGAAGTCCAACGGTGTCAAATCACATGACGGGCAATTGACATTGCAAAAGAGCCATTGAATTTTTTGCGCAACAGAGCCATTGTTTGGTTAGCTGTGCGGCAAGTGGCACCGTCACCGATAGCGAACACCATTCCTAGTAACTGCCTGACCGACCTCATTTCGAAGAAGTATGGCCCGATGACGTCGCCAGCCCATAAGCCGCAACACACGAACTGGGCGAGCATACAGGGTTGCCCATATTCGACGGACCCATGTTTTTTTTAAAAAAATCAAAGAAAAAATAAAAATTTGGCGGTTGGCAATCTTAATCATTTAATTTGTTCCAAGTAGATTTGTTTACATCAATTTTTGAATATGATATCTCTCAAATGGCCGCCTCTGGCGTTGATGGCGTATTGTGCCCTTTTTGCAGCATTTTCCATCGTTTTCGCCAACATTTCGGCCGAAATAGCGGCTATTTCTTCACGAATGTTGTCCTTGAGCTCTTCTACGGTCCTTGGCTTGTTAACGTAAACCTTTGACTTCAAATATCCCCACAAGAAGAAGTCAGGCGGCGTCAAATCGGGCGAACGCGGTGGCCAGTCCAAATCACCACTTTTCGACATCAAACGGCCCGGAAACAAATTCTTCAGAAAATCGATTGTTATGCGACTTGTGTGCGGTGGAGCGCCGTCTTGTTGAAACCAGAACTGCCTCATACGCTTTCGACGAATAATTGGCATCACAAAATTGGTCATCATGTCGCGATAACGCTCCTGGTTGATGGTAACAGCATGGCCATTTTCGTTTTGGAAGAAAAACGGCCCAATGACCGTTTTCGCACTAACGCCGCACCAAACTGTGACTTTTTCGTCATGAAGAGGCAATTCTTGAATCTCCTGAGGATTTTCAGTGGCGTAAATACGGCAATTTTGCTTATTTACGGTCCCATTCAATGTGAAATGGGCTTCATCGGACATGATAATTTTGTTTTTTGAGTTTTCACAATTGACTTCTTCTGTTGAATGTAAATTTCAACTATTTCAGAGCGCTCGCGTGGCGAGTATTGTTCCATGGTAAAAATCTGCTTGGACTGACGCTTCAAACGCGGTATGTCATTAAGCGATCTGACATCTCTGTCAAAAGTTATGGCGTTGCCAGATGGGTCCGTCGAATATGGGCAACCCTGTACACAGGTGTTTTCACATCTCCTACAGTCCCGGTTTGCTGAAATTTGTGCACAATTCTCCCGATTGTGGACACATTTAGTCGATTATGCTGATCAAAAAAACATCACAAAGTGCACGAAATTCATTTTGAGTTGAAATTGAGAAATGTCAAATGAAATGCAGAAAAAAACTTGACGTTTAGGTGTGGTTCACATTCAACATCGGCCCTTACAATTTAACCACCCTTTATATACATTATGGGGTTGTGATCAATATTTCGAGGTGTAACAAACGGCGTGACTAAATTGGTATACCGCCTATCCTTTGGGGGGCTATAAAAATAAAGCTCTATCATTTTCTTCTTTTCCACTTCAACGATTTTTTCCGATTACAGAATTGAATGCATTCTATGGTGGTCGGTATCAAGGATTCAGCTCGGCAGAACTTTCTATCATTCCTAGGTTGGGTTAGGTTGAGAATATTTTTTTTAATTTTTAAATATATTAAAGTTAAATGTTATGTTCAAGAAAATTATAAATTTAATAAAAAATAATATAAATCAAATCTTGCTTAGCACTCTTGTATTTACTTTCCTTCCACTTTTTAAATGTAAAATAAAATTTTTCTAAAAAGCCATAAACGCACATTTCATATCTAAACATATCTCTACAAAACTGCATCGATTTTTAAAATTGAAAATGGTCGAACGGTCGAAAAATGGGGTTATTGAGACCAAAATTCCACAGTTCGTAATAACAGACACGATAGCTTATGTTAGGTTAGGGTGGCAGCCGTATTTTTTTTTACCAGCTCACATAGACCAGTTTATGTCCGTAGGGTTACCACAGGCTGAAACGGCCCTCATCGAAACCAACCTGTTTGATATACAAATTTATCGATAGTATGAATATCGGTACCGAAAAGATCTGTTAGACTGCCTAGAAAGGTCGACCCCAGTATGTTCAGTCGTCGTTTACTCAAAGTGGGACAGTCGCATAGCATAGTGCTCAATGCTCTCACCTCTTCTGCCTCATCTCCACAGCTTCTGCAGAAGTCATTGGAGTCAATACCCAATCTTTTGGAGTGTTCGCCGATCAAGCAGTGACCCGTCAGAATTAATACTAACGTAGACAATATTTTCCTCTCCAGTGCGAGGAGATATTTTGACCTTCTCTTGTCATACCTTGGCCAGATTTGTCTAGCTACCCTGCTGGTGCCGATTTCTGTCCATCTTTCGTTGGACTGCCGGAATGCCTCTTGCCTAAGCCAAAACTTGCACGTGGATAGTGGCACACCAATATATGCAAATTCTTCGAGAATTTGTAATGACGTCCCTTGCCTAGCAAGTTCATCAGCTTAGCAGTTCTCCGCGATATCCCTATGCCCAGGCACCCATACGAGGTGTATAATCAACTGCTCTGCCATCTCGTTAAGAGATCTGCGGCAGTCGAGGGCTGTTTGTGAATTTAGGGATGTGGCCGCTAGAGAATTGATGGCAGCCTGGTTGGTTACTATGTTGCGACTCAGCCACTTGTCGACTTGCCATTTTTTCGGCTTTATAAACATTACAGGTATCTAGTAGTCTGTGAGCTATATCTAAACTAAGTTCTTCACAGTGTATTTCGAAGCCACCCTTTTCATCAAGCTTCCAACCATCCGTATAGAAGTGGAAATTGTTTCTATTACCTGGTATTCTGCCAACCCATTTATCTCTGGCTGGAATCATTGTGATGCAGGTCCTTTCGAAGGTGTACACAGTTGGTATATAGTCCACTCGGTCGGTTATCATAGCACTACACTTTGATATCCTCATCTGACCGTAGTTCTTGTATCTCCACGCTGACAAGCAGTTTATTCTTAATGCCGATCTGGTTGCAAGTTCTCTAGCCACAATATTAATCGGCAGTTTATGGAGTAGGGCGTGTAGGGACTCAGTCTCTGTAGTCTCTAGGGCACGGCTTATGCTCGGGCAGGCACGATAAGTGACGCGTCTGGTCTCAATAACGACAGCAGGGCGTTGGTACGTTTAGAGTTTAGGCAGGGCTACATTAGCCTGGAACATGTGTATGTAGTTAGTGACTAGTGACTACCTGACATTTGTTGCTGTAACTACATGTTGTAATTCCTAATCTTTTAAGTTCAACTGCTTTGCAGTTTACTGGTATGTCCCAGTGGCCCGGCTCCCACACCAGGTGAATATTGAACTGTTCATCCTGGGATTTAATAACAAGATTTGGTCACAAAATTAATTGTCAGCCATTCCGCAAACTCTTTAATAGCTAAGATTTCTGTCTGGTAACTACACTACAGTGATCGGGCAGCCCTTTTGCAATGGATAGTTCGAGTTCCACAGAAAATACACCAAAGCCCACTTGGTTATTGAGTTTGAAACCGTCTGTAGAGAAGCAAACGAACCTCCTATGTTCTTGGAAACGACCATTCCATTCTGATCTATCAGGTACTCGTATAAGAGTGAGATACGTAATTTCAAAAAGCTGTTCAGTCATAGTGTAATCAGCAATGCCCGTAAGGTCAAGCATTCTGTCTAGAATGACATTATGTCCGTAGCCATTCCCTGATCAGAGTGACAGTTCCCTAAATCTAATATCAGTATATGCGGTGCATTGCTACAATGTCTAGCGGCATTAATTGTAGTTTAACATTTAGAGTCTCAGTTGGTGTCGTTCTCAACGCACCCGTGACACATTTAGCAGCCATTTGCTGAAATTTGTTTAGTATCGCGCAGAAGTTGGATTTCTGCCGACAATGACGCACAGCATTATCGGTCTGACTACTGCCGTATACAACTACAACCGTACTACCCTTCGTACTTGTTTATATCTAGATATTTTCGTAATTTAGTGAAACAAATTTGGTCATATAAAAAATTTAAATACGAATTCATTTGTAAGAACAATATTTTTCTTAATAAATCATTTAACGAGAAACGTTTATTTTCTTGTTCTGGAGGCCAGAGGAAACTAGTTTCACAATTTTGTGCCCATTCATAAAATACGTATGTATATCGTATTAAAACGAATTTTATAAGTTATTGTATTTCCCCATATACTATTACAAGATGTGACATTGATAGATGCTATCAATTTTGTTTAATCTTTTCCACTAAGTTTCAAAATTGGAGGCGACTTTAAATCTAGGAAAATGTACATATGTTATCCGCACAGAGTACAATTGTGAAATGTGTATATTACAAAATATGGCAGTATATGTTTCTGTATTCCCTGGCTCCCATGTAATATTATGACATTATTATTTTTCTGCTTGAAAATCAAAAAAAAAAAAAAGAATACAATAAAAATATACACATTTCATAAAAGGGAGCTATTAATCTCCCAAAAATGGTAAAAGATCTTCAACATAGATTGTCCCCTCAAAAAAAGAAGAAGAGTGTCCCCAAGAGCAACCAACAACCCAACCAACAGCTGGAAATGAAAGACAATGGCTATTCGTTCTCCTAGTGTTGCTATGGTGACTTGGTTAGAAATCACATTTTCGTTTGACAATCCGTATAATGTATGGCGGCGGCGACGACGACGACAATGTCTCTCTAAAAGTATGTCATGTCCAGGAATACAAAAAGCAAAAAAAAAACGAACAGCAGAATTCCATAAGAAAAATCAACAGTTATTAAGAAAAAATCCCCCAAACACATATATAATTTTATCTGCTTTTATCGTAACACTGGAGATGGACTATCCATCAGCAAGAAAAACATCAACAACAACAACGAAATGATACAATGTAACTCTAAGTGAAGAAACAAGGAAAATCAGAAAGAAAAACAACCACAACTGGGAAAAAAGTGAACAGCAGGAACACCTAAAAAGACAACAACCACTCCTCATCACACTCTAGTAATAGTTTTTCCACTTAAGAGATATTTGTCATCTTATCATTAGATCTTGTAAAAAAGACGAAATAAAATTAAATAAAAAAATACGAGCAACAATAACAACAACAACGCTTTTAAAGTAGACAGAAGAGATGCTAGAACAAAATGACAACAAATAAAGATACACTCATTCGTCGTTAAAGATACAATACAGCCACAGAGAGTTGCCGATTGGCGGCTGTCTGTTGCCGGTGTTGTAACCGATTTTCGATTGCAGACATTAGAAATCAAATGCAATTTACTTGTAAATAAGAACAGCGCTATCTATGTATCTGTATCTCGGAGAGTATCTGAGAATGTATCATTGTATCGTATCTGCATTTGTAGCTAATGTTGATGCTTTGATATGTGTCTTTGGTTGAGAAGATTTATTTCGTTCCATACACGCAGAGAAAAGATATAAGAAGACACTTAAATTTTGTTTTTATTTTTTTGAAAGCTAAAACTTATGTTTGAAATTGCTAAATCCAGCAAACCTTGTCCTGCCCATCCAGTTTGGAGTGAAATTGTTCGATACTTCATTAAAAAATGCAAACATGTATACATATTATGTCGAAATTTCTGGGTCTTGACCCCGTCCCCATTATTCTACATGGCTGGCTTTTATGAAAGCCCTTAATTGATAGGACGAATGTCAATTACACCCAAAGACTCACTTTTCGGCTAACGCTCAAACTTCTCGTAGCCATGGAAAAGTACTCGTCTGTCATTGTTTTGATAGCTTGATCATTAGCCGACTCACGGGCATGACTTCGCCTCTGCGAGTCATGCCCCTGAGAGTTAGGATATCGAACTACCAATCAAGGGCTTTTAAAAGCCAACCATATAGATTTCTGAAGAGGGGGTCACGTCCCAGAAATCATGATATAATCTGAAAGTACGCAATGACATATATGTGTATATTCCCATCCATCCTTTAAGTGGCAAAGGGCCTCAATGATATAGCTACAATGAATTGTCCAAGTCCAGGTCATCAATCTCTGGCCCCAAAAAAAATTTGATCATGCCTCTGTACTGCTCACCGTTAACCAAAATGGCATTTCCAGCAGAATTTTAAAGAAAAATGGGACAATGATGATACTGCCCCAAAATCCGCTCAAACCGTCACACTCTATGGATACGTTGCCTTCTAAACAATTACTTGCGGGGCTTCTGATCGCTAGATGCGCAGTTTTGCTAGCTAACAAAGTCGGCGACATAAAAACGCCCTACGTCGTAAAAAATGATTTTTTCGAGCATTCGTCCATTCAAATGTCCATTTCAAGCTTTTCTAAGGCCCAAACTGAGAGGCGATAGAGAAGCAGATTTTCATTGCCTTTAATTGCTGAGTCAATTGGACCTTGTAAGCGAATAATTTGAGGTCTCTGTGCAAATTTACATCAGGTTGGTGCGTGAAATGTTGAGTGGTTGAGATCGATGTTCCAGGACTGAGTCTTACATTTTCTGCTACGACAGTCACATTATCGTCTCATAAATTTTTGCAAACACTTGCGTACAGCAGGCTGATTGGGGTGAAGCATTTCGTCCAACATGTTCTTTTCAACTGAGCGACAACATATAAAGCAGTGACAAAAATACTATTTAGCACAATGCTTTGGTTCTTTAGAATAACCGTCAAGTCCCTAATTTACGTTTTTGCTATTTTAATAGTTCTGCCATAATTCTGCTAATCAGTACATATCGATCTACATATGTATGCCACACCTACAAATATAGGTTAAGATTAGGGTGGTAGCCAGCTTTGCCAGCTCATATAGACCGGTGTAGGACCCTAGTGAAACCACGGGCACAGGTGATTGATAAACAATGTTTTCAATTGTAGGAATATCGTTACCGGAGAGATCCGTCAGACTTTCTAGAAAGGCCGACTCCAATATATCCAGACGTCGTTTACTTAATGCCAGCTCATATAGACCGGTGTAGGACCCTAGTGAAACCACGGGCACTGGTGATTGATAAACAATGTTTTCAATTGTAGGAATATCGTTACCGGATAGATCCGTCAGACTTTCTAGAAAGGCCGACACCAATATATCCAGACGTCGTTTACTTAATGAGGGATAAAGCTGGTGATCAATACTATTCCCTTCTTCCTCATCACCACAGCTCTAACCTTCTGGCGTCTTCGGCGTTCAGGCAGTGTCCGGCAGAACTGACACTAATTTAGACAGTTTTTTTCATCTCTAGTGCGAGGAGACATTTTGATCTTCTTAGTTCGTATCTTGGCCAGATTTGTCTAGCTAACAGGTGCCGATTTATGTCCATCTTTCATTCGACTGCCTGATTGGCTCTTGCCTTAGCCAAAGATTGCATGTGTACGTATACATATGCAAATTCTTCGAGAATTTGTAATGTCCCTTTCCTAGCAAGTTCATCAGGTGTATGTTAAACTGCTCAGCCATCTCGTTAAGAGATCTGCGGCAGTAGAGGACTGTTTGTAAATTTTGGAACTTGGCCTCCAGAGAATTGATGACAGCCTAACTGTTAGCGTGAATGACAACGCCAGTTTTGGTCACTATGTTGCGACTGAGCCACTTGGGGACTTCCCTTATTGCCATTATTTCGGCTTGATATATACTACAGCTATCTAGCAGTCTATGAGCTATATTAAGACTGAGTTCTTTACAGTGCACTTCGAAGTCAATGTTATCATCAAGTTTCAAACCAACTGTGATGAACAGATTGGGTATTGACTCCAATGACTTCTGCAGAAGCTGTGGAGATGAAGTAGAAGTGGAGAGCATTGAGCACTTGCTATTCGACTGCCCCGCTCTGAGTAAACGACGACTGGACATACTGGGGTCGTCCTTTCTAGGCAGCCTAACAGATATTTCCAGTACCGATATTCGTACTAACGATAAATGTGTATATCAAACAGGTTGGTTTCGATGAGGGGCATTTCAGCCCGTGGTAACACTAGGGACCTAAACTAGTCTATGTGAGCTTGTAAAAAAATACGGCTGCCACCCTAACCTAATTGCTCTCAGGCAGGTATCTTAGTGATGAAGTTCCTCCCGAAGGTGTATACCGTTAGTATATAGTCCACTCGGTCTGTTGCTAGAGCACTACATTGTGATATCATCATGTGGCCGTATTTCTTATACCACCACATTGATAGACAGTTCAATCGTAATGCCGCTCTGGTGGCAACTTCTCTCGCCACAATGTCAATGGATAGTAGATGGAGTATGACTTGTAGATAATCATTCGCTATAGTCCTCAACGCAATACAGGCGGTTCTCTGAATCTTTGTTAGTAGGTTGGAGATGGTTAGTTTGGCAGTTGCCATTCACCATAGCACAATGCCGTACAACAGTATTGGGCGAACTACTGCTATACAGATCCAATGGACGATTTCAGTAGAGAGAGGCCTTAACGCGATCCTACAGCTTTCCTGTAGGAATATAATGCGACGTTGGCTTTCCTTACACGTCCCAGTACATAAAGTCTGAATGAAAATCAACATGTGGGACCTAATTCTTACTAGTAAATAGTACTAATTCTGCCTTTGGTAAGCGCCCAAATCGCTGATTCTGGCCCATCTGCGATCATAACAATCGCTATTAATTTACCTTTAAGGGTAGTACCTGCGTTTCATCTCAAAAGCGGTGACAGAAGCTCTCTTTTTAAATCTTAAACAGCGCTACGAGCATCTGATGCTTCACTTTAATCGTATACTGGCCCTTCACCATTAGAATCATAACAAAAATATATGAACCGAACATTGAGTAAATGAAAACAAGGATTTATTTTGAGGTTACAGCAATCCTTATTTAAAATAGCAAAGTTTTGTTACAGTCCTCAATGAAACTTGTCCCTTCCGGTACAACATCTTGACACTATGGAACCCACATTTACGATGGCAGATTCCTTTTTTATATTTGACAGTTTGCGTTTTATTTACCTTTAACCAAACCCAGTCGAAATTTAATAGTTATATAGGTAGAATCATTGATTTAGATCCTAAATGGTCTCCTCGTTACGATTTGATAGATATCCAGAAGCTAAATATTTCAACCGATCTGACTAGAAAGGTTATTTATTCTCGTTTTTTCTAACTCTAGTTAATACGGAAACGATTTAAATCCTGTTTCCAGATTTATTGGATGTTTGGTGAAGAATGTAAGAAGGAAGGTAAAATCCATATCCACATAAGTACTTTTCACGTTTGTATATTTTCTTTGATTTCCCTTCAGCTGAAATATTCATTATAAATTGGGAAGATTTTCCTTTCAGTGTGTTCTGCTGCTGAAAAAGATATACACTTACAATGTTAGAGAAGCAGAGACCCCATTTCATCCATTAGATGTGAATGATATGTGTGTTTGGTTTGTTTTTCATAGTTCATTGGTTGTTTTTGTCAGTTTGTTCTTTTGAGCTAAAAATCTACTTCATCATGGCGATGGTGGTGGTGGCTACTCCATCAACATCATCAGCGGCAACAGCAGCGGCAGCAATAAGAGCAGCATCATCATCGCCATGTGTTGTTGGAGTCTGTGGCTGTGACTCTGGTTGCTTCTTGTGTTTATTCTGTTCATTTGTCTAAGCAAATAAAAACACTTTGACAATCATCTATCTCCAAAGATGCTCTGATGCTTTTTACTAGAACATTAGACGGTTGGTTAGTTACTGAAAATGTTTCCAAGATTGTTGTTGTTATTGTTGTTGCTGCTGTTAATGGTGGTTTCTGTCTGTGGCAACTCTTCCTAAAAATCGATTCTTTGGTGCCGTCAGCTGTAATACAGTATCTGCTAGAGGAGCTGCGACCTAAGACTAAGGCAGGGCATGGTGTGCTTTGTGGTGGTTCTTTGTTTTGTTTTCTTTTCGTTTTCTTTGTCGGTTCATCTAAGACAGTTTCTTGTTTATTTTACGGAGTGTTGTTGGTCCAAAGAATTAAGTCAATATTATGTTGATGAGGTTTGGTGGAGAAATGCTCTAGGATCTTAGATTTTTGAAAGTTGGATAGTTTAAAGTGCAGAGGAACATAATAAGAAAACTGTATATGAAGTGAGGTCCCACACATTGATTTTCACGAGATATGCATTACATGTTTAAAAAAAACTATCAAAATATGGAAGATAAGTGCGCTTTAAATATGTGTTATTAGTAACCACTATTTACAGCTGATTTTCTTAATTTTGTTTGCTGCCCCATCAATATGTTTGCAGTAAAAGTAAACAATCTGCTTGATGTATCAGCTGATTGTTGTTGACACTCTGAAACGCCACAGAGTGCTAAATTGGAGGATATCGATTAAATTGCATTTATAATACCAGTTTCGGATATTTAAACTACAAAATATATGAAAAAAAGATACCCATATACGGGGTGGTCCACTTTGTGGTTTGCTTGTGAATCATATGTTATTTTGACAGTGACGGATCTTTCTCGCTCGAAATCTTGGCAGAAAGTCGGTATCATATCTCCCTGGAACGATTTACGATTGAACAATGTCGGGAAATAATGCAAACTTAGAGCAGCTCGAAATGCTAAACGATTATCCTGGAAAAAATCATCCTTTCTGACGATTGCAATCAAAACTGCCGCATCTGGGGATCGAAACACCAGGTCGTGATCGACGATAAGCGGAACCAGTTTGGGGCGGATTTAATTTTTATTTGAAAACGTTGTTCAAAAATACCATTTCGGTTACCGGTGAGTGCTAAATAAGCATAATAAGCCATTTGTAATAGCCGAAGATTGAAGCCAAGACGAACGTTTCAACATGATGGCGCCCAGGCCACAATCAATCTTTTGGGCGCCATTCTGTTCGGTAATAGTGATATCAGCTGTCTCGATGATAATTGGCCACCACTGAGCTACGAATTGTCGCCCTTAGACTTTTTTGTCGGGTTTCGTGAGTGGCAGATGTTATGCGAACAATGCATTTACGATTCACGCCCATTGGGGAAAAGAGGAGCAAGCCATTCATGAGATATGGCCAGAAACCGTCAACACAGTGTTGGAAAATTTAAGCCAGCAGCATCGGAAGGGACCTTTGTATGGGAGCTATATCACAACACCCATCACGATCGTTGTTCGTCTAAAGGGTTCCAGGTTTCTTTGGCGCTAAAGGGTGATGTTGGAATGGACCTTTGTATAGGAGCTATGTTTGTCAAAACATGGACCTATGATGGCCGTTGTCGTGTGAAGGGTTCCGGGTATGAATATGTTTACTCTTCAGGCTAATCAGTTGAAATTTTTGGTTTCTATGGCATTAATAAATGCTATATATGGGGGCTATCAAAAAATTGACCCATATTGCCAATTTTTAATACCAAGTTACTTGAATCTATAAGTTTTTTGCATAAAAAAGATCGATACATTTTAGTAGCTTCTAGCAAACACAAAGGATGCTTTTTTAGAATTAAATATTTATATATTTTTTTATCAAATGTACCGAGAACTGCCTGCCCAATCATAAGCGGAGCTTTACGGACTACACTGACTGAGTCTTTACAAGTCCTACTCCATCTACTGGCCATTGATATTGTGGCGAGAGAAGTTTCCACCAGCGCGGTTTTGCAATTAAACGGTCTATCAATGTAGAAGCATAAGAACTACGGCAACATAAGGATATCACAAAGCAGTGGTATGTTAACTGACCGAGTGAACTATACTCGTATACCAACGGTATACAGCTTGGAGAGAAACTTCACCTCTAAGATACCTGCCTTGGAGGAATGTGTTGGCAGAATAGCAGGAAATAGAACCCATCTTCACTTCTGCACAGATGGTTCGAAGCTTGAACTGTAAAGAACTTGGTCTTAATATAGCTCAGAGAATACCAAATAACTGTAGAGTCAATCAAGCCGAAATTATGGCAATAAGGGAAGTCGCCAAGTGGGCAACATAGTGATCAACACTGGCGTTGTCATTTACTCGGACAGTCAGGGCTGCCATCAATATTTTGTAGGCCATATCCTATATTCACAAACAGCCACGACTGCCGCAGATATCGTAACGAGATAGCTGAGCAGTTTAATATACTCCTCATAAGAGTACCGGTGCATAGGGATATACAGTGAAACAGCAAAGCTGATGAACTTGATAGGAGAGCACGACTTTACTAATTCTCAAATAATTTTCATATATTGGTTCGCCACATGCAAGCTTTGGCTTAGACAAGAGGCAATTATGCAGTCCAATGAAAGATGGACAGAAATCGGCACCTGTAGGGTAGCTAGGTAAATCTGACCATGATATTACCTAAGCAAGTCAAATTATCTCCTCACACTAAAGAGAAAAAAACTGTGTACGTTAGCGACACTGCCTGATCGGCGAACTCGACAGAAGGTTACGTATTAAGTCCAATGACTTCTGCAGGTGCTGTGGTGATAAGAAAGAAGTGGAGAGAATTGAAAACCTGCTTTTCTACTGTCCCTCATTAAGTAAACGGCATATAGATATACTGGGGTCGTTCTTTCTAGGAAGTCTGACAGTTCTTTCAGGTATCGATATTTATACTATTGATAACATTGTTTAAGTATCAAACAGGTTGGTTTCGATGACGGGCTTTGAGTCCGTAGTAGCACTAGGGACCTACGAGAGCGGTCCCAAAATTAGTCGACCTAACAAAGAAAACAACAAATTTGGGAACATTTTTCTTTACTTCCCAACATAATCTCCTTTTAGCTCGATACACTTTTTCCAGCTATTTCAAATGCTTCGATACCCCGTTTATAGAAAAAAACTGTCTAGCTCCTCAAAAAATAATCCGAGGGAGCTAAATCTGGCAAATAAGGTGCATGATAAAGCAGTTCGAACTTTAATAATTTCCAATCAATATGCGATGTAGAGCTCTTTTTGAAATGCCTATGAAGTCAGCTAGAATCTAGCTGACGTCATGAAAGCTATTAGCACTTAATTTTTTGTGCAAAATAGTCCATTTGTGTGGGAGGTACCAAAGGAGGAGTGGAAACTTCGCCCATTATTCTCGAGTTGATAGCGGCTAATAAACTAATACCATGTTGGACTTTCAGAAGATTCGAATAAGTAGTAAATCAGTTGATAAGGTATCAATATTTCACTAAATTTTAACCCTTTGTGGGTAGGTACTAAAAGGAGTGGACCAATATGTCGCATCTTTGAACAAAGCCGGAGATATAGACAAATATTACCGCATACCAAATTTTAATTCAATCGGTTCTTCCCTTCAAGAATTATTGTGCGCACCAACCAGCAGACAGACCCAACAAATTAAATTAAAATTAAAATGACCCAAATCGAATTTCCACCAAACATGCTTTGGGGATAAGAAACAAATGTTGACAAAATTTCAGCATTTTGAATTGACTATATATGGAGCACCGACGCCTGTACTATTCACATCTTCAGAAATAACGTTTTGTATTTGTAAATATGATTCTGCACACTTTTGGAAACAGAACTTTCCATAAATATACAATTTAGGAGTATTCGAGGAAATGATAAAACCTTAAAGTGTACCACAAAAATTAGAGTAGAATAGATTGTGTACAGATACAGTAGAAAATTTGTTTAGCACCATATAATTTTTTGCTGACTTATGCAAGCAAACTTATTGCCGAAATTTTCCAAATTGCTAACTTTGGCTGCTACAGCAGCATAATGCATCAGCTGAATGTTGTCAAGCATCTGAAACATCCTGTGTCAATTTAGTTGATGTTAAAATGTTAGCAATACTCAAATTTCAACATAAAATCGGAATGTTTTTCAAAATATCTGCAATTGCAACAATTTCAATTGTCCCTATAATGTAATCTTCCTCGGGCCGACTTCAGCTTCTGTAGTTTCATCTTAACAAAATTAAGCATTTGATTTGCAATGAAGATGTAATCCGAAATCAACCCAAACCCCCATCAACCAATTAATTTGACTGACTCAAAAAAGAAAACGAAACAAAAAATTTTACGTAAACTCCGTAAAATAAAATAAAATAAACTTAGTTTAGCTTAGCTAAGCAGCAACAAAAGCGCCATATCAAAACCAAAACAGGAAAGTTGTTTGGTCACTTTTGGTCTAGTATTTTAAAATATTTTTTTTCTATTTTTGCATTCATCTTATTCCAGATTCAAAACATTTTTGCCGGGGAGCATTGCTAAGTGTTGTGGAAATAAAAAAACTCCCCAAAACTCCTCTAACTTCGTTTGGCAGAGACCAAAGGCAGAGCTCAATGAGTCAATTTGAAATTCGTGATGTTTGTATTTTTTTTCGATTTTTTGTTTTGCTTGTGGTTCGTTTTTTTTTTAATAAAATGGATTTGCTGCTATTGTAATTTATTTCAGTTTCTGCTGCCAAAATATGGACAGAAGTTTCCGAGTGAGTCTCGAAGACGGGCGGACGGAGGACTATCAAGCATGGCTCATTTCTAAACATTAATCATTATTTAAAGTTTCAGCAACAAGATTTTGGTTTTGTTGGCATTACAATTTGCTTTCTGTGTCAGTGGTTAAATACAAAATGTACAGAAAACCTCAATTTGCGAATTGTATTTTTGCAATGTTTTGAAATTGAAAACTGTGGGATGCAAAACAAGAACTCACAAAAAATTCTTTATTCTGAATTCCGTGAATGAATGCAGGGCAAAATAAGATGAAACATTACAAAAGCCAAAATAGTAAAAAGTTTCACAATTTAAAATAAACATTTAGAAAGAGGAGCAAAATAAATAATACGAAAATTGAAGGAAATAAAAATATACAGCGCAGAAATGTTTTTTCTATCAATTTTGTCTGCGAGACAAGCCATAATAATAGAGAGATATTGATCGAATATAGAAGAAACATTCCTTATAGTTGCAGGACGTTTTGGGATTGAACATAAGCCGAATTCCTTAATGGTTTCATATACTTAGGTCGCATATAGAGGTCGCTATCAAATAATTTTTGAAGGTCATAAAATTCTCTAAGAAATAAGTATATTTCGTGTACACAAACACATAGTGGTCGATCCCAAATATTCTTATTAAGCCATAAAGACCACATTTTCCATACGAATATTCTCAAAATATTGAACTTTGCGTTTTATCTGTACTGAAATTGTGCACAACGAAAATTTACCATATCGGTACATGTTTATTTATCTGCACTGTAAAATTTGACTCAGGTTTAGATATAGCCTCCCTGAATACTTGTACATATACAAAATCTGATAAAAATCTGTTGAGATTAATACATAGCCCCTTTATAAGTATTCGTTCCGATTTGGTATCTTTATGAAATTTGTTAATTTGACGCGTTGTGTACGTATTCTGCTATATCACGGTGGTGTAGGTTATCATATTGTCGGCGCGGCCCGAATTTAGCCTTTCTTTGCCGGTTTTATTTAACTTATATTAGGAAAAAATTTCAGATACCTTTCGAAGAGCATTCATAAATGGAAAGAACATCATATTTTCCTCTTTCGAGATATAATTCTCGTTTGATCCATGATACTCTCAACATTAGTAGAATGTCTAAAAAATGGCGTAAAGCAAACACACCAATAAGACTTGGTTGCTAAATATAACATTTTAAAAATCTTTAAATATTTGCAGATATCTTAAACTACTGCCCAACTGTCTGATGTCATAATTTTTGATTACTTACTTAAACACTAATTTAACTAGCAAATCAAAGACACAAGAGAAAAAAACAAACCGGAGATCATTGACATTAATCCAAATTAATTCAACGTCATTCACCATGGACACATGTGCGTATTGGGAGGGGGAAATTGTAATGCTCGTTTTTTTATTAGTAAAGACCTCCATTACACTTTGTTTATAAATATTGCGTTGTAGTTGTACTTCAAAACTTTGTTAATGAATGACATAAAAATGTACTCCTAATATTTAATGAATATTTTCGTACAAACTACTCACGCACCGCACCGCACTGCGCTGATTTGCGCTGCACTGCGCACTTTTTATGTACAATTACAAAGCGTTTCGATAAACCCGTTTGTGGCATTAACTAAAAAAATCGAAAGAAAAAAAAACAAAGTGCATTGGAAATTGAGGAAAAAACGTGCATGCGTGCAACATGTTTTTTATGGCAATTTTTTCACAACGTCATAATAATAATAATAACATGGTGCTGAGTGTATAGAGATAGCCAACGTAAGCGGAGGGGGGTTAGGAGGAAGAGAAAAAACATATTTGAACTGAAAAACAGATTGAAAGCCACAAACGCTATCGACAAGTCCGTAGAAAAAGCCGAAGACGAATAAGCAGAAGCAGATAGGTAAGAAAAATTTGCATTGAATTGCGAAAAAGAAAACAAACGATGCCACTTTACACACAGGTCGAATGCACAGTGATTTCTGAGGAGAACAATTAATGGAATTGAAACGATGGAAGGGGGACTGATTTTCCAAAATCTAAAATTTGAAGATGATTCGACACATCATTCGACAAAGATCAGTGAAATGTTTTTTGCTAAAGTATCTAAAATAAAAAGGTACACGCAAAGAATAAATTCGTTACTGTGAAACGAAATTTTAGACAACTACAATTTTTGTTTACGAGGACTGAAATTTCTCTTAGTCAAAACAAAAAATTGTTTACGCAAAATAAGTCATCACAACAAATAAGTCGGTCACAACAAATTAAATTTAAGTTCCTGCTAACGAGAATTGTAGTTGTCTAAAATTTCGTTTCGCAAAAACGATTTTTTTCTTTGCGTGTAATCAAAATTCGTAGTACTTAATTACCAACTAATACGCTTCTGCACTTCTATAGATAAAGAGACTTTTATGGATATAGATTTTATTAAAATGTTGGTGCTCTAAAGGTCATAAAAGTGTACCACAAAAATTTATGATACCCGTTTTGCTCTCACAACTACATGAGCTCATATATTAAATGAAAGTATATAAAAGCACTCAAATATCATTTAGCTTACACTAAGATAAATGTATGGATGGAAAAAATGGAACGATTTTCGAAAATCTACAATTTGAGTATGATTCGACGCATCCTTGGAGTTCAAGCTATCCACTAATACATTTGCCAATATCATTAAAGTCCACTAGAGACCAGAAAAGTGTACCACAAAAATGTCAGAAACGATTTTAGCACAAATATCTTTAAACAATTCGTTTTCATTTACCTATCAACTAATGCGATTCTTATTTTTAAGGATATATATTTTTTAAAATTTTGGTGCAGTAAAGGTCATAAAAGTGTACCACAAAAATCTCTGTCACCTTTTGGATGAGACACCATCAAAACCACTAAATCGGTAGTGTACGAGTAATACCTAGGCGCTTTGCTCTCATACCTGCATAGCGGATGATCCATGTCGATTTTTACAGATCACACGTGGCTGATGTCACACTGTCATCTTGCCGCATTTGAACTGATTAACAACTTGAAGAGATTTTCTAACTATCAGTACATCCACACAATTGCACTGTTTGGAGTGGTTTATGAACTGGTCAGAGAATCATTATCATGCTAGAAACATTGATCGAAAATAGGACCTTTTGAATGAACCTACTACAGCGTAGTCCTGGCCAACATTTGATCGAGATTATCTTAAAAAAGTAAATGTCAGAGTTTGTTCTTTCGGACATAATAAATATTCTGAAGGCCAAATGTATTTTATGGGCCTTATTCATAAAAAGTTATGGAAGGTTTATTGAATTGATTTTGGACGTTAAAATTTATTTTTAAACCTTCAATAACTTTTTATGAATAAGGCCCTAAGTGTTGAATATAAAATTGTAAAAAAACTCTAAATGGAACAGCCGTTAGCTCTGCCATCAACATGGGTCAGAACAGAGCTCTGTTAACCGATTTTCTTTAATCACAGCTCGACAGCATCGGTTTATCCGACAACTCTCGATCATTTTTCTGACTCTACGTGAATACCTCAGTCTACACTCCAAACCAACTACTTCGCACGATCTTCAGATACTATAAAGTGTTAAACCTAACTTTTGTGATCAGAACTCGACAACATAGGTATATCCTAGCTGCGGTTCCAACAGGACAGCGCTGCATGCCAGACAAGCAACTCAGCACTCAAACTTGTGAAGGAAAAATTAGGCGACTCTCACGGCGATCATTTATCAATAGGCTACCGCCATCATGCGACCTGACAACGCTCGACACTTTCTCAAGACCTTAGTCTACACTAACAATCCAACAACACTTTGGCGATCTTCAGATACCATAAAGCGTTAAAACTAACTTAGAGTCTAAAACCAACCAAACATGCTGGTAGCGACGTCCATTGATTTCTCAAGTCGAAACAGGTAGTTTGTGAGGAGAGGTGATCGAAGTTTTAAGCTTTTTTTTAATTTGTATGGAATCCCTTAATAATACGAGTACAAGTCAAATACTTGTACAGTTTTGCAAACAACTCTTGATTGGGTTGACGGATAAACACCACATTTGTAATTTTAAAACGCAATGTCCCTGAAAATATACTATGTCGACTCAGCATATTTTGGAATTAAGGAATCGATATATTTACTATGGGCAAGGCAAATTGCGGTGGAGGCTGGAATCTGGTCGCCAAAATAATAATTTCCTAGCGTCGCGTTCAAACGATCTCTCTTTCTCTCATTTACAAAGCGACAAGGATGCCATATTTTTAAAAAAGTAGGCGCTAAATACATACATGTTTGTAAACATTTGTATAGATACATTGTTGAACCATATTCAAAAAAGTGCTGCAAAAAAACCAAGAGAGAAAATTGGCCGTCATTCGATAGACTATCGTTTGGGCACACACGACTTTTTAAGTTTTTTGATGAAATGTACTCGGGCAGCCAGGCTGCCATTAGAGGCCACATCCCTAAATTCACAAACAAGCCTCGACTTCCGCAGATCAGATGCAAGAGTTGACCTAGGCAAGAGGCAATCAGGCAATCCAATGAGAGATTGACAGAAATCGACACCTGTAGGGTAACTCCACAAATCTGGTCAAGATATGACCTGAGAAGATAAAAATATCTACTCGCAGAAGAGAAGAAAAGTCTGTAATCGTTAGTGTCATTTCTGACGGGACACTTTTCGGCGATAACGCAGGGCTTGGGTGTTGACTCCAATGACTTCTGCAGGAGCTGTGGAGATGAGGAAGAAGTGGAGAGCATTCAGCACCTGCGTTGCTACAGTCCCGCATTGAGTAAATGACGTCTGGATATTCTGGGGTCGGCCTTAGGCTAATATTTTTTAGTTAACATTTTCGTTGATTTAAATGCTTACTCGTATGAATACTACACTATTCTGAATGACAGAAACAAAAATCCGATTTGGAATGGATCAATTAAGATCTAGACAGATTTTTAATAAAATCCCACCAACACTCCTTAATTTCATATTTCCGCTGATTTATTGTAGAATTATGGTTTCCACGCTCACAAGCCTTGGGTGCGACAAGACCCCATAAACTTTCAATGGGATTGCAATTGGTGTTACAGGCTGAGCGTTATCTTCCTGAAAAATTATGTCTAAGAGAGCTGATACTTTAAAGGGTTCCTCCCTTTAAAGTATTATAAATTATTTAAAGAAATTATGAGTATTATTCAGCACATCTTTACAGAAAGAGCCTTCAAATTATATTAATTTTATTAATATTTTGATGAATTAAGTACCCTAAAAGTGTACCACTTGCCCATAATTTTTTTTTGTGATATTCCATTGGAACGCAAATCACTGTTCAACGTACGTACTTGCTAACTAGCGCTGCACGCTGCACGACCAAAGTTAAGAAAACCGCTCACGTGGATTTGCATAAAATCAACTGTAGCCCATGCCACTGCTGCTGCCGTTGCCCGCTCCGATTGCCTCTGTAACTTCTGCTTCTGATGCATACAACAGCTGAAGTTGTAAAACAAGTTTAATTCATAATAAGACATAAACTTACTACACCACAAAAGACCATCGCCACATCCTCATCAGCAGTGCCAGCAGCTTCAGCGCAGCAATAATAACGACCTGCGGCATGGAAAGACAGACAACGAACTAAGACTCACTCTTACAAAAACAACAACTGAATGCAGTCAATCCATTCCTTTTTTGTGAGTTTGAGGAGACGGTAAAGAGCTCAGCAAACTCTTACACTTAGCCAAAACAAAGTAACGACCCCCGAACGACTGACTCATGGCACACGAAAGAAGGTAGTAAAAAGGAGATCAGCTGAGCAAAGAGCATTTGAGTTATAGACATACATACCAAAGACGATTTTCAGCCCGTGGTAACACTAGGGACCTAAACTGGTCTTTGTGAGCTTGTATAAAAAAAAAAATACAGCTGCCACCCTAACCTAAACCTAAACCTACCAAGGGCGTTTGCGGACATAATCCAAATTCCAGATGTCAGCCTAAAAATGTATCAGTGTCATTCAAAAATATGATAACATATAGAAATTCCACTATCCAATCTTGTGGAGAAAATGTGCATATCCTCTGCGATATCTATATCCTCTGGTTTTTGATCTCGGTCATCTAGCTGCCTACTGATTAAGCTGTCAAATTGAGAGATGTTTAAATAACCATTCTTTATAAAAATAAATATTATTATAAAGTATCACCAGAAGAATATGCAAAGAAATATTAGCTACGTTCTCTTATTTTATTAATATTTTAAAACGAATAACGAAGAGCTGTATAAGAATCGCTGTTTCAGGACAAGTGATCCTACCTTATTTATTATACGTCGGACACTGACGATGATGATGAATCAGCCATCACAGCAACAACAAAAACAACAGTGCTCGGGGTGAATAAAAAACGAAACAAAAAAGAAGAGAAAAACAATAATAATGCAAAACCAAATCGAACTGAAAATAGAAGAGAAAAAGTGAACCACCGCAACAACATGGCAGACATACACTAAGATTTCACCAACTTTGTTTTGAGAGTTTTTTTCTGGTGAGATTTGAGATGCTTAAGTTACTCACACATTCATGCAACACCTAGAAAGGAGACACAGATACAAAACAGCTTCAGTATGGTTGTCGTGTTGCAAAAATTTTAAGGAATTTCTAGGAACTTCATTGAATTGAAAACCAAGGAACCCAGATTTTTGATACATCAACTCAATATACACAAAGCGTTCGAAATAAGAAAATATCGAATCAAATATAGCATGGACAGAGACCGTAGTGGTAGACTCTGGTATATAATAAATACAAGTTCAGGTCGGTCTACTATCAGGGTCAGCTGCGAAATATAAGCAGTTTCGCAACAAGAGCTGCAGATTATTGAAATCGTACTCTAAAAGGTTGCATAAGTTCAAAGATATCCTTGAGAAAATGCGAAATAGATGCCAACAATTTAAAAAAAGTATCTCCCGACAAGGGATGCCCTAAAGAAAGCAAAGTCTTATTTCCATTTTTTACCGATACCTGTTCTGAATCTGATCTCAGCAGGATGTGTTATATCATTAAGAACTAGAGCAATAAGATCCTAATTCCGGCATTATGGATATGAAAATATGAACTCTAGACCTCACCACAGCGTTATTACCGAACTTGAGTATTTCGGAATGACAGCTGAAAAAATTGGCTACAGGGTTTATCTCGTATTCGCGCTAAAACCTGTCAAGTCTCAAAAAGCACTCTAAGCTTCGTCGCCATTATGTTATGTTCATTTTACATTTCGTGATTAATAAGGGTCTACCACTGGTCTGTGTCTGACCTCAAGGGGGCGGGGAGAGATTTATGACATAAAGGCAGAGAGTAGTAAGATCTTAATTACGACATAATGGAACGACTGAATGTTACTAAACTTGAGTATGTTGGATTTGTATCTGACATAAATATCTACTGGGCTAATCTTGCAGCTCCCTCCTTCCTCAACGTTAGTAAACTTATCTGAACTTTGCACTAACTGCGAATGACCTGCATGGATCTGACTAACGACATTGAGCACGAACCTAGTAAATCGTGAGTAACAAAGTTCTATCTGATATAGAGAAAAAGGAAGAAGATTTTCTATTAAAAGATACCATAACAAAAACTGTGTTAAAAAAGGTGAATTTAAAAAATTTTTCTACTAAAAAAGAGAGGAACTGTGAATTGAGTGCATTACTAAATAGTCAGACATAGCGACAAAAAAAATTTAAAAAATAAATATGTCGATTCTTGTATATAGGAAGAACTAAGTTTGTCGACTCTGGTAGAGAGAAAGAAGTCTCAGTGATCGAATCTGGTGTAGAAGAAGACTGAGTCAAAGCTAGTATAGAAAAATATCACAGTACTCGACTCTAGTACAGAGGAGCACTTCTTTGGTCGATAGTACGTTGGAGAAGACCTCTAAGTAATTGAATCACTAAGCGATTGAGCACTTCTTTGGTCAAAACAAGTTTGGAGAAGACATCTATGTGATTGACTAGTACACAAGAACACCCCTGTGGCGACTCTGGAATAGACGAATTCCTTAGTGGTCGAATCTAATATATAGAGGAATTCCGCAGTGTCCGCCCCTGGTTAGAGGAAAATCTAAAGAAGACGTCACTGGTCGATCTCAGTGGCCGTATCTATCATAGAGAAGGATCCCAATGGTCATATTTATAATAGAGAAGAATGCCAGTGGTTGAATCGATCATTCAGGAGGATCTCAGTGGCCGACTCTAAAGTAAAGAAAGACTTCAGTCCAATATAAGGGAAGACATCAGCTTTGACTCTAGTATGTAGACCTCAGTGTTGACTATAATATTAAGGAAGACCTCTGCGACCGACTCTATTATAGTCGTGGTCGAATCCAGTATAGAGGAAGATCTCAGAGGTCGACTCTTATATAGAGGAAGACCTCAGTGGTCGACTTTAGTATAGAGGAAGACCTCAGTGGTCGAATCCAGTATAGAGGAAGATCTCAGAGGTCGATTCTTATATAGAGGAAGACCTCAGTGGTCGACTTTAGTATAGAGGAAGACCTCAGTGGTCGACTCTAGTATAGAGGAAGACCTCAGTGGTCGACTCTAGTATAGAGGAAGACCTCAGTGGTCGACTCTAGTATAAAACAAGACCTCAGTGGTCGACTCTAGTATAGAGGAAGACCTCAGTGGTCGACTATAGTATAGAGGAAGACCTCAATAGTCGACCCTACCATAGAGGAAGACCTCAGTAGTCGACCCTAGAATAGAGGGAGACCTCAGTGGTCGACTATAGAATAGAGGAACCCCTCAGTGGTCGACACCAATATAGAGGAAGACCTCAATGATCGACTCTAGTATAGAGGAAGACCTCAGTGGTCGACTCTAGTATAGAGGAAGACCTCAGTGGTCGACTCTAGTATAGAGGAAGACCTCAGTGGTCGACTCTAGTATAGAGGAAGACCTTAGTGGTCGACTCTAGTATAGAGGAAGACCTTAGTGGTCGACTCTAGTATAGAGGAAGACCTTAGTGGTCGACTCTAGTATAGAGGAAGACCTTAGTGGTCGACTCTAGTATAGAGGCAGACCTCAGTAGTCGACCCTAGAATAAAGGAACCCCTCAGTGGTTGACACCAATATAGAGGAAGACCTCAGTGGTCGACTCTAGTATAGAAGAAGACCTCAGTGATCGACTCTAGTATAGAGGAATACCTCAGTGGTCGACTCTATCGTAGAGGAAGAACTCAGTGGTCGACTCTAGTGTAGGGGAAGACCTCAGTTGTTATTATTTTTGGTATTCGACCTTTGTACTTTATTAAGTTTTTGTAAAAAAGTTTAAGTAATTGAGCTCGAGGTCTTGACTGTAGTGTAGAGGAAGACCTCAGTGGTCGACTCTAGTGTAGAGGAGACCTCAGTGGTCGGCTCTAGTATAGAGGAAGACCTCAGTGGTCAACATAAATATAGAGGAAAACCTCAGTAGTCTATTCCAGTATAGAGGAAGACCTCAGTGGTTGACTCTAGTATAGAAGAAGAGCTCAGTATTTGGGATAGAGGAAGACCTCAGTGGTCGACTCTAGGACAGAGGAAGACCTTAGTGGTCGACTCTAGTGTAGAGGAAGACCTCAGTTGTTATTTTTGGTATTCGACTCTAGGACAGAGGAAGACCTCAGTGGTCGACTCTAGTGTAGAGGAGACCTCAGTGGTCGGCTCTAGTATAGAGGAAGACCTCAGTGGTCGACATAAATATAGAGGAAAACCTCAGTAGTCTATTCCAGTATAGAGGAAGACCTCAGTGGTTGACTCTAGTATAGAAGAAGAGCTCAGTATTTGGGATAGAGAAAGACCTCAGTGGTCGACTCTAGTATAGATGAAGACCTCGGTGGTCGACTCTAGAGTATATGAAGACCTTAGTAGTCAAATCTAGTAAAGATGAAGACCTCAGTGGTCGACTCTAGTGTAGAGGAAGATCTCAGTGGTCGACTCTAGTGTATATGAAGACATCATTGGTCGACTCTAACATATACAACAACTTTTCAGTGTTCGATGGTAGGGTAGGGGAAGTCCATTATAGTACAAAGAAATGCGAGCTTAGTCTGCAGACCGAAAAAAATCAAGCAAGCACACATGGATGATCCCACAAGTAGACTATCGTATATAGGAAGACCTCAGTTGTCGACTTTAGTATAAATAAAGACTACAATGGTCGACTATAGTATAGAGGAAGGCCTCGGTGTCGACTTTTGAATAGAGGAATGCCTCGGTGTCGACTTTAGAATAGAGAAAGACCTGAGTGGAAGATCTGATTGGAAGACCTCAGTGGTCGACTCAGCTGAATAGAAAGGGCGCTGTGGTCGGTTCTAGCATAGAGAAAGGTCTCAGTGGTGGTCACCGGTGCAGAGAAACAATTCAGTGGCCAACTATAGTATAGAGGAAGTTCTCAGTAGCCGACTATAGTATTAATAAAGTCATCAGTGTTCGACTCTTGTATAGAGAAAGAATTGAGTGGTCGACTCTAGTGTAGAGGAAGACCTCAGTGGACGATTATAGTATAGCGCAATCCATTTCGAGGTTCCCTACGTTTTTAAAGAAAAAGACACATTTGAAAGAACATTCATTGACATTTATTTTTTGAAGATTATGTCTATCAAATGTTGGCCGCGGCCGAAGTGTTCTCTCAATAAATCCATTGATTGATGCGAGGTGTGGGAAGTGGCGCCGTCTTGTTGAAACCAAATGTCGCCGAGATCACGAGCTTCAATTTCAGGCATCAAATAGTCGGTTATCATGGCACGATAATGGTCGCCATTGACGGTTACGTTCTCACCGGCATCATTTTTGAAGAAATGTGGACCGATGATTGCGGTACGTCGGATCGGGAATCTGTCAATGGCAAAAATATAGCTCTTAACGAGAGCTAAAATATTGCTCATGGGTGTCAAGGTCGTGGGTTGAGTGGAAATTGTTTTTTTTTGGATTTATAAAAAAATGGACTTAGCGCAATTGGCGAACGATTATTTTGATAATAAAACTGAATAATTTGTAAACGTTGTTCAGGCGTAAGTCTTTCCATGATGAAATGCCAAACAATACTTAACAAAAATAACATGACAGCATGACACGACTCACACGTGATCTGTCAAAAAAAGGCTATTGAAAAAAGTATCTCTACTTAGATCACCATATATAATCTAAGATCAAAATAATACAACGGTGTCACAAGGATTTCTCCTACGCAAAAGTTGGCAACTCTAGTTAACAATTCTCTGCTATGAATAATGTACAATGTGAAAATGTAAAATAGAAAAAAATCAGCTTGAGCTATTTATTCATTTTACAATGAATGGCATAAGACAACGAAATCAAATAGAATTTGAACTGGGAAATTTCGCAAAAAACAGTGCAGAACAAAAAAAACAACAAAGAAAATCTAAAATCAATTTATGACTTGGAGTTTTAGACATCCGTATGCACAAACAAACGAAACGTACAAATGTACATACATACATATATGCCAAGGGTAAAAGGTAAGGTAATTGTGCACCAGCTTCAACTATCGATTTAAGCCAAAGCAATTTATGGAAGTCCGTCCGACCGTCCGACCGTCCGTTTGAGTAACCAAACGAAACAAGTTGAAATATGTTAAGACGGTTTTAAAAGTGTTATTCTTTTATTCAATTCTCCGCTTTTTCTCTTCTCTTTCATTCCTCTTTAACAAATTTCTTTTGAACTCTAAGTAATCATTGTATGCAGTTTGTTTTGGTTTTTGGACCAGGTCTCTAGTTGTCCCTCGTCATGTTAACCATTTAGATATGAGTATTTGAGCAGTGCCGCCTGTAAGTCTATCTTGACTTTCTGACATTCCCACTTTTTTCATTCGTTCCATAACGTTTGTACGTTCTTTCATTCATTCATTCTAACGGGAGATACTTAAAGGCTTAGTTGCATTAACAGACAATTTCTAGAAAATGTTATGTCGTTCATTTGCTGTTAGACTGACATTTGTTAATGGCCAATAGAAAGTAGAGAACTGAGATAAAAAAAGATGTGGTTATGATGATGGGGAATGGTAGGACAGAAATTTGACTCAGCTCTTTGGTCGGGAAGCTAAAGTTATGACGACTAGTGTCATCATAAATTTTTAATTAAATTATTATGACATTGAGGACTTACGTAACCAAGTTGACATTAATAGAATGACAAATGACATAAATTGTACGAAAACTAACACTATATATATTTGATAGCAAGTAGACAATTTTTACCAACAAATAAAATTATGATAGTTCTCTTCGAAACCAAGGCTTTCGGGATCTTCGAAAAAATATTATTTTAAAGGACTTCCTCATTTAGTTCTCAGTAATGAAGTATGCATTGTGAATCTGCCTACCTTAAATTTTTCCTCAAATTGATAAACTCTTTGATTTGTTTTGAAAATTTAAAGGATCGAAGTCGAAACCATACTGCTATGATTTGTTCATCCTATCTTGCCTCGCATGTCTTTAAACATGTTACTACCCAATCTTATAACCCATTGCCTCTCATGACAGCATGATGTCACTTTCTATTCCTATAAATCTAAAAAACCGATCTCATTAGATGTGAATTCATTCTCACGTTATTTCTCCATTTGTGTTCACTTCAATGTCAAGTGAATAACACATTCGTAGAGGTTAACCTTGAACTTCATGGAGAAAACAAATCACTAAACAATTTAAAATTAGTGCACCTGATTTGTTAAAAGTTTTCTAAATGTAAAAACCCCAAGTCGATCATTGTTGCAATAAGAAAACAATCAGTGGAACAACAATAAATTGCAAAGTAATTGATAGACAGACAGTTCAGTTTGATCATATCGGATTTTTGTGATCATATCAATATAGTTAAACATAACAGCCAATTCAAGTGCACATTTTTACGATTTCCATGTGAATTTAATTAAATTAGCTTATTGATATCTGTTAAATGCATAAACCATGTCAGTTAGTTAAGGTTAATTGGTAGTGTTTTGGGATGACAGTGATTCGTAGAATAATAAGACAAAAGTTAGGTTTTTACTCGTATATCATCTACCATAGGATGGAGGCATACTAAATATGTCATTCCATATGTAACACCTTGAAATTTTGATCTAAGACCTATGAAGTGAATATATTATAAGGGGTGTAGGGCTTTATGGACCGGTGGCCGAATCGCATACGGAACGATGATTTTTGATCGCGACAAACCAAATCTCTGCTCCTGTGGAGGTATATCAACAGAAATGGCGATGGATTGCTCGACAAGCGCTTCGGTGGAATCGGCAAGGAAGGGGCCGGCGTGTTGGTCCACCTGCTAGAATGTGGAGAATGTCTATAGATGCGGAGGTGGAAGCAGTAAACTACTCATGGAATAACGTCAGCCAAACATCTCGCAACAGAGCCCGATATAAGATGATAGTTGAGGCCCTATGCTACACTGGGAGTCAAGTAAAACAGAAGAAGAAGAAGGGACCGGCGGAATAATTGGTGCATATGTCCATCAAACACGATGATGGGCAGAATTTTACTGTCAATGGTGAACGGTACAGAGAAATGATTACAATTTTTTTCGTACCTCAATTAACTGGCATTAATCTAGCTGGCATGTGGTTCCACAGGAAGGAGCCACTTAACTAAACTATTGATGAATGAATAATTTCACGTAATGGTCCTGCTTATTGGTCAGCAAGATCGGTGATTTAATCCCATTGGATTATTTTTCTTGGGGTTATAAACCAGAGGCAATTGAAAGGCTGTAAATCAACATTCGACGAGTTATTGGCGAAATACGGCCGCAAATGCAGCGAAATTTCAGTTCATATTGGAGTTCCAGATTGTGCCATGTACGCGTCAGTTGTGGCGGTCACTTGGCCCAAATTATATTTAAACATTAATGTCATAATTACATCTATCCAATAAAGCCAGTTTAATTGACAGTAAAAATGTGTTTCTTCTTTGCTTTATTTTAATTTAAAGTTCTGTAACTCTAAAAAACTGTATATCATTTTTTGCAGTATTTTTGATCGTATTTCGTTTATTATTTCTAGTTTTTGTCATTTTTATTATTGCAATATAGTTATGCATTTCAGTATAAAGTACCTACCATAATTGGTTTTATGAATTGTAAGTATATTTACCTGCAAATAAAAGAAAAATATAGTCGATTAGTTAATGTTAAGCAGCTGCTATTAATATCCGTTATGAGAAATCGGACCGGTACAATACTAAAAACGTGATAGGTCCATTAAGGATAGGGATCGGTCCGCAGATTGTATATTACATTACAGCAACCCCTTTTATATTACAGCAACCAGTAACATTAACTTGTGTTTGTTGTTGGAGTTGACGAATTTACATCTTTTGATATATCAAGATCTAGTGGAAAAGAATATAGAATGTAACAGACCCTTCAATGACAAACAGCATAAGTCTATTTGAAACCATTTAAATGTCTACTGTATATGTCTATGTTAAATGTCTATATTTTAATGGTTGAACTTCGAAAACTGATCATAGTAGATAACCTAACTAGCCTAGAAGGCGACCTTGGAGTAGATAACCCAACTGGTAAACAACTAAGAAGTAGTAGACCAAGTTGAGTTGACTATGTAATAGATTACACACAGTAGTGAAGTAGATAAACCAACTGAACACCTAGTAAGTAGAATTTAACCCAACTGTATCTATGTATATATGTAGGAGTGGATAACCCAATTTGTTCTTAACTAAGGCATAGTTATCCCATTGGGACCTCTACTAAAGATTATATATATACTAAAGAGAAGATAATCCAAATGGCGTTATCCAAATACTAAGATTTAGATAACCTAACCCTCTACTAAGGATTAGATAACGTAACTCGACTTTTACTTAGTATAATATACCCCAAAATTTAGATAACCCAACTGGCCTTCTATTAAGCAACAGGTAACCCAACTTTTCGTCTGCTAAGCGGTAGATAATCTAACTGGCTGCATACTAAGGAGTAGATAGCCCAACTTTTCATCTAATATGGAGTAGATAACCCAACTGGCCGCCTACATTTGACTATGTTATATATAAAACATCCGTCCCTCTACTAAGGAATGTATGACCGAACTGGTCCTCTTGTCGTACCCCAACTGATAGCATACTAAGGAGCATATAACCCAACTGTATCTCCACTAAATAGGAGAAGATAACCCAATTTCGATCCCACCTGGCCCTCTACTAAGGATTAGATAACCAAACTTGTCAAACACTAAGGATAAGATAACTCAAATGGCTTGCTGCTAAGGAATAGATAACCAAGCTTGTCGTCTGCTACGGGGTAGATAACATAACTGGCCTAATTTTATAATGTATGGCACGACTAAAGTTGGAAGAAGCTGATGTGGCCCATATTGAATAGAAATTTTTTAAATTTGATGGGAATGTCATGTTGTCAAATCGGTAAGAGGTTTACTCGTATAGGGGGTCCCATATTTTGTAATCTTATTTGTGTTGTAAATTCATCAAAGCTCCAAAAAAAATTTTGTCTTAGGTTTAGGTTTAGGTTTAGGTTTAGGTTTAGGTTTATGTTTAGGTTTAGGTTTAGGTTTAGGTTTAGGTTTAGGTTTAGGTTTAGGTTTAGGTTTAGGTTTAGGTTTAGGTTTAGGTTTAGGTTTAGGTTTAGGTTTAGGTTTAGGTTTAGGTTTAGGTTTAGGTTTAGGTTTAGGTTTAGGTTTAGGTTTAGGTTTAGGTTTAGGTTTAGGTTTAGGTTTAGGTTTAGGTTTAGGTTTAGGTTTAGGTTTAGGTTTAGGTTTAGGTTTAGGTTTAGGTTTAGGTTTAGGTTTAGGTTTAGGTTTAGGTTTAGGTTTAGGTTTAGGTTTAGGTTTAGGTTTAGGTTTAGGTTTAGGTTTAGGTTTAGGTTTAGGTTTAGGTTTAGGTTTAGGTTTAGGTTTAGGTTTAGGTTTAGGTTTAGGTTTAGGTTTAGGTTTAGGTTTAGGTTTAGGTTTAGGTTTAGGTTTAGGTTTAGGTTTAGGTTTAGTTTTAGGTTTAGGTTTAGGTTTAGTTTTAGGTTTGGGTGTTGGTACATTGGGATTCAGGCAGGGCCTCATCATCCTGTAAGGAATGTAGTTCCTGACTAGTGGCTACATTTCATTTGTTGCTATACGGCCACTATCTCTCAAGAAGAGTTTGCAGATCGTCTGAACTGTCAATTCACTTTTGCTTAACAATCTGCCATTGTCAGTACATTTGCAGCCCTTTAACAGGGTTGTCCGATCTTGCAATCGTGGGTACTTAGCTTTAGAAAAGACACCAAAGCTCACTTGGATGTCGACTTTGCAACTGTCAGTCTGTATAGTAGTTCACGAATCTCCTATGTCCAGATACGATACCATTCCATTATAATCTTTCAGTTAAATGTTGTCTCCAAAATTTGCAGATGTCAAATTGGATGGTATTTTATATGGGTTCTATTTTTAAAGGTATGACCTATTATAACAAGAAAAAGGTAGTTTAAAGCAAAATAACATGTTTTTTCTGGGAATTAAATCGAAAGGTACCTCTATTTTGGGGACTACATCCAAACGTACGCCTATATATTCTATTTTTACTAGCAATTGTTTAACGACTTGTTGTTATATTTTAGATTGTTTTAGTCAGTTGTCTCTAATATATTTTCTGATTTTGTTATGGATACAAACACTACTACTTAATTCCCCCCATTCAAATTTCATCACTCCCATTTGGCCCTTTCCCTCTGTCATTCAACCTTTTCATACTCCACCTCCGCACGTATTCTTGGCCGAGTCGTTGTCCCATTTCATAACATGTATTTCCTCGACGTCAGCATTAAAGTGTCGCTGTCGTCGTCGTCATTCAAGTATCGAGTGCACATTATTATTAATGTTAAAGTGCTTTATTTTATTAAATGCAATTTTGCTGCATCGCACTTTATTAAATATTTAATTGCTTTCATAGTTTTAATTATAAAACGTTGATGTATTTGTCAATTGCACTCGTGTTTCGCTTGGTTTGCCGTTTTGTTGCTGTTGTTACAGTCCAGTTTATGGCACTTTTAATTATTCATTAGTTTTATAAGCAAAAATAGCAATTAATAGAATTTCACCTCTCCACCTTTAAAGTAGAATAACAAAACGGTGAATGCGCCTTTTTTGCGGTTCAAAAGCTAAAAACTGTTAAATCACATTGAAGCTTCGATATTGCTGACTGAGTATATTTAGGTTATATATTATTCGATATATGTAAATTAGATGAGATCGACTATATTCAGTTATGAAAATTAATTTCTGAATTAATATATTTCCTAGAAATGTTTTAATTGACCTAATTTGAAGAGGTGAGATAACAACTATTTTTGTCTATCTCTAGAAATCTCTCTTAATGTTAGAAGAGTAGGATTCGTAGGATTTGTTAGGAGGGCAATAATGAGCGTTAAACAATAACGACCATTTTTGATGGGGATTGTTGTAATGAATTCTTTTAAAAAAATCTAATACACACATGTAAATTAGTGGTTTTTCGTTGCTAAGAAGTCAGCTAGGGGGGTTGCTTTATATGACCATTTCCAATTCCAAGTCAGCTGAAGTTATAACAACGATTTTGTATGAAATTTCAGTCATCTGGCTCTATTATTTAAGATTGTAGAATAATTAACAACAAAAGGATGAGCGGTGTACTGACGGACACCTTCGAATTTTACAGCGATTGAAAAAGTATATATCGTTAGCCTACTAATCTACTTGAATTCTTCACAACAAAAATAAGACTCTATAGTAAAACTCATACAGAGGTCCCTCTTAAATGTATTTATGAGAAGTGTATACGCCACATTTGTAAAAAAAATACAAGAACTCCTCACAACAACAAAGAACCACATCAAGCCCTATTAGGATATAACCTCCATATAAAGGCCGCTTTCAAATAGAATTATATATGCCATAAAGTCCATATTCTCCAGTCGATTTGTCTGAAATTTTGCAGTTTGAGTTTTATTTATACTAAAATACTGCACAACCGAAATTAACAATATCGGACAATATTATAATATAGTCCGATAGATGTCGCTCTTAACTATCTTAGGTCAGGCCATAGATGCCTCCTTTTATTCCGAGTATATATACGAATATATATACATGTTATACTTTATTTTTATTATTTCCTCTATATCTTCAAAAGACTACATATACCCTTTCGCAATAAAATACAAAAATTATCTATTTTTTGAAAATAAATATGTATATGGCCATAACTTTTCTCTCAGTCCCGAACTAACAAATAAAACACAACAAATTTCCAAATTGTTTTCTATATTTCTCAACATAATCTCCATTATCTCGATACACTTTTTCCAACGATTTTCAATATATTCGATATCCTGCTTACAGTAAGAACTGTATACCACCTGAAAATTCACATCAAATGCAAACTCCACCTCTCCATTGCTGGCAAAAAATCTTTTTCCGCCGAGCCATTTTTTTCAAGTTTGGAAACAAAAAATAATCCGAGAGAGCTAAATCTGGTGAATAAGGTATTTGTGAACAAATAAATTTTATTTGAAAATCAAAATTTTTGTTTTTGATTGGCATATATATTATATTAGAACAAAACATATTTTGCGAACTGACCTTCACAAATAAAATATGCGTTCATACACAAATAAAGTTATTGTTTAAGAACATTCCCAAATATATTTTATTTAAAAAAAAATCGTCTTTTTATTTATATTATTTTAGTTTAAATATTTACTAGCTTTCGTGTTATACTTTATAGTTAAAAATGTCATAATCCATCAGTGCAATTTATCGTTACGAAAGATTGTACGATTTAAATTTGAATCAAATTTTACAAGCATATGTATAAAATTTTTAAAAAATTGCACTTTGAACTTATGAAAAAAAAGTATTTGCCTGAAAACACATTTTTGTTTAGAATAACATCCTCCCAATATTTTAGAATTATTTTTTTCTATGAATTATTTTATAGTTGACAGGCATCAGCAATTGAAAGTAATTCGCGAATCATAATCAAAATAATTTCGAAAATCCCTGAAAATTTGATTTTTCCGTATATCTACTAAAAGCCGCGCTCTTAATTTCTTTTGTTCAATTTTCAACGTCCAACAGCTTACTACATATAAAAATGATAAAGTTTTTAATAGTTTACCTTTGCGATTTGGAGAAAATGTGGCTTACTTTTGAAATTTGTGTTAAAATGGTGTAAATTGGAGAAGCTTGGCAATAATACCAGTTAATATTTTTGGCCCTTTCTTTCTTCAGGAACATGTAGGAAGTTTCCTTTAAGATGAATATAAATATGTTAAACTATATATACCTTTTTCCAAAAAAATTACAAACATTTTTTTTTATAAATATAGCTTCAAATGGCTATAACATTTGTCCTATTCTCATCATATTTTGTTGCAAATTTTGTTGCCTATTCTAAAAAAATGTGAAATAAATTGGAGCATATTCTGCTTCGATATACACAAAAGAGTAGGACAACGTCGAGAAAAACATGAAAAAATAAATTTTCAATGGCAGATATCTCTGCGGGGTAACTCGTAGGCGTAAAAAGACTTTTATAGACCTCGGTAGGAAGAACGAACACAAAAAAAATCTTACGAAAGAGGGAAAAAGACAAAAGTTATACCTGTTCAAACATTTCGTTCACCAGAGGTGGCCAACTTTGAGGGACTGTTTGTTCCAATATTTGAAAGCTAGCATCCTAACGAAGAAATCAATGCAAGTCCCTAAAGGGGCTTGGTAAAATCGCCAATTTTTCAGTAGTATAAAACCATTACGTTGTACAAAATTTCAAGTGTTTGTATGTGCAGGAATCTAGGTTATAAGTTAACTTATTGTGCAGTATGGTCCATTTGTATGGTAGGTACGGCCTTGCCGAATCTTATATACCCTCCACCATGGATCGCTTGTGAATGGTTTTGTGTACAAATATACTCATTATACCACACTTCAGCACAATTCGTTGAAATTTGAGTTTTTGTGGCGTTACGAAGTCAAATCTAGAGGGACCTTTGTATGGGGGCTATATAAAAACATGGATCTACGACTACCGCTGTTCGTGTGAAGAATTCCGGGTATAACTAAACCCCAGTTACCAATTTTCAGGCCGATCAGTTGACATTTTTGGCCTCTATGACGTTAAGAAGTCAAATCGGGGAGATGCTATATAAGGGGGCTATATCAAAAAATGGACCAATATTGCCCATATTCAATCCAAAGTTACACGCAGCTAAAGGAATTATCTATATCAAATATCAGTAATCTAGCTCAATTATTGTAGACTCTAGCGTGATTATAACAGACGGACGGACGGACCGACGGACATGGCTAAATCGTCTTAGAATTTTACGACGATTAAGAATATATATCGTCATCAGAAACGAAAAAGGGGGTAACAACAAGAAAAATGAAAATTAAGTTTTTGCTGGGTTTCGGTACAGTGCATCAAAATACAAATCCTGACAAAGTTTTAGCGACCTACTATCAAAAATAGCGAAATTATTAACGAAATTCAAAAGGGTCTAACAACAAATTACAAATTACAAATTGTCCCTACAGACATGAAACTTAACCTGGCTCCACAAAAAATAATGTAAAGGCGTTAAAGCGTACGATCTAGGCCGCCAAATTGACCGGGCCCAAACGTGAAATAAACTGTTCACCGAATTGAAAATTCAATAATAATAAATAAAATTCAATAATCTGCAAGATTTATTTGTACGGATTCACACAGACGGACGGACGTACATATATATAGTAGTCTAGTAGTATACGATATATATAGTAGTCTTAAAGTAAAGATGCTGGGGAATGTTTTCGAAAAAAGAATGACTCAAAAATGTTTATTATTCTTCTCTCATGCTTCTCACCATTTTTGACGAAAATTTCAAAACATGGCCACATTTTTGACAATCGAAAAGCTAGAATAGGGTCGACCTATGCAGTTTATTTTTGGCTAAAATGTTTATAAGCAGTTACAAATAGGTAAAACAAGATCACGCTATAATATTTTTTTAAAAAAAATTTCGGGTATTTTAATTTTTGAAAATATTAAAAAAATTAGTTTTTGTGTTTTACTCTCACAAATCCAGAACAGTAAAGAATTTTTGGGAGCCTCAATATATGTAAAAGTTATGGACGAAATACCAATACTAGTATGACAATTTTCGTCTGTTTTTGCAAAAGACTGCACAGTGGTATGAATTCAAAAAGGGGAAATAATTCGACCGTTTTTTAACAAAGCAACCGATTGCGACCAAACTTGGCAGAAGAGGTAGATGAAGAGGTGTTAGAGAAGTTAAGTTTTATTTTTGAGCCGCCCTATGTCAGACAAGAAAGGAGCTAGAGGGCCTCAAGTTGGCCACATCGGGTGAAGAAAATGTTCAAGATTTATGTTTACGTATTGTTCTACTAACTGAGGTCAACAAAAAACATTTTGCACCTAAGAACTATCTCGTATAGTTACCGAGATATCTGCAATTGAAAATTGAATTTATAATATTATAAAACAAAGTTATTAAACAAAGTAAACTCTGCAAAAATCGGTTCAGCCGTTCGAGAGCAATTACAAATTCCGTAAAACACAAAAACTAATTTTTTTAATTTTTTCAAAAATTAAAATGTTCAAAAAATTTCTCAAAAAATTTTTTTAAAAAACAATGATAGCAGGATCTTATTTTACCTATTTGTAACTGCATAGAAACATTTAACCAAAAATAAAGTACATAGGTAGATATTAATATTCTGACCCAATATGAAAATCTTTACCACTTTTATATGTAGTAATGTGCTATGAGGTAAACTACAAAAGGAATATTGAACTAACAACATTCTTTTTGGGGATTTTCAAACATATTTTGGGAATAGTGGGATTTGACTTTAAAACAAGTAAGAAAGTTTCAGTCGGGTAAACCGACTAAGGTATACCCTCACTTTGTGAGTAATGTAATATTGAATATTACACAAATTATTCTGTCAATTTTTGTGGGAGGTACCAGAAGGGGTTTAAGAAATACACCTATATTTCGCTGAACAGTAGATACTTTAAATACATTGCACTGTGCCGAATTGTAACCGATTATGTGGACGTTGAGATATTAAATTGTGGTATAATTTGGCCATTTTGTGTGGGAGGTACAAAAAGGGGCGTGGTGATAACGCTCATTTTTCACTGGACTATAGGCATTATAAAAGCATTACACTGTACAAAATTTCAAGTAATTGTATACACTGATATTAATGTTATAAACTGTTAACTTTTGGTGCAAAATGGTACCTTTGTGGGATAGGTACCAAAAGGGGCGTGACAATAACGCCCATTTTTCAATGGACTGTGGGCACTATAAAAACATTACCCTGTACAAAATTTCAAGTATTTTTATACACTGGTATTAATGTTATAAGCTGTTAACTTTTGGTGCAAAATGATGCATTTGTGTGGGAGGTACCAAAAGGGGCGCGGCAATAACGCCCATTTTTCACTGGACTGTAGGCACTATAAAAGCATTACACTGTACAAAATTTCAAGTATTTCTAAACACTGGTATTATTGTTATAAGCTTTTAACTTTTAGTGCAAAATGGTGCATTTGTGTGGGAGGTACCAAAAGGGGCGTGGCAATTTCGCCCATTTTCCTCGAGTTGATAGCGACTAACAAACTAATACTATGTGTGGAATTTCAGAAGATTCGAATACGTATAATATCAGTTATTAAAGATTCAATATTTCACAACATTTTAACACTTTGTGGGGGAGGTACTAGAAGGAGTGGACCAATATGGCCCATCTTCGAACTTAGCCGGAGATAGAAAAAAATATTACCACGTACCAAATTTGAAGTCAATCGGTTACTCCTTTCGAGAGTTATCGTGCGCACCAGCCAGCAGACACACAGACAGACAGACAGACAGACAGACAGACAGATAGACAGACAGACAGACAGACAGACAGATAGACAGACAGACAGACAGACGGACGGACATTGCTCATTCGTCTTAAAATGACCCAAAACGAATATCCGCCGAACATACTTAGGGTCTTAGATCACTCCTTCGATGTGTTACACTTTTTTTCGTAGCAAATGATATATACCCTCGTCACACTAAAGTGAGGGTATAAATATAATGATACTGGGTAAAAATAAAACAAGTATGTCAACTTTTTTTGGAAGGTCAATATTTTTTTGAAATTTGTTAATAATCTGGTTGAGAATTTGAAAAAAATAAAACAATTTGAACCGTTTAGCAAAATTTTGATTTTTTCGCGAGATATGACCTATTAAATTTTTCCGAGTGTGTTTAGAAAACTGCAATTTTCTCTGGAAATATTGAACGGATTCGACTGAAATTTTTGCAGTTAGGTCCGAAACACTTCCTAAAATCTAAATATATCATGGACTTTAATTACCAACTGACCATATGAACAGTATTGCAAAATATTTTTTGCATATGCGAACTTAAGGTGTTGTATGTATTAATAAACTTAAGTTGTTGTATGTATTAATAAATCGCGAATTTATACATCCACCGCACGAACAGTCCAGTCAATAACGCATTCTCCAAAATCATTGCATTTAACACAAAAAGTTGAAAAATTGGCTCTTAGTGGGTTAAGAAAACATATATTAGGAAACAAGGTTTGAAAGTGACTTTTCTCACGTCTCTTTTGTCTAACTGCAAAAATTTCAGTCGAATCCGTTCAATATTTCTAGAGAAAATTGCAGTTTTCTAGTTTTTCAAATTCTCAACCAGATCATTAACAATTTTCAAAAAAATCTTGACCTTCCAAAATTTTTCCCTACTACTAGAATAAACCTCGATTTCTGAAGCAAATAACTACAAAGTGCAAAAAAATTATATATGTATATACATTTTTAAACATTTTATGTATTTATTAATTTTCTGTCTGAGTTTGAACATTTTTCGCTTTAATTTTTTTCCGATATATCCGGTATATTTCCGGCTCTAATATATACCGATTCCTTTTCATTGTTATTTGTGGATAGACAACAAAAAATTGATATTTGATGACAAAATATTCCCATCCGAAATACCCAGTGAGACAAAAGTTATGACCAGTGAGACAAAAGTCCAAAAAATATTCTTTGTCAAAAATACTAAAAATTTTCAAAAAAGAATTTTTGCAATGCAGTTTTTGTTTAGGGGTAAAACTGCGATCTACGTTATAAAATATATTACTTTATTTTTTCTTTTGATTATATATTTTTAATAAAGTAAATAATAAAACTTTAAATCGACTTAGCTAAATTTGTAATTATAACTGTCTATTCAAAAATCGTAAAAACAAAAAAACCTTTGAATGTATGGATATATATATGCAAACGTATGTCACTGCTGATTTTAACATATTAATTTAATTAATATCAATTCATTAACTTTAATATTTACGATGTCAAATATGCACATTTTATTTCTAAAAAACAAGGATTATTTTCCACTTGTCGTTATAAAAATTATTGAAATCCATAAAACAAAACAGGTGTATTGTTTTTTGACATCGTGGGAATTTGTAAATATAATGTAAGTTTTCTGTTTGTTTAGAACTCGGTTTTTCTCCTTACAATGGAAAAATTGCAATTCATGTTGAGGTTTATCTATATACATATGAATATACGTACTCATATAAATATAATTACACATAAATGTACAACAAAACTCAGTCAGTCAGGTTAAAATGCTTTTGACTTTTAACATTTTGTAAAAAAAATTAATGAATACTAATAAAGAAAAATGTGCTAATAATTTGTTAGCAACTCCCCAGTCATATAAGTTATTAGCTTAACATTCATAAAGAGCAAAGTCAAATAACGAAATGAGTTTACAGATTGAGTGTTTTTTTTTTCAAAAACCAATAATTGAATATTGCATATAAATTCTGGTTTGAAAGTTGTCTAGTTATACTGACGTAATTTTGAAAACCAAGACAAATTTGCCACTCGTATCTTAATCTAAACTTCAGCAGTTGGTGACTTGAAGTCATCGATTGCATCATGACGCATTATACATGATACATGACCTTTTCGGACAAATTTCTTTGCTTATTTCCATGTCCATCTACCAAAATTGGCAATTTTAAACAAGAAATGGCAAAACATAAAAAACGACATTAAATTTGAAAACCTTCACAAGATACAAGAAAACACACAAATTATAACTTCCACAAAGCTGTCTGTGTGTATTGTTTAATTAAAGTTTATTTTCATGCAATAAATTTTGATTAAAAACTCGTTTTGCAAATAATAATAATAATTTTTGAATAGGTTTTTTTTATGGGTTTTTTCTTCTTCTTTTCTTTAACATTTCTCTGCCTTACCTTTGCAAATACATAGATAACCATTAAAGTGATAACGGCTTTTTAAACAAACAAACTTGATTTAAACTAAAAAATTTATATGCAAAAAACTGCCAATTTCTCTTCTCCCCCACTTTCAAGTTCAGGGTAAAAGTTTTACACAACCAAAGCAAAAAAAATTAACACTGTCAGAAATTCGTTGGTAAAAAAAAAGTTATTAAATAAAAAAAATTTCCAAACAAACCCGATTTACTCTATCATTAAGAGGTTTTCGAAATTTGCATAACATGAAATTAAATCTCACCAAAAAAAAAATCATAAAATTTATGACAAATTAAATTTAAAATCAGTTGAGGAGGTGTCAGTCAAAGAAGTGAAATGGAAGAAACGAATTTTGTATATCTAAGAAAAAAAAGTGGTTTTTAGTTAAAGATAACCACTTTGAAATGTCACAATAACCGGCAAAAAATGCAAACCAAGCAATGGACTCAACGGAAATACGATTGTGTGAACAAAAGTTGCGTGTTAAGTCAAATTAAAGTGATATTACCGACAAATTGTAAGCTGATATGTACATACATACATTTTGCAATTAGAGGTTTAGTTTTTCTTTTTGTGAAAGATATACTTAAATTGTGAAATAAACTAAAAGGTAATCGGTTGTAAAATTTGCTGACATAGTTTTCCTTTTTTTAGAAAACTTAAATTTAAAACTAAACACGCAAAATGAGCACTAGATTCGGCAGGGCCGAATTATGTATACCCTCCACCATGGATTGCATTCAATTCTTAAATCGAAAAAATCGTAAAGGTGAAAAAAAGCAAATCATAAAGTTATGTGGTACTTATTTGTTGTAGCAAATTCTTTTCACAAAAAAAAACAAAATTCTAGCAATATTGTTTAAGAAAATTCCCATCTACGGCCTAACCAAATATGTTTAAGAGCGACCCCTATATGGGGACTGTAGTACAAAATTTAGAACAATTTAAATTTGAATCGGCTATAAACAAAAGTAGTGATAATTTTTTCAAATTTTTGGTTTTATTGGAAAGGTTGAACTTTGTCATTTAATAATGGAACACAATATCATTCATATGACTACCACGACTGGCTCGGCAATTGAGAATTTTAGGGATGGACCGGGTAGGCCATTTAAAACTTAAAATTCGAATCGGCTATAAAAAAAGTACTGATATTTTTGTCAAATTTCTGGTTTTATTGGAAAGTTTGAACTTTGTCATTTAATAATGGAACCCAATATCATTCATATGACTACCACGACTGGCTCGGCAGTACCTCATCCGATCAAACCAATTTTTCAGTACATTTTCGATCACATTTCTTTTTAAATTGCATACAAATCGTTTGCAAAATTTAGCTTTGTCAATCCTTACATGCATAACCGAAGTGATTATATCGAAGCCAGAACCAACTTCTTTAACATTTAGCTACGTTTATTCGTAGATCAAGTGACTCCCTTCTTCCAATTTTAGAAAACAGGTGTGTTAAAAACAGCTGTGTTAAATAAAGCTTATACAGCCCTTACAAGCCAGATCGGAAGGAACATATATATGGGGGCCTATCTGAAAAAAATCTGAACCGATTTACACTAAATTAAGTAGTATTTATAAGTGGGTAAAGCTACTGGTTTCTGCCAGTTTTTACCTCGATCTGGTGTAAAATACTCTTGCTATAGGCTTTAGAAAAGAAATCAGAAGTAACATGTACATATATAGTAGGCCGGGTCAATTTGTGGGGAGGCAAAAAAAGTCGCCATTGCTCAGTGAAAATCATATTCTAGGGATCAAAATAAGAAACTTTGCCGAAGGAACCATACCACTAAAACGAATTCTGATGTCCCGGAATTTGGGTCGAACTTTTGGGTAGGGGCAGATTTTGAAAAATCCCACTTTGACCCATTTAGAGTGCTCCAATCGAGTCCAAAAGTATGACCGACCCCCACTAACTTTGGAGGCCCGACCCACCCATGCCGGTGGCACACCCGCTGGAACCCCCTGGGGGTTCCATACATTTGGACTCGATTGGAGTACTCTAAATGGGTCAAAGTGGGATTTTTTCCGGGACATCAGAATTCGTTTTAGAGGTATGGTTCCTTCGGCAAAGTTTCTTATTTTGATCCCTAGAATACGATTTTCACTGAGCAATGGCGACTTTTTTGCCTCCCCACAAATCGACCCGGCCTACTATATATGTACATGTTACTTCTGATTTCTTTTCTAAAGCCTATAGCAAGAGTATTTTACACCAGAAAACTGGCAGAAACCAGTAGCTTTACCCACTTATAAATACTACTTAATTTAGTGTAAATCGATTTTCACTGAGCAATGGGCGATTTTTAAATCGACCCGCCCTAATATATAGGGTCCTTATTAAGGGCTGAAGAGACTTCCCTCTGCCAATTTTTTCCTTGATCTGATGTAAAATACAGCTTCTATAGCACTTAGTTGTCAAATCGTTAGGAACATATATATGGGGGCTATATCAAAATCTGAACCGATTTCTACTAAATTTAGTAGGCTTTATTATTGGGTGAAAAGATTTGTCCTTTACATTTTTTAGCTCCATCTTCTACATCTTCCATAGCCCTTAGAATCCAAATTGGAGGAAAAAATAAATCTGAACCGATTTCCATCAATTTCCTGGTCTAAAAAATATCATCACAATCGAACCATAATTACGACCTGCACTTTTATTACAAGGATACATCAAATAGATCTCCCAAAAAATCCATCGATTTCGAAGACTTATGATAAATCATTATTTTTGGAGGGAATTTTTCAGGGGAAAGGGGTGAACGGGGGATGGGGTGCTTTGTGAGAAATACTTTCTTTCGTTCTTTAACATGGAACTTATATTCCGAAGCTCTCCCTATACCCAGCAAACATTGTGGATAAATACGATATATTTAAAAAACACCCCATTTCACCCCTTACCACTGAAAATCACCTCCAAAAATAATAATGTATCAAAAGTCATGGAAATGGATGGATTTTTTGAGTAATGTATTCCGCAGAAATATTCCTTGCAAAAAATCACTACAAGTCCCCACAATACACTTTAATGCCAACCCAGCGGCCATTTCCACGATTTTTGATACATCATTATTTTTGGAGGGGATTTTCAGTGGTAAGGGATGAAATGGGGTGTCGGGTGTTTTGGGATAAATACTTTCTGAAGTGTCTCCTTTATTTTGTTCTTTGACATGGAACATCTATTTCGTAGCCTTCTATATTAAAATTGTATTTGAATTTACTAACCTCTGTGTTTACTCAGCAAATTTTGTGGCTACATATCTCGAAAACGCGATGTTACAGGAAAAAGAACTGTTAATGCCATTCAAGTTAGCGTGTCGAAATTATGCTGGGTAAATCGTTTTCATCGAGGATACATTTTTAAAGTGTATTTTGCACACACAGTGTTATTGATAGTGTACATGAGTCTAACTTCTTGCAGCTTAAGGTAGAGTCAGAATATAATGAAATGGTATGTACTATACTTCAATCATCAACTCACTCATTTCTATTTAATTTCACGTCTTTATTAACAAAATTATAAAACGTGGTTTAAACCAAATTACAAAAAAATAATTGCCAGTATTTGTCACAGATACACATACTTATTTCCATTTCCAACAATCTGCAAACATATGTACCTCGCTCGTGTAAATTCATATACATTTCTATAACTTTGAATAATTATAATTATTACAGCACAATTGCAAACAATTTACCACTGAATTATTTGATATTTGGGCTTTGCGCTGTTGTTATGAACACGTTTTCAGTGCGATAAACATATTTGCTGCTGCCGGCGCCGTCGTCTTTTTTTTAATTTCAAACCTGGATCATTCATTTGTGCTTTCTGTTGTTTTCGGTTAAATTGTTAAAAATAAAAGATGTGTTCATACAGAAAGTGAAAGTATTCACCAAAAAACAAAAAAACGAACCAACTGACAAACAAATACCAGTCGACCAAAGCAAAAAAAAAAAGAAAGAAGGAAAAAAAACGTACTCTTGAACTCCAGAAAGACAAGAAAAAAAAATTACTGGAAAAAACCGCACAATAATAGAGGAAAAAATTAATAAAAAAAAATATACAGAAAACCTCATCATCCTCAACAACCGCAACAACAGCAACCGCAACAGTGCAAAAGTTGAACGGAAAAAAGACTGAGAAAAGAAAAACGTAGTCAAATGAATCTGTTGTTTGTTGCTGCTGCTACTAGAGATATAGCCCGGTAGCAGCTACTAAACGGCACATTGGGGGAAATTCGAGAAAAATAAAAAACACTAATAAATCCATTCCACTAGATGGACCCGATAGAAAAAATTTTAACCATCTTTTATCATTTATAGTTCTCGAAAGATCTGCAATTGAAAACTGAAAGGTAGGTGGCGCTTCAACAAAGAGTACTCTAGATACAGTAAGGACTAATATAAAATGATGTTAAGAAAGAAAATGTAATAAAAAATTTGAAAGGCAAACTAGTATAAACTGCGTTAAATTCGGGCATGTTAAATCTTAGTTACCCTTCACCATGGATCGCATGGGAATGGTGTCGGGACAATACAACTCGTAGTACCAAATTACATACCGTTTCATTAAAATTTGTAATTTTCGGTGCGTTAAGAAGACAAATGTAGAGGGAAATTTGTGTATTAATATACTTATTTTTCCAATTTTTAACCCAATCAGTTGAAATGTGTTTTCTAAATGGCTTTAAGAAGTCAATTCGGAGAGATGCTATATATGGGGACTACATCAAGAAATATTAGTTACGGACCAAAAAAAAGAACTTTCAAAAAAGTGGTGAAGATGTTATTGCTGAAGTACTTCTATATTGGAACTTTACCGACGAATTTAACATAGGTTTGTCGCGCAATTTCATTCGTTATTTGACAGTACAATTGCACCAGTGCTCTTAAGTAATGAAAATGCTGTTTTTGGATGCCCTTAGGATAATAAAAATTTGATCAAAAAAAATATATTTTATTTTTATAAACAGTTTTTTATTAATTTTTTTAACCCGAAATTTTTGGTCTTGTCGGGAGTTGAACCTGGGACTCCTAGCTCTGCAGCAGCATAACATCGCATGTTAACGCGCACTGACCGAACGAGTTCGAATTACCACTGATCCTGAGATACGAGGGCTGCTATATATATTTCTGGCCTAATAATGAAAATGCCGAACCAATTTTCGGAGCACTTTTTCCACTCCGATTGAGACACCTCCAAAACATGGTTTTTGAACGCTTCAACAGCATCTGCTGGCGACGAAAATCGTTGACCACGCATTTTTTTCTTGATGTGCGGGAATTAAAGAAGTCATTGGGTGCCAAGTCAGGGCTGTAGGGCGGATGACCCATCAATTCGACGTTGTGGCCGGTCAACAAGGCGCTGGTTTGAGCCGATGTGTGAGTGCTCGCATTGTCATGGTGCACAATGATTCGTCTTCTCTTTTTCGTTTTTCGAATTTCTCCGAAGACTTCAGGCAAACAAATTGTGGTGTACCACTTAGAATTGACCGTCCTACGTTGCTCAAGCGGAACAGTCGCCACATGACCAGTTTTGCCGAAGAAACAGGCGACCATTTGCTTCGAAGTGCTTCTTCCACGAACAACTTTCGTTGGATTTGGCTCGTCTTCGAAAACCCACAAGGTCGATTACTGTTTTGTTTCGGGTTCATATGCATAGATCCAAGATTCGTCACCTGTGACGATCTTGTAAACGTCTTTTGAAGCACCGCGATCGTATTTGTTCAAAACTTCTTTGCACCAATCGACACGAGCCTCTTTTTGAGCTATTGTCAAATTGTGCGGGATCCAACGAGAACAAACCTTTTTTACGGCCAGGTGTTCATGCAATATCGAATGTATGCTGGTGAAAGAAATGCCCAATGATGCCTCTATCTCACGTTATGTCACATGGCGATCTTGCATTATCAGTTCACGCACGGCAGCAATGTTCTCTGGCACAACGGCCGTTTTTGGACGACCTTCGTCTTTGAGCGAGCGTCGGAAACGATTGAATTCATTAAACCAGTTTTTCACAGTGCTATAGGATGGTGCTTCGTCGCCATACAAAGATTTAAGTTCATCGATGCACTCTTGTCGTGATAATCCACGTCGAAAGTTGTGAAAAATTATCGCACGAAAATGTTCACGAGTTAATTCCAAATTGATTTTTTCAAGTCACTGTAAACCACACTAATGATGGTCGTACGTCAAAACTTTCTGAGTCCGTTTATGCTAAAAAATGTCAAACTTTCCAATGGAAATGTCAGATGGCGCCAGGCACACTAAGTGTTACCATATATATAGCAACCCTCGTATATGAACACTTGAGCGTATGAGTACTTTTTAAATAATCACCTTGCTTTGGATGCTCCGTTTCCGGGTTCGAATCCCGCAGCGGTTATTTAACTTTTTTTATTAAAATTGTATTCTTTCTAACGTATTCAATTTTTTTAAAAAAATTTTAATGGCAAAATTTTAATATTTTATAGTTTTCTTAATATTTTTATTTTTTTAATATTTTATATTTTTCTTAAATCATAAATATATGCGCAAAAGAAATTATTTGGGAGTGCAAAAGATGAACTAAGTTCTTCTTTGGAAGTACATAAAAAGTACTTCCTTAGGAAGTACTTCCATACTTTTTGCTGGGTATAAGAGGTATATGTACCAAATTTTAGCCATCTAGCTCAATTATTATAGATTGTTGCGTGATTACGGGATTACGGGACGGAGGTACAGACGGACACGGCTATATCGTCTTAGAATTTTACGACGAATAATAATAAACATACTTTATGGAGTATCTGTTCAATATTTGTGGGTGTTACAAGCGGAGTTTCAACATGAGCATACCCTTCATCCTATGGTGGATGGGGGTGTGGTAATAGCTGGACTCAGTAGCAAAACAAATGCTCAATGCTTTTCACTTCTACCTCATAATCACAGCTTCGGCAGAAGTCATTGGACTCAATACATAACCTTCTGATGTGTTAGCCGATAAGGCAGTGTGCCATCAGAACTGACTCTTGCATAAGCCAAAGCTTGCATATTGACAGAGGCGCACGAAAATGTGCGCCACTGTCTTCGATAATTTGTAATGTAGTCCCTTTTCTTGCAAGTTCGTCAGCTTTATAAAAAAGTGCTGACATTTTTTTAAATTTCTTGTTTTATTGGAAAGTTTGAACTTTGTCATTTAATAACGGAATAATTCATATGAGTACCACGACTGGCTCGGCAATTGAGAAAGCTTTAAAAAAAAGTACTGATAATTTATTAAAATTTCTGGCTCGGCAGTACCTCATCCAATCAACCCAATTTTTCAGTTTATTTTCGATTGTTTCGGGTCGAATCTCTGCAATGGCAACATCGATTTCTTGTTTCAACGCTTCAATAGTATATGGACGCTATGCGTAACATTTATCCGTAATGGCTCCCCACAGAAAATAATCTAAAGGGCTCAAATCTAAATCAAGGTAATCGGTAGTTCAAATTTAAAATTTTAAATGGCCCACCCTTTACAACTTCTTTAAAATCACCTTTGCTAGTTGAGAAGCGGTAGATTTATGTATTTCTATCCATATTTCTCAATTTCATCCACTGTTCATTGCACCGTTGTTCAAGTCATAAGGTCTTTAAAATAAAATCTTAACCTGAACACTGTTGGTTTTGAATGTCTGAACCAAACAATCTTCTCTGACTGTGTGATGGACGGAATGCAAAGATATACGAGTATTCGTACTTTCTGACATGACGTTGCTATACAGTTACAATGAGATTTGCATTTTGTTTTCCTTTTTTTCATTTACTACGGTTTATTTTCATTTGTTTTTACGTTTTCCGCTTTATTTCTTCTTTTTGGTTTTCTTTTGTGAAATGACAGTAAGAAACTAAAACATGGCTAATGTATTGCAAAAAGCAACGGCACCAAATTGCGAGAAATCCATAAAAATTTGTTCAGAAATCATATTGTCTTGATCGTTGTGGTGCGCCGGCGCAAATGCAGTCACTATTAAACAAGAAATGATTACCTTTTAACTGGAATGAAACAAACAATACAACAAACTTTATCTGTCCGTTGGTACGTCAAGCTAAGAAAAGCCTCTCCGACATACTCACTGACGGGTAATAAATGTATCGTATCATTCGAGGAGTTAATGTATGGAGATCCATAAGTTATGGATTTTTGAAAAACAACTCAAAAGCAATAAAAATTCTCAAATTACAAATGAGGAGGGATGGATATACATATATAAGTACAAATATGTACTTTTTAATTTTTGGAAATTGTTAATTTATTTCCTGTTCACTTTCATTACATGAGAAGCTATGACTTATATGAAAGCTGCCAAATCTGGTAGTAGCGATGACGATCTGATGATCTGAAAGGGGCACAGTAGAAACAAGGGTAAATTTCCTAAAAAAATAAAGACACGTCAATATTGCACTGAACTGTATATACTTCAACAGCATTGTGTTGCAAATAATTTACATAACATTAAGGAATTTGTCTTAAGTTTACTTATTAAATATCCTTATTTTAAAGATAACATAATCTTTGCAGCATAATAATTAAAGTAAGAAAAAATTTTAGCCGGGGCACTCACAACACTCAATATTGTTGTCATTAAATTAATGAAAATTTTCCTCAAATTTATTAAAAATTTTCTCAAAATTTATGAAAATTATTCTTCTGAAAATATCGAATGAATCCTAAAACTAACAATTTACTACACCTAATATACAGAAGCATCTACATTGGCTTGATGAAACTCTTTTTATACTGGAATCCTCAGGAAAGATTTTACATCAAATTGACATATAAAACTAAACTTTACATTGATTTAATGTAGAACTTCCCGGGCTCGGACCCGAGCACATAATTTGGTACCACGGTAGTCAGGAACCAACGTGGTGGCTGTGGTAGAGACCAAAATGGCTGGGAGAGAATATTCTCGAATATGGAGTTGCAACCCAACCGGGTGCCATGACCCATAAAATTGCAAGGAGTTTTAGATGAGCTCCGCTCCTAACCAAAGAGGAGTGCAAAAGTGTCCAGAAACACAGAATTGATTGGTACTTATGCACATTGTGCGTAAGTACCAATCATTGTGCGTATTCACCAAGGTGTTTAGAGCACGGTGAGGTAGGCCTAAATCCTGAATACCTACTGTAGAAATTCACTTCCTGCGCAGTCTTTTTAAAATAGCGAGTTTAGAATAAGTTGTAACGACTCTATTGACTTAATTCAGCATTTCGACTACTCTTCTTCTGTATAATCTTCAATTCTGGTAGCTGGTCAATGGCTTATCTCTGCATATGACCCTCAAATAATCAATATGGATTTGTGACCGTGGGGTCATTCCCCTCTAATACTTTCACAGTTTTGCCTAACTGACCGGGGCACAACCTTCTGATTTCTTACACTTTGATTAACTTCGTTATGGTTTTGTTATGAAATCAAATTTAGTTTTTTTTCTCTTTTTCATTTTGCTAAATAAGTTTTTGGTTCGATATTGATTTTTTTTCTTGCTCTGAGTGTGTGTGCATTTTTCTCCTTCATCAGCAGATACTAATGACTTTTGCTATATAAATTTTCTAAACTTTTTTCGTTATTAAATGCTTTTAAATCCCCAAATAGGGTTTAAAGCTAACCGAGGGAGGGTATGCACAAGATTAAAGCATTTTTGTATTTTGGGGGATATGGCTGGAGTTTTATTGCTTGAGGTCTCTTTTTGTTTTTGTTGTCGAATTTGAGTTAACCCGTATCTAAATGTCAGTTGGTAAGCCATTTTAATCACGCTTACTGCTAAGTAAACCATAATTTTGTTGCTACTATTGCTGACGTTGTTGTTGTTGTCTTACTCGAGGCTATGCTAAGCTGCTGGAGCGCGTTAAGCCCAGCAGCATTTGCGGGGAGCAAGAAGTCCCAAACAACCAATGGATGGTTGAATGTAGTGTTAGTGTTTTCCAACAAATGAATGGATATCATCGGAAGACATGGACGGACGGGCGGATGGACAGACAAATGAACAGACGGATGTACGTACTCGCGCGCCAATGTACAGATTCAACCGTGTTATTGTCTAACAACATCATCGTCACCGCCATTACCATCAATGGAGCTGCACAATGGGGCAGAGTGAGACCAGTTATCATAAAACAAACAAATTTAAATAGATGTGCAGAAAAATTGTCTTCGATGCATGTAAGGGAGACACCAATACTGTTTGTTCAATGACTGGGCATGGGAACTGTTTTCTCGGATAGCCGGTCTTTTGCAAAGTGTCAAGCCCCTGAATCACAGACAAGAGTCAACTAACCCAGGATCTTAAAGTCAATGGTCATAGATAACACCGTTACTGGTCATCGGAGCTTTTGGAAGAAGGACCAAACTTTGTGGTTTGTGGTGGTTATACATTCACAAAAGGTTACTTTTGGGTCGAATTAAGGGCTTGAGGCAAGATCGATCAGTGTTTCTTCGAAAACGACATTGATGAGGCTATCACTTTCGAAGGCAAGCGCAACAGAACACTTTATTTTGTCCCAATTTCACGATACGAATGTAAACGAAAATCTGGTTCCTGCAGGTCGGCGCTAAATGCCGAAAAGTGTGAGCCAACATACACTTTTTCTGGTGGGCTTCTCTGAAATCGCAGTTCGATGCCAATGGAATCATCGTTATATTCGAGTGGAGCGTGATTCAAAGTTGGATCATCCGAATAAGCCGCTGTAGGTGGTAACATTTGAAAGAAATTGTCTTTAAAATGTACATATATGTCAAAGTGGTCAATCGGATCATAATGCTTAATTTTAAATTAAAAGATGGATTCATATCCTATATACATTTGAGATAATTTACTCAAAAATTGGAAAGTTGACTCAATATTTAGTAAGGTGTCTTAATTTAAAGATTATTTATCGTTGGGTCGAAATCAAACTAGTAGAACTTTGTCAATAAGATTCAATCGACCATTGCCACCGTAGTCAATATCTACAATGCGTTCGAGTCAATGAAAATTCATCCTCTCAGATCAAGTGAAATTTCCTTGAAACTAGTTTTGTTATGAAACTGCGATAGTTTCTTCAATCGTCTCTACTATAGTCTGAAGCTTAACAACTGGGGTTATACAACAAGGGGACCGGGCCCACTCGGATACATGGTAAAACTGGACATGAAACATGCGTGACATAAGAAAATCGCAGCATCTGCCAGTGCTGGAGCTACACCTGATAACGCTTCATTACTGGTGTATAGAAAACAGAATTAGTTCGTTTTACAAAATAGGACCCCACATTTCATTCACTAATGAATTATAAGCCTATTATTCCATCCGCCGAATGAAACTACTGTAGAGAACTTTCATTAAAGTGGCAAAGGCTAGCACCAGGTACTTTCATTCGTATCACAAAAAACGTTAACTGAAATCAGTTATTCGGCTAATCCTTATGTATGGTATACTGCTATGGTATAAGAAAAAATATGCAACATGCATATTTAACAAGTGGAGAAGATAGTTAATTTATTACCATAGCTGTTCGCTCGACTACTTTAACGGCCGTGGAATTGACAGAACTACCCGACTGACTAAGGAATTTGGCTAACAGTCGATTGTAATTTGCGATGAATCCACTGCATTTATTTTCAAGAATGGAAGCTTGTCAGTTCTGACGGGACATTGCCTGATCGACTAACACGTCAGGAGGTTGAGAATTGAGCCCAATGAATTCTGCAGAAGCTGCGTAGATGAGGAGGAAGAGGAGAGCATTTATCACCTGCTTAGTTACTTACTATCAGAAGGGCCCGTGGTAGCACTAGGAACCTAAATATGTGAGCTGGTAACTCCGGGTGCGGGGCTGTATTACTTTTGCACCATTCAATAACCTGAAATCTATGCTATAAAATTGACATCCGGCGGGATACAGAGGATATGTTGTGACACTACTTCGGCTTGTTCACCGATAGCCAAATGGATATAAAATCTCCTCAGGACTCACGGACAACATTCAGAGTAGTCTGTGAATACCGCTTGCCTCCATAACGAGGTGGCAACTCTTTTCAAGAGTATGTGCACCGATGCAGGTTATTGTGACAGAGCCTACCTACAGAAGTTTGCGCTTCGCTCTTTACACTGGAATATAAAATCCCTTCGGGATACACTGACTATATCTAGAGTAGTCTATAAAAGCCGAATGTCTCCTAGCCGAGGTCGCACCACACTCAAGAGAACGACTGGTATGCGTACCGGTGCAGGGTCTAATGACAGGCCCTACTCTATATACATGAGTAACAACAACAAAAGCGCAAACAACGGATGGATATAGGAAGGAATCCCGACTAATGCAGGACCAAACACCTATCTATATTACCAACGCATAGATTCTGCAAATTAGAGACTGTTTTACTGGAGAACGAGATATAACACAGTACAACACATTATTTTGGGACTCAATTCTGTGAATTTGTCGTAAAAATAGCTCCAAAAATAAGAACTACTGCATCATTCGTTTAGTCAAGTTGGCTCAATTAATAATTTAATGGCCATACGATCTTTTTGCTCAAAGTGGATTTTTTGCACTTTTTCTATATATTTTCTCGGTATACCGTATGGAATATCTCTTTTGTGTCTGAAGCAAAGCTGTAGATATTGAACAGGAGAAAAAAATGCGGAACAAATCTGCCCGAAAAAAGTGCATCCAGTGCCTTAATATAATAAATACGTATACGTATAAAACAGAATATTAATACAAAACATTATAGAACAGAACAGAATATTTTTGCGGTTTTAAATGCACTGGATGCACTTTTTTCGGGTATGTTTATTCCGCATTTTTTCTCCTATTCAATATCTACCAAGAAAAAAATGTAGAAAAAGTGCTAAAAATCCACCATGAGCAAGCAAATTCGTATGGCCATTAAATTATTAATTGAGCCAACATGACTAAACGAATGATCCAGAAGTTCTTATTATTGGTGGCTACTTTCACGTCCAATTCTCAGAATTGAGTCCCAAATCAATGATCTGAAAAATGCTGTACTGTGTCATATGTATGACTTATGTCTTTGTTATCACGATGTGGAAGAGGAATAATCACCGTTAACATTTCTATGCGAATTCCGGCTTTACGGGAACTGAAAAATAGGCTATGTGTATATAAAGAACCTTGCAGAACAGTCGGGAATAAAGCGAAGAATTATGCCAAAATATGATATTTGGGGCTGACTAAGATGTTCAGAATTGAAACCCCTCACTCGAAGACGAAACTCAAGCTCTGCCAAAACACTAACATTACCCGTGATAATATATGGCGCAGCGCGAAAGTGAATGAAGCTGTAATTGGGGTATTCAAGATAAAAGTCATTCGCAAGACATAAGGACCGACGTTTATGTGCTATATACCAACATACTTAAGGAATACAAGTATAAATCCTGCGTTAGCTGGGTCATTTTATTCGTATGGATGAATCTGAAGTAGCGACAAATCATTTGGAAATATTAGAACGGGATGCACATAAGACGACGTGCGAAACCAAGTTGGAAAGATCAGGTTGAAGAAAATTTTCAGATCATGATGTAAGCAACTCAAAAATAGAAGCTCATAAAATCGAAGTGCTTGAAATCCTATTCACGTTCGTCTGAAGACCCAAGTGGGTTGTAACCTTTCAGACATGGAATTCTTAAAATTAACTTCAATGTTCTTAAGATATAGCCTAACCCATTGTGCACCCGCCGCCAAATGATAATGGGATGAGCAGAGTTATAATAAAAAGCGCTGCTGTTGTATGTTGTACGTCCGTCTGTCTGTCTGGCCCTCTGTCCGTCTTTAGAGTTCAAATATAATTTCAGCCTTTTTTCTGTTTGTTTCATTTCACAGCAGCACTCAAAGTCGTTAGATTGTTAGTACTGTCAGTGTTGTTGTTGTAACCAAAAAACAACAACTACAAGAAGAGCTACAAAATCAAAAACTTTCTTTTAACATTAATTTTTATAGGTTTGACTTTTTATTATTGTGAGTGCGAGATGTACTCCTATATGGATTTGTACGAGTATATATGTATGTACCTACGAAATGGTTGGAGGTTGCCTGGATTGAATTGGATTTTCTCGACGTTTGGCATTTGCAACAGAGGCGGTAGTCACTGCTTCTCCTTTCTAAATTGGTAATGAAGGGGTTGCAGAGAGAGATCGATTGAAAAATCTGTGCCCCTTGTTTTCGAAAACTTAATGAAGTGAAGTGAAAACTTTTCTATGTTTTATTTAATAAATAAAATTACATTTGGCATTCGCTGCCAAACCACCACCACCGCGACCACGACCAAATCTGGTCTAGAAATGTAATTAATCTTAATCATAAAATGTGTATGTGAAGTTAGTTGAATGTCTGGCCATTGATTTGTGAAACGTACTAAGTAATGTATGTATGTCTGGACATAAATCTTTGTGTTTCCTTATATGGGGTTAAATGAGATAGACACTCCGGTAATTAGCTGAGCCATCAATATTGTTTCAGTCCATCCAATCGTCCGTTCGACTGTCTGTTCATGCGTCTTTTGATAAGAAAGTGATGACTAAGTGACGATTTTGCCGAAGGATTGCTGTTTAATAGGGCTTTTAAAGCATTCCCAGGAAAATTGTCATGGTATGAGGAAGAGAGTCATTAAATTTATCGGCATGAGACTTTATGAGTCTTTGATATCACTAGATTAGGAATGTTTGTTTATAAGCTAAAGAACTCCTTAGCTCAGTAAAATGTATTGCAGGTTAGGTAGGTTGTCTCGGAACAGTCAAAATAAGCTATGGACAAGAATTCTCCCCAGTAAGTCTTCTGTCATCGATTAGGATTTTGGTAGGAAATTGGAAAGCAGAGATAGCTCTTCTGAAGATGTAATAAATTAAGCATTGCTGAAACTCTGAATGACTTAGATCCAATAGGGTAAGAGAGAGATAGAACACTTGGTTAAAAGCGAAACTCGGCATGATTAGGTTGAAATAAAAGCATTCATAAAACATCATCATACATATAATATTCCTACTGTTGTTTGAAAGACACTGAGAGCAACTCAGCATGACATAGATGCAATACAAAAGGCTCTTCCTAAATAATGAAAAACCGGGGAAATTTTGGTATTATTTCCGCTTGCTTTTATCATCACAGCTTCAGAACATTTCATTGTAGTTGACTCGTTACCGCAGACTCTCGAGTCAACTAAAGCTCTGATGTTCTGAACCTTGCATTAATTCTGCCAATCAATAATTGTCCTTAGGACTCGGAATATTCGATCAGCAAGAATAGGAGTACATATACGATACATAGGTCCTCAACCTTAAATCTCACATCGATAACTTTAGTCTATAATAATCCTGGAAGAGACCCGTGTATCAATTGATTCTATGCGAAGTATACAGTTTAATAATAGATGCATGTACTCCGCATTGAAAAGACAATTCAACCTCAAACTGAATTGAATGAAGGTAGGGCAAATTAATCTATCTCGAAAACCACTACTGGAAGATCATTAGAGTAGAGATGTTTCCATAGTAGTGATATGAACCTCGTCTCGAAGTTGTCTGATTCATCTGATTGAGATGAATCCCAGATTCGAGGAATTTAGTCTTCTAGATGAGCAATGATTTTTTTGGAGAACAGCAGAACCTGCAGCCTGTAAGAAACCTATGTGAATATACATACGAATGAGCGCCCCAGTAGGCGAGTTGGTAGCGTACTCGTTCATGAATTTGGGGGTCGTGGGTTCGATTCCCACCAGAGGCTCTGGTCTGTTGCTGCAAACATTTAGCCATATGGTCTTTGTAACCCGACCTTTCCCTGGACCTTAAAATTAGAATATAAATTTACTTTGTATTGTAATTCATATAAATAAATTAATATACGTACGAAGAGAATAGTCTTTCTTTTCGAAAAATTTATAGTAACGTCAACTGATCCAACTAACGGAAGATCGTTCATATCAATCGTTTTCTCTATAAGGCGTACCGGAAATCGAGTGCATATTCTTATCCGGTATTGAATTTATGCTCATTGTTGTCAGGTGAAATAAATTATGGTTCTGACCTCATGAAATAAGAGTATCACATGACTGAGACCCAAACGGAATTGTGTGGAAGATATGTGGTATTTGGAATGTGGTTAGAGCTCCTGAGCAGGGCTTCTCAAATGGGTAGCCGTGAATTCCTAGGAGCTTTTTCAAACTCCCGGTGAACCGTTTGTTAAAAAATGCAAACTTTTTTAATAAAGGGGCAGTTCTATGTAAGAACATTTGTTTGAAGGGATTTAAAGAGCCACAGAGCCAAACCAAGAAGCTATGGCTTAGAAGATAACTAGGTTATTCTGTTGGAAGTAAAATCATACCTACATCTCTATCTAAATGAGTTCCCATACATGCAACACTGATCCTAGTGTTATTTGTGTCATATGTATATCTAGATTTCCAAATCGTTTAGCTTTATGTTGTAGTATAAATTGGTAGTTACGGTTATAAAGTTCTGGCCTCTTGATTGTTGGGAAAATAATATATTACCAATACGATTTATTACATTATTATTGGTGCAACTCGCCAAGATGCTGAGTCTCAATATAGTGACCAATACTGGCGTTTACTCGGACGGCCAGACTGTCATTTAATCTCTGGAGGCTACATCCCCAAAATTCACAAACAGCCCTCGACATACGCAGATCTTATAACGAGATGGAACTGCAAAGCCGATAAACTTAAAAAATTTGCATATATTGGAGCGCCACTGTCCACATGCCAGCTTTGGCTTAAGCAGTCAGGTTGTCCAATGAGAAATGAACAGATATTGACACCTGTGAGGTACGAGGGCGGTAGTTTGAAAAAATTACTTTCGTGAATAGTGGCAACCTTCTAAAACATATGTTTTAAGATTCAAGGCGACTTATTGTTTATATTTTTTTGGGCGCTCAAAAGTAATCGGTCTCTGTGAAGTTATGAATATGGAAAAAATTGGCCACCGATATGTTGTACAATAATTTCATTTGAAAGGTTTAGTCCAACCAAAATTAATATCGAGCTTCGTTTACACCTATGAAATATTGGGTAGCAGAGTTTAAACGGGGTCGTACGAGCTGCCAAGACGAACAGCGTAGTTGTCGACAGTTTGAGGTGACCACGCCAGAAATGGTTAAAAAATCCACAAAATGGTATTGAGTGACCGTCGGTTGAAGGTTCGTGAGCTAGCTGAAGATGTAGGCATTTCAAAAAGTGCTAAACATTGAATATTGAAGGAAAAATTGATGATGAAAAAGCTGTGCGCAAGATGGGTGCCACGCTTGCTCACAATCAAGACAATATTACAGTTCACACATCCACTATTGCCATATTTAGCTCTTTCGGATTATTTTATCTTTTCAAACATGCAAAAATGGCGGAAAAGGTTTGAAAGCAAATAAAGGGTGGAGGTAGTGGTTGATGGCTATTTTACTATAAACAGGATATCGAAGCTATTAAAAATCGCTGGACATGCAAAACATGCAAAAATGGCGGAAAAGGTTTGCCAGCAAATAAAAGGTGGAGGTAGTGGTTGATGGCTATTTTACTATAAACAGGATATCGAAGCTATTAAAAATCGCTGGAAGAAGTGTATCGAGCTGAAAGGAGATTATGTTGAGGAATAAAGAAAATGTTGTACCAAATTTGTTGTGTTTCCTTTGATCCTCGGCTAAATTTGACTACCTAAATTTAACTAGCTAATCAAATTTGGCTACGATACGATGTTAGAGTGTCAAATTATATCCTCTCTCTAGAGAGGAAAAACTGAATAAGTTAATATCAGTTCTGACGGGACGTGGGAATTGTTTGAAAAGTGAGTAAGGAAGAAGCATTAGCTGTGTTACCCATCCGCATGATCCGGTGAACTGCAAAGATGATGAACTTGAAAAATATGCATATATGTAGGCAAGTGGAAGTCAGGTTGCCCAATGAGAGATGTACCGTTTTAGGTAGCTGGTCAAATTTGGCTACGATGCGACGTGGGAGTGTCAAGTTGTATCTTCGCACTAGAGAGTAAAAAGCTACATATGTTAGTATTAATTCTGACATGACTCTGCCTAATTGGGGAACACGCCAGGAGGTTTGGAATTGATTGAGAATTGAGCAAGGAAGAAGCACAAGCTTTGTTACTGATCCGCATGGAGTAAACGCCGTCTGGTTTTACTGGGAACGTTCTGTGTAGGAAGTCTGACAGATCTGGCCGGTGCATATATATATTTGTATTATCGATAACTTTGTATATCAAACTGGTTGGTTCAGATGAGGGCCAATTGAGCCCGTGTTGCTTGACATACAGCATTTTTAGACGGAATTTGCATCAAAGCTTTAGAGGACCAACATTTGACAACCAATCATTACAAAATCATCATCATGTTGCAAAGAGTGATCGAAAATTTGACCTTCCGAATGGACCACTTACAACGTAGTCATGGATGACGCTATAAATACATATACATATATCAGCAGATTTTACATCTATTGGCTAAAAAAGCCTCAGCGATCTTAAGGAAATGTTAGAGAGAGGAGCTTCATAATCTAACATTTAAGACAATTGATCATACGATTGAATTGCCATCAAAATAAATATATCAATTTAAAAAAATATATCTTACCTTCTCATTATCGGCAATGGCAGTGTAAATCTCCCATCACTGACCATGGGCGTAGCTCCTGGTATCGGCACGGTCGATATAACCGATGTCAACATTGTTGTACCCGCTGTGGGTGGCGGTGGTGGTGGTCCCAGTATTGTCACCCCCGGGGGTGGCGGTGGCGGACATGCATGAGCAAATTGAGCCATCGCTGGACCATTCGGATGACTGGACATACTGGCACTTACACCCATTGCTGGCGGTTGTGAAGGCAATGCACTGTATGGGGGCGGGTAATGATTGTGAAGAATGTCAGGCAACATAGGTCTCAGCATGGCAACGTTGTGGGGATTTTGAACCAAACCCGGATGCATATGCGGTGGATGCAGAATGGGTGGCAATGGTGGAGCCGGCATTGAATGACGATCGAGATGAGAATGGCGCACCGGATGGTGTGCATGTGTGGGAGCCACCATCATTGAAGCGGTATGTTGTAGATGGCGCCTTTCGCGTCTCTCACGACGTCTCTGATCGCGATTGTTATTCAATGTGGCCGCTGCAGCGGCATTATTGAGGTTTTGCGATTGCACTGAGTTTCGGGGAGATCTTAACTGTACCGCCGCAACATCGTCCGTTTGACATTCGGTCGAGGTGAAAGTGCGTGAGGGTGAGGAGCCATTTACTTGGATAACATTAACACTGGTATTTGGGTGATTTTGGTGGTGATCTCTAGGGGTTTCATTATTATTATTTGAAATTTCCGTATTATTATTATTTTGGTTTTGCAACACTTTAGGCACTGAACTATTATTATGATGTTGATGATTATAGGATGCAGAAGCACTTTTACCACTAGCTGGAATATCACTACAATTGGTATTATTTTTTGGGGGGCTATTATTATCACTACTGCTGCTGCTGCGGTTGTTGTTGTTGCTATTGGTTTGGAGATTTTTTGGATTCACTTGGGTATTATTTACATGAGAGATATTGAGATTTGTATTCGCGGCAATATCGCTTAGATTTGTAATACTTTTGTTGCTACTGCTGTTGTTGTTGTTATTATTAAGATTATTATTGGTATTATTCACATAATTACAATTTATCACACTAACACCATTTTTGTTTGTTGTTGTTGGATTCACTATGGCCTGATTTACAATAATTTGCGAATTATTTTCGCCAACATTATTATTGTTGTTGTTGTTAATAATATTATTTGTCGTCGAGGCATTATTTGCATTTGTATTAGTAGAATTGCTGGTCGTATTTTGATTCACTTGTATGGTTAGACTCGGTGTACGCTGACACGGATTCGTTAGAGCCGTTACACTATTTGTTGTTGTTAGGAATACACTACTAGTGCTGGGATTCATTTTTGCCGTATCACTAGTTTTGATCCCGTCCTTATCGCTGGTGACTCCACTCGCATCGCTGGTGGAGCCATTGGAAGCGGGCACATTAAGACGCATATTTGCGTTATTTTCTTTAGTTTCACCCGACAACCGTTGTCCCGTCGTCGTTTCGCAACCGCGCACGTCGTCTTCGGCGTCACCTTGCGTTTCGCGCAAACGTTTTTCTCTTAAACTTTCACTGGCCCGAAATTCGGCATATAAACGTTCCAATTCTGCTAAACATTTATTGGGTGTTAAATTATATGTGGTCGTCGTCGTAGTTGTCACCGAACTATCACCACAATTCTTCGATGCTGCTGATCGTTCCAAACTCGTTTTAAACGTATCCGTGTTACGACTATGCGACGACACCGTTAAACCGCCATACGTTGTGTTTACCTCAAATGAACGCGTTAAACTGATCGGCATAGTTGTTGTTGACGTCTCGTACGGTGGCAATGCTCTCAGCATTGCCTCGCTGCTGTTGTGACAATACACTGAGTACATGAACTCTCTCGGCTCTCTGTATATGAGTTGATGGTGCGTTAGTGGCTCTGCGTTCATTTTTAGTGCAGAGGTTACAGTGTTCATTTTCTGATACTCTCCCCGGCTCTGCTCGTACGTTTCGTTGTTTAGCACTGCCGCCGTTTGGTAGTGGAGCAGAGGTCGTTGCTGTCCCAATATAAAGTTGTTATTTTGTTTATTTTCCGTCTCTTGCTCTTGTTCTTCGTCGGTTTGTTGTGATATGCTATTCGTCGTTTTGCTTATGTTATTATGATCGTGTCCGTGCTCAGCCAACAGCTGATTTGTGCGATGATGATGAATCAGTGTTTCGGTTTCTGCTTCATCGTCACTTTGCTGTTGTTGCTGTATTGATTGTTGTACTACTACAGGTTCTGTGCTCTCGTCAATTGTGGTTATTGAGCAGCTAACGACATTGTTATTGTTTAGGGTATTTATGATATGTTCATTGTCAACATTTATTGTCGCAACATGTTGCTGGCGGTGAATAATGGAACAGTGCTGCAAAGAAGGAGAAATAAATAATTTGATAATCATTGGTAATAAAAAAGAGAATAAATAAAAAAATAATTTAAATAAATATGTAATTCCTGTGGTGCTTGATTCTACACAGAAAAAAACAAAAATTGATTTCAGTAAAAGACAAGATCATGATATCCGAGTACCCGCGATCTTTGGATAGAACACTTCAAAATAAGAAGAACAACAAGAAAAAAAATTTCAGTCGGGTAAACCGAATAAGGTATAATAGGATCACTTTGTGAGTAATGTAATATGGTACATCAGATGATTGCTGCAGAAGTTATGAGCATGTTGTGTTTTAAATGAATCTGTCAGTTTGTGTGGGGTAATATCCTCCACAAAAGTGAGGGTAAAGTATGCACTGGTTTTAAAGTTATAAACAGTTAACTTTTGGTGGAAAATAGTTCATTTGTGCGGGAGGTACCAAAAGGGTCGTGCCAATGACGCCCATTTATCACTGGACTACGAGTCCTATAAAAGCATTGCACTGGTGTTAAAGATACAAGCAATTAAATTTGTGTACAAAATGGTCCCTTTGTGTGGAAGGTACCAAAAATGAAGTTGAAGCTTTGACTGTTTTTCTCCAGGTTATAGCGACGGATAAAATATTACTATATGAGGAGCTACAGATGATTCGGATAATTAGTATAGAAGTTATTAGAGAATCGAGATTTCACTAAATGTTAACCCTTTGCGAGGGAGGTACTAGAAGGAGTGGGCCCATCATTAACCGGAATGTGAAGGAATTTCAATAAAGCAAAATCTTTGAAAACATTAATCCGTCTTTTTTTATAAAAATTTTAAGACGCAACTGTTTCGTGAGACGCCCTGTACCCGTATGTGTTTTAAGCGGACGATTACACGCTAAAATCATATTTGTAGCATTCAAAATCGACAAAAGGAGGTGGTCATCCAAAAACAGCAACATATTCAGAAATGGTTTGAAAGAATTAAATAGGTAGGAGTTCACGTATCGAGGAAATAGCTAGCACTACAAACCAGAAACCTCTGTGCAACCACAAAAACAGAGTCTATAATGGTCAAGGGCCAATGTAAGCGTAATGAGGCGCGGCGTGTCAGATAACCACATGTTTTTTGTGCGGGCAATGCTGAAGCGTACATTGGCCCTTCACCATAAATCTGGAAATCCGACGCCGCAAATGGAAGTGGAACCCACAGGGAAGTCTCACAAGAGGAAACTTGCATATTCGTGGAGACGTCTGGTAGATGTTGAACCCACAGATAAAAGACACACATGGAGCGGAATAAATAACCTAGCCTATACACGTGATATTGCTGCTTGAGTTTAATCCTGGATTAGTACGAATGTATTACAAATTTTGTTACTACAAAAAATTTCATATTCTTTAATATGAAGATCTTCCACGAAATAATCCTTATATATGGCGGCTTTATCACATTTTTAATGTGACTAATTGTATCAATTAGACCCTATGTCCTCATCAACAAATCGGTATGCATCCTACAAAAACGTTAGTCACATATAGTATGTTTTCGAAATTAGAAAATAAGTCAATAAACTTAATATTAATTGCTGCTGCAATTAAGCATTTAATATGTTCAGACAAATAAGTTAATTAAATAATATTTTCTTTGTTAATTACGGACGTGTGCCAGACAGACAGAGAGACCGATGGGTAAGACATACATGTAACCAAAATCCTTAGACCAAAGACCCGAAAAGACATGACCACTTACCCCAAAAAGCATCCAAAGGAAAATAATAATACACTAATTTGTAATGAACTTTTTGGGAAAAACAAAAAAAAATGTGAAAACCCCCATGAAATATAAATACGTTCAATTTACCTTAAGTCAGGGAGCAAAGTTGCTGCCGGTTTTGTAATGGCCCAAAAGATAATTACATTAATAAGAGCCCAGGAAAAAGGCTAATAAGAAATTCGTGCAGACATGGATGGAGTTGAGACGCCCATCCTACGCCCAACCAAAAGGACTCCACTCCAAGGAAGCAGGAGGAAAAGGTGTTTAGGCCACAACATATGCATAAATAAATGGCCAGAAAATTGATGGCTATAAATATGTATTAACAATAAAAAGAACGATGAGTACGATATGAGGGCAAACACGTTGTGTCTAAGGTAAAGGTGGCCAAGCATAGACATTAAGGGTGGGCAAAGGGTGTTGTATAAGCTATGCTCTAACAGAAACCCATTGCTATCCATTAGGGTGCGGTAAGGCGGCAGGCACCACCATTGCCATGTCGCCGCCAACTAATTGGCATTTTCCGCTTCGACAGACAACCCGCCAGTCCAGTCAGTCAACCATTTGAAATTGAATGAATATAGTTATACCCATACATACATATTTAATCAACTACACTTAAACTAATCACTAAAGTTTTAGCGCAAGTTATGGAAATTAAGTATTCTTAGAAAGCATAAGTCATAAAGGTGCTTGTTTTGTGATTAACATAAATGGGGAAATTTTCTCTATGTACTTGGAATAGGTGTCTGATTACTTCAGTCCAGACACTGTAATAAATTAGACGGAAAAGTTGTCCGGAATATTTTCAAAGAAGTTGTGAGGGTTTAATTCAAGAAAAACTTTTAATAAATAAAAGTATAAACTACTGTTATTGTGAAAATTGTCTTTTGAGAAGAAAATATTTATTAGTAGTTATTATTCAATAAGATCAATGTGGGTACTTAATACCAGACAGTGACTATAGTCCAACATTTTTTTCTTGATTACAGAACGAAATTTACGAATTTAGAACATTTAGAGTACCACAACCGATTCCAAATGTATGACCGACCCCCACTAACTTCGGAGGGACGACCCACCCATGCCAGTGTCACACCTTCTGGAACGCCCTGGGGGTTCCCCATGCAAACACTTCAAAAAATCACCAAGTCCAATTCGGTTAAAAACGGTCTATGACTGTGAGTCAACAGTTTTAACACAGTGAAACATTTTGAATTAAATTGCCAATTAATTTATTCAGAGATAAGTAGGAATAATTTAATTGCAGTGACTGCGTAGTGCCCTATACACGAAATCCGAAGGACCTTGATGTGATTCCCAGCCGGGGCACTGGGAATAAAAAATAAATCAACCGTACGCACGACCACAAAAGCTCATATGATTTCTAAAGCACTAGTACTTAAAACTAAAAATAGACATAACAATATGACGCCTAATAAATTAAAACAAAACTAAGAAAATTAAGTCGGGTAATCCGTCTTATGAATCCCCTCACCTTCAGTCCCAACAAATATATTATTTTGTTCTAAGTAAATTATTACCAACTTAAATTTATTTTATAACTTTAATTACATAATGTTATAAGCTGTTAACATTTTGTGCAAAATGATCCATTTGTGTGGAAGGTACCAAAAGGGGCGCGGCAATAACGCCCACTTATCACGGGACTATATGCACTGCATAAGCATTACACTCCACAACATTTTAAGTATTTTTATCGACTGAAATCAAAGTTATAAGACGTCAACTTATTGTGCAAAATGGTCCATTTGTATGGAAGGTACCAAAAGGGGCGTGGCAATAATGCCCATTTTTCACGAGACTGTTCGTACTATAAAAGCATTGCTCTGCACAAAATTTAATTTTTTAATTTTTTTACAAAAGGTTAACATTTCAAATTTAAGAATTCATAATTTAATTTTTGTTTAGTTTTAATTTAAATCAAGTCCAGCTAATCTCTACTTCTAAGGCGGTTATTACCATCAAAATTTAGTAGTTCTCGAGTCAGGATGTTTGGTGAATCAATAGTTTGTCCATGTAACACCGGCAATATTTTTTAGTTTCCTCTTTTACTTTTGGCATGTTAAGATCCTTATGGATGTTACGCATATTTTGTACAAAAGTACTTCTTGTCAGACTTTGTCAAATGCTTGGGAAATATCTATGAATAGCGCCGAACAGTAGTCTTTATTCTCAAAAGCTCTTTTGATGCATGTTACGATACGGTGTACCTGTTCTATAGTATTATGACTTTTTCGAAAACCAAATTGATTGTCAGGTATAATATTGTTAGTAATTATATTAGGTGTGATTTTCTTCATGAGAGTGGACTCAAATATTTTTGAAAGTATCGATAGTAGGCTTATAGGGCGATAGGATTTGACTTGAGTTGGATCTTTGCTTGGTTTCGGAATCATCACGATTGCTCACCTCTTTCAAGATAGGGGGTAGTAACCTACACGCAGAATTTCATTGAATAAAAATAACACCATTTTCAAGGCTTAAAAGCAAGTTCTTTAATCATTTTCGCTGTTATATCGTCTGCTCCGGGCGATTTCTTTAATTTTAGATCTTTGACAGATTTGTCAACATCCTTTATTCTAAGCTTGATTGGGCCAGGAATTATATCATCTATCACGGGCTGATAGATTAGGCGAGGAAATTAATCATTTATCCCGGGCGGATAAATTGGGCGAGGAATTATAGCATATATCACGGGCGGATAGTTTGGGCGTCAAATGACTTTAAATGGCCCATTTATACATTTATCGATATATTTTTTTCAAATAAGCATTGTTTTCTTCGTTAGGATACTAGCTTTCCATAAATGGAGCGAACATTTTTTATTCTTTTTTTTTATGGTTTTTATCGTGCCAGCAAAAAACAATTCTTTTGGAATAAAATCTAGATTTTTTCTAATTTTTTTGAACGACAGTTATCAAAGGAATCGGAGCAAAACTAACGAAGATACAACAGTCTAAGCAACCGCGCCTCGTACATGACTCAGTACATCTGAAAAACTTTAAAGCGTCTTTTAAACGTTTTCAAAGCCGGTGTCTATCATAACATCAATACTACTGCACCGATCGATTTGAAATTTTAAGCAGCTTTTCTGTACATAATTTACGCTGGAGAGTTTTTTCAATTTGTTAATATGTTTTTTTTTACAATAACAAATTAGCAATAACAAATTATCCCTTTACCATAAGTCGGTTTACCCGACTGAACTTTCTTACTTGTTTTTTTTTATAAAAATCGCGTTTTTCGCTTCAAAGTGTTCTTAAAAATTAATAAATAGAAATTTCGAAAAACCCTCCCAGCTTTACCTGGCGAAAACGATTATCTAACGAAATAATTTTAGCTTTTTAATTTCAGATGATCCATCACCGAGTTATTATGGACACCGCAAATCAACTTTTCTTCGAGACGCTTCCGAATAATTGCTGCCATTGACATATACGAGTATATTTCTTCATGAAATTTTTAAAATTTTTCGAAAGTTATACTATAAGAAACCATTGGTTTTACTAAAAAGATTTTAATTGTGTCGTCACAAAAAAATCACAAAAATGTGTCTGTGAAGGTATACTTCAAATACTAAAGGTGTTTTCCAAGAAAATCTGAATTAGGTCAGCAAATTAAAAATTACAGTACTCATTGTTTGACTTGATCGCCGCGATAACCACAAATGATGCAACTTTCCGCTGAGAATGAGAGATTAGTGTTTTTGTGCTCACAGCCAACTTAACGCCAATGCGATGAAAATAAAAGAAGAAATGTGGTATAAAAAAGCGCAAATTATGCAATATTGTATGAGGTTATGTTTACTCATCGAAATTTCTTTCTTCTACTGTCAATAGCTTCGGAGATAATACATGCTTAACTTAAGCTACGCCCACTTTTGCCACACCCACTAATCCTATCCCGCCCATTTCTTCTGAAGATTTAGATAAGTACTCCACTAAAGAGTGTTCCAAATTTCGTTCTCCTACCATCAACACATTCTGAGTTATTCGAATTTTATATAATGCCACGCCCACTTATTGTATCCCGCCTACTTTTGGTGAATGTACTAAATATTGACTGCAAAAACTTACAATCCAAATCTCGTTCTCCTATGGTCAATAGTTTCTGAGATAATAAACGTTTAGCTAATGCTACGCCCACTTTTGCCACACCAATGATCCGATCCTGCCAATTTTTATTAAAGTTTTAGATAATAACTCCACTAACGTGTGTTTCAAATTTCGTTCTTGTACAAACAACATATTCAGCGATATTCGAATTTTATATAATGCCAAGAAAAAAAAATCGGTCCAGTGGTTTCAGAGTCTATGGCATACATACATACAAACATTTTTCCATTTATATATACATATATAGATTTATATATACATATATAGTCCGGACAATTCAGTAATCCGGTCGAAGGTCGAAACTATATTCGTCCGAATTAGGGAGGTTATACTATAGTTTCAAAAATCTCTTCCTAACTCAAGCGACACTTTACTCAAGCCTTTTAAGCTTCAGAACTGTGGTCTGGAGCTTTTAGTCATTTACTTTATAAGTTTTTATATTTTTTTAAATATAGGTACACTGAACCAAAGTCTTTCTATTGTTTAAAACAATAACCTTTCATATTTAAAATAAGGGCAATTTCCTTAGTATTAGGTAACATTTCTTTATTTTATCTAGTAAGGAATGTCGGGCGGGGCCGACTATATAATTCCCAACACCTCCCTAACAATGCAAAAATGGGCATTGCGATACGAATTTGACAGTGTTCATACATGTAATAAGAAAACTCTCACTGCCGAATTTCGCACTGATCGGATATAAAACACGGTTTCTACATCGCTTACATGTCAAATCGGGTGAAACATATATATATGGGGACTATACCTAAATTTGAACCGATTTTCCCCGAATTTGGCATTGTTCATTCACGTAATAAGTAAACTCTCTCTGCCGAATTTCGTACTGATCGGATATAAAACACGGTTTCTACAGCGCTTACATATCAAATCGGGCGCTATTTCTTCTCTTTCTTGGCGTAGGGTATAAAAATCATCTTCTTGGGAATGAAATCTTTAAAGTTGTTGTTCAATGCAGATAACATATACAGATGTTGCATCTAAAAGCAGAAAGTTTTCGACGCAAATTAGGGCCAACAAATAATTTAATCACTATCAAATGCATTTAAAATCAACTAGATGGACTTGCTTAAAAATAACTTGACATATTTCGTCTCTTCGCAAAATATTTCCAATTATCGAAAGAGCAAAATATTAATGAATTTCAATTAAACTCATACTTCGCCAAATTTCCTCTCTGCAATGTTGCCAACCAACCAACCATCAGCGATGTGCAAATTTGATTAAATTCTTGTTAAACCATATGGTCGGTGGGTCTGCGAGCTATATCTATGAATTCCTACATACCTACATACCTACATACATACAGAACTTCGTATCTATGTTCATGTATAGGTATGTAAATGGCTTCATCAACATTGGAGTGTCATCGTCCAACAATGAATGACTTCTTTACATTCATTAACTTTACATCTTTACATACATTAAATTCTCCCATTGTGTGACACTACCGAATTTGACATTTGACCGATACGCGTAAATAGCTTTCTATGGCTCTGTCGCTCCATCTCTCTGCCCCTCGCGGTGGTTACATTGTTGTTCGGTTTGTGCTCGTGTTTAGTGTCACCGTTCTCGGCGTATTAGTGTCTATTGCGGTATTTATGTGCATCTGATAAATTAAATTGTTGGAATTTATTACAGAATTCATTACAAACATAGTATGTCATATGGTGTGGTAGGAGGAGACAGAAAGGGAGCGACATAAACAAACAATAATTATCTAAAAACAATGCATTTGTTATAACGGGAATAATCATGTATTCATAGTCGAGCAGATATACTAAATTACCAAAATGAGAAGAATGCTCATAATTTAATACGAGTGCCTATCTATTTATCTGTCTATCCATCCATCCACTCGTATCAACAGCATACGCTACCGCATTATAGCACTTCAAAATAGAGTTGCCGCCATACTGAAATGAAATTCTAACTATAGAAAACCGATCAACACACATATTTGGTCAAAGGCAATCATATTTTCAGATAGAACCAGTAAGGAAAGGCAGAAAGTCGGGCGGGGCCGACTATATAATACCCTACACCTCCCTAACAACGCGATAAGGGTTATTGCGATAATAATTTGGAATAATTGGAAAATGGGTAAGAACATATATATGCGGATATATCTAATTCTGAACCGGTAATCGTTAAATTAAGCAATATTCGTTCCTAAATTGAGAAACATCTTTCTGGAGAATTTTGTAATGATCGGAAATAAAGTACAACTTCTATAGCGCTTTGTAACCACATCAGGAGGAACATATATATTGAGCTTATATATAAATCTGAATCGATTTTCCCTGAATACTCATTCATGTAAAATAGAAACCTCCTTCTGTCGAATTTCGTACTGATCGGATATAAAACACAGTCTCTACAGCGCTTGAATGTCAAATCGGTGCTAACATATATATGGGGGCTATATCTAAATCTGAATCGATTTTCTCCAAATTTGGCAGTATACCTTCGTGTAATAAGAAACCTCTTTCTGCCGAATTTCGCTGTGATCGGATATAAAATACAGTTTCTACATCTATTGAATTTCAAATCGGGGGTAACATATATATGGGGGCTATATCTAAATCTGAACCGATTTTCTCCGAATTTGGCAGTATTCCTTCATGTAATAAAAAACCTCTATGTGCCGAATTTCGTACTGATTGGATATAAAATACAGTTTCTACAGCGCTTACATGTCAAATCGGGTGCAACATATATATGGGGGCTATATATAAATCTGAACCGATTTCCCCCAAATTTTGTAATGTATCTAAGTGTATCACGAGACTACTCTCTGTCAATTTTTGTACAAATCGGTTACAAAATGTTGCTTATATAGTGCATATATGCCAAATCGGAGGTACATATATATGGGAGCTATATGTAAATCTGAACCGATTTTAACCAAATTCAATAGGGATCGTCCTTGGGCCTAAAAAAAGATATGTGCAAAGTTTCGTTGAGATCGGACCATAATTGCGACCTGTACTTTGATTGCAAGAATACGTCTACAGACAGACAGACAGACGGACAGACGGACAGACGGACATAGCTAAATCGGCTCAGAAAGTGATTACAAGTCGATCGGTATAATAAACAATGGGTCTATCTCTTCTCCTTTTGGGTGTTACAAACAAATGCACAAAGTCATAATACCCTGTACCACAGTGTGTTGTAGGGTATAAAAATTATCCTACAGAAAAGTCATCAACGATGACCTTTTCGTATAGAAAAGTCATCAACGATGACCTATTCGTATAGAAAAGTCATCAGCGATGACCTTTTCGTATAGAAAAGTCATCAGCGATGACCTTTTCGTATAGAAAAGTCATCAGCGATGACCTTTTCGTATAGAAAAGTCATCAGCGATGACCTTTTGGTATAGAAAAGTCATCAGCGATGACCTTTTCGTATAGAAAAGTCATCAGCGATGACCTTTTCGTATAGAAAAGTCATCAGCGATGACCTTTTCGTATAGAAAAGTCATCAGCGATGACCTTTTCGTATAGAAAAGTCATCAGCGATGACCTTTTCGTATGGAAAAGTCATCAGCGATGACCTTTTCGTATAGAAAAGTCATCAGCGATGACCTTTTCGTATAGAAAAGTCATCAGCGATGACCTTTTCGTATAGAAAAGTCATCAGCGATGACCTTTTCGTATAGAAAAGTCATCAGCGATGACCTTTTCGTATAGAAAAGTCATCAGCGATGACCTTTTCGTATAGAAAAGTCATCAGCGATGACCTTTTCGTATAGAAAAGTCATCAGCGATGACCTTTTCGTATAGAAAAGTCATCAGCGATGACCTTTTCGTATAGAAAAGTCATCAGCGATGACCTTTTCGTATAGAAAAGTCATCAGCGATGACCTTTTCGTATAGAAAAGTCATCAACGATGACCTTTTCGTATAGAAAAGTCATCAACGATGACCTTTTCGTATTGAGAAGTCATTAAGTTTACCTTTTCGTATAGAAAATTTATTAACGGTGACTTGTTCGTTTGGAAAAGTCTTTAGCGATTACCTTTCTGTATAGAAAGGTCACCAAAGATGACATTTTTGTATGGAAATGTCTTCAAAATACATATCTAAATAACTTTGCCAACCGATAGTAATGGCAACCCTTTCCCCAACAAAGCCATAAATATCAATGTGAGCTAGCGTTTGTATGCAAATGATAAAGATTATTAATTAGTTTATAACTAAAGCATTTCACACACTGACAAACAACGCACACAAAGAGACGGTGTCCAGCTCTGTGTGTGTCGGTATACTCGGACAGTGGCACAGACCCAAACATTGGCTTTGTTGTTGATGTTGCTGTTCTGAAGATATCAAACATTGTAACTGATTTGACAGTAGACTTCAAGTGCAATCAGCATGATGACCCCAATCGCCCTCCCCTAGCGCACAATCTCCACTAAGGCTGATTACATGAAGTTTATACCAGAGTATGGACTATGGAGTGGCATTGTGATTGGGAGGGAGGAAGTTCATGAGGATAGGGTACATTCATATGTGTTGTGGTGAAGGCGGATGTCATGAGTATCTGCTTCAATCTGAGGGAGCTTCTGAATGACTCGATGGTTGACTGAAACTGCCTAGATAGTTCTTCAGTTTGTCGTAATACATTTGTTAAGTATCTGTTCAAGCATCAAATATTTGGTGAATGAGATACCCTTTTAGTTTTTGGGGGGTTTAGGTTAGGTTGTATTGGTCGCATTGTGTCTGTGTTTCATCTACGTCCTAAGTATGGATGTTGTGAAAATTACGTTTTGAACTCATTAAGTTGGGAATATGGTGCGACATAATAAAAATTGTAATATGATGGAAATGCACAATTTTTTTTTTTGAAGAAATATATTTAAAAATGATTTTTTTTAAATAACCGATGAACATTTATTTAACAGTTCTAGGTAAATCCATTTTGTTAAATCGAAAAAAAGATAAAATGTTGTAAGTAAAATGGAAGACTTTTTCAAATAGAAATATAACCTAACATTGTAAGAAATGTCATGCGGAGTTTGGTAGTATCTGTGTGAGGTTGTGGGGGAGGTACCAGAAGCAGTGGACAGCCATGGTACATCTACGAACTTAGCCTTTAATAGATGAAAATATTATCACATACAATATTTGCATTTAATCGGTCACTACCGTGAACACCAGCCAGACATACAGACTCTTTCGCAATACTTAATTTAAAATCAAAGACTTTACAGTCAAAAATGGTCCCAGTTCTTAGAACAATATATTTGCCCTTAAACCCTCTCTCGATATTCTATTTGAATAATGGAACATCCCATATGTCAATAAACTACTAAACATTATTCACTTCACACACAAAGTGAAGTGACACAAAGACCTCTTAGGAAAAATATAATTTACAAAGATAATCCTAAACAATTGTTTATTGCTGTGGGGCTAACCGACTGACAGCCAGACACAAGGGGCCAGACTCTACCAGAGGCAGCCGCAGTCAGGCATTGACATCACTTTGAACCCAAAAACGATGGATAATTTTGACATATGAGGCGACATTCGATTCTTTCTCTCTAAAACCGACAGCAATTCAAAATGCAAGTGATTTCGATAAGACCACCAACTAATACAGAAAACAGACACATCCACACAGCCACACTTAAAGAAAAAAAATATTTCCACAGAACAAAAAATTGGATAACTACTTTACTTTTACTCCAGGACTTTTTGTGAAACTGAAAATTATTTAGTTTAAAAAAAAAGCAAATGAGTTTTCAGTTGCTGGAAATTCAGATAATTTAGTTCTAAAGAAAAAATAGTTTGGGTGTAATAATTTGCAGCTTTAGCAAAGAAACCTTTAGGTTCTGATAATACGTAAAGTAGTCGTCTAAACCCACAAACAAAATTTGCCCACCAAATGTTTGTTGTTGTCACTACAAGCTGTCGTGACCAATAATTGATTCGTAGAACTGTAAAATAATGTCTACAACCATTTTACTATTCTACTTTCAGCAACAACAAAATTGGTTGGCGAAAACTCGGTTTTCAGAACCACGTCATAATCTATGCACCCCGAAACAATTTTTTCCAACTGAATGCTTGTAGTTGTCAGTACCATTATATTTGCTGAAGTAGTCATTAATTGATTCGTAGCACTGTGAAATGGTTTCTACAACCATTTTACTATTCTATTGTCAGCAACAAAATATAATTTCGGTTCAGAATCTCACTATAATTTCTGCTGTAGTTGTTACTACCAATATTATTTGCTGTTGTGGCCATTAATTGATTTGCATAACTGTGATTGAATGATTTCCACAACCATTTTACTATTCTAGCGATCAATTGATTCACATCACAACAATAAATATGGTGGTTCAACAACAAAAATTCTATTGCCAAAAATGTCAGTTGTCTCAACTAAATCTTTATCTCTATATACCATTGCTCTGAAAAGCAAGAAATTCTTTCCGTGTATTTTGTGTGGCGCTATATACATGCTCGCATACACAAACACCCACTTTAGCCAAGCAATCATTGAGTCAGGCAAGCATTCAGTCACTTAGTCTGTCACTCAGACGTTACAAGTGATGGTGCTAATATTATAGTTGGGTCGCACTTCAAAAGGGATACAAACGAGCACTCTTTTGCTGCATTTAAGTACGTTAGTTTATTTCCATTTAAATATACAAAATCGACAGGGCTATAGACAAACAACAGCAGCAACAACATCACCACCATGAGTCAGAGTGAGATTAAAATACAGTCGTATTTTTTTCGGCCTTTTTATCCTGTTTAACGAGTGGAAAACTTCCTAAAAATGTAATAAATTAATGAGTATTTACTTATGGAAGATTTAAAATTAAAACATTTTAAATGAAATTACGAACAAACGAAGAGCAGAAGCCTTTTTATGTTAGACCAAATGGAAAATGCACTTGATTTAGTCAAAGGGATATCAAGTGTGGAGATAATGTAATAAAAATTTCAATATTTTTGAGAATTGTGAGCAAAGGAATAAAAGAATTGAGTGTTATTTAAATCGTGTTTGAACCCAGACATCAACTGAAGTAGGTTAGATCACAACAATCCAGCTAATACTTACAGATGTGTTAATTATTAATAAGTAGCACTGCTCCTCTTCTTTGCACTTACGAATATTAGTCTCTTCAAACTCTACACATTTCTTCACTTAACCTTACTTCTAGTTAAAGGCTCACTTTAGTGCAGGAGGATATACATCATTTGCTACAAAAAAAAAACTTAACGCACCGAAGGAGTGTCCTTGACCCTATATAGGTGGATATCTAGGTGTCATTTAACCTATGTTCGTCCGTCTCTTTATATGGCTGGAGAACTTGAAATCTCTCGAAACTAGTGACTATATTTTTATATCTAGTTATATTTTCGACTTTCGCAGGATAAGTACGCAGAAGGACGAATACTGGTCTACTCCTGTCCCACAAAGAGTTTCAATTAAGAGAAATATTAAATAATTTACAACTTAAATACTACTTAACCGAATGTTCGGTGATTTTAAAGTTTGAAGATCCAACACAAAGGGGTGATAAAAAAATTTGCATAACTCTAATATCAGTGATGGGCTTAATTGCCACACCCTTTCTGGTAACACCCGGCGGTTCCACAATTAGCCGACTTAACAAAGAAAACATAAAAAATTTGGGAAAATGTTTCTATATTTTTCAACATAATCTCATTTTAGCTCGATACACTTTTCCCAGCGATTTTCAATACCTTCGATACCCTGTTCACAGTAAGAACTGTCTAGCTTCTGAAAATAACCATCAACCGCAACCTCCACCTCTTAATTGCTGGCAAATCTTTTTCTGCCGAGCCATTGGAAACAAAAAATAATCTGAGGGAGGAAATCTGGCAAATTCATTCATTGATTTTGTCCATTTCAATGGTGGATGTGTGAACTGTTGCATTGTCTCGATTGTGAGCAAACGTGGCACCCATCTTGCGCACAGGTTTCTCATCATCAGATTTTCCGTCAATATGCGATGTATACCACTTATTGACATGCCTATGACTTCAGCTAGCTCACGAATTTTCGTAATTTTTTAACCATTTCTGGCCTGGATTGGTCGACCACTACGGTGTTCGTCCGTACGGCCCCGTTTAAACTCTGCCAACCAATATTTTATAGTTTTAAACGAAGGAGCCACCTCCCCCAAGTACGAGTATAATCTAGCTCGGTTTTAATATTGGTTGGACTGAGATCTTTTAAATGAAAGTATTGTATTACATATCGGTAACCTATTTTTTTCCATGTTTGCAAATTCACAAATTTACTTTTGAGTGGTAAAAAAAAAAACTAAACAACGTGGCGACTTGATATTATTTTTATAATATTTAATGTATATAATATTTTTAGTTATTCATTTTCTAAGGACTGCGTTCAAAAAAATTGTGCCTGATTTTAGCCTTATAATTGTTTTCCTATTCCATTTTTAAAGGCGCCATTTTTCGTTTTTGATAGGTCAATGTCATCAAAAACCACGTTGGTAAAATTAGCTCATTCGACTAGTTATATATTTAAATATGGATAGCCAATAAAAAGTACGTGATCGGATTATCAAAAATTTCCAAGAAAATTAATGTTTTTCACAAAAAAACAATTGCTAAGAAGGCGGTGATGATGGAAATGTTGGCTTCGGAGTTCACTGTGAAGAACTTAGTTTGGATAAAGCTCACAGACAACCAGATACCTGCAGTGTCTATCAAGCCGAAATAATGGAAATATGGAAAGTCGGCAAGTGGCCGAGTCGCAACATATTAACCAGTGTTGGCGTTGTCAATTACTCGGACAGCCGGGCTGCCATCAATTCTCTGGAGGCCACATCCCTTAATTCACAAACAGCCCTCGACTGCCGCAGATCTCTTAACGAGATGGCTGAGCAGTTTAATATACACCTCATATGGGTGCCTGGGCATAGGGATATCCCGGGGAACTGCAAAGCTGATGAACTTGCTAGGAAAGGGACGACATTACAAATTCTCTAAGAATTTGCATATATTGGTGCGCCACTATCCTCGTGATGGACCGAAATCGGCACCTGTAGGGTAGCTAGACAAATCTGGCCAAAGAATTACCTGAGAAGGTCAAAATAACTCCTTGCACGAGAGAGGAAACGATTGTCTACATTAGTATCAGTTCTTACGGGACACTGCCTGATCGGCGTAAATGCCAGAAGATTGAGTATAGACTCTAATGACTTCTGCAGAAGCTGTATACATGAGGAAGAAGTGGAGAACATTGAGCACTTGCTATGCGACTGTCCCGCTTTGAGAAACCGACGGCTGGACATAATGGTGTCGGCATTTCTAGGCAGTCTAACAGATCTTCCTGGTACCGATATTCGCACTATCGATATATTTGTATATCAAACAGGTTGGTATCGATGAGGGGCATTTCAGCTCGTGGTAACACTATGGATCTATGATCTATGTGAGTTGAAAAAAAAATGCAAAACCTTAAGGCGGTGATGTCTCCCATTAAGTTTATCGAGTAACAAAAAGGCTTAAGGAACTCTTAACCGTAACTATAGGGTGATCCATTTCGAGGTTCCCTACTTTTTTAATGAAAAAAAACAGAAAATTCAAATTGAATGGGGAATGTTTATTACAATTGATAGAACATTCTTTGGCATTTATTTTTTGATGATTATGTCTATCAAATGTTGGCCGCGGCTACGTCTCAGATTGTCCATCCGTTTCCAGTCCAATTTTCGCTGACTCATTCGAGCAATTCGACTGGTAACTGGCAAATGAAACGCGTGACGTTTTGCTCCAAGGCCTGAATCGAAGCGGGTTTGTCCGCATAAACTTTAGACTTTACATATCCCCAAAGGAAAAAGTCTAATGGTGTGATATCACACGATCTTGGTGGCCAATCGACCGGCACAAAACGTGAAATTATCTGCTCACCGAAGTGTTCTCTCAATAAATCCATTGATTGATGCGATGTGTGGGAAGTGGCGCCGTCTTGTTGAAACCAAATGTCGCCGAGATCACGAGCTTCAATTTCAGGCATCAAATAGTCGGTTATTATGGCACGATAACGGTCGCCATTGACGGTTACGTTCTCACCGGCATCATTTTTGAAGAAATATGGACCGATGATTCCGGATCGGGAATCGGTCAATGGTAAAAAGATAGCTCTTAACGAGAACTAAAATATTGCTCATGGGTGTCAAGGTTGTGGGTCGACTGGAAAGTGTTTTTTTTTTGATCTAAAAAAAATGGACTAAGCGCAATTGGCGAACGATTATTTTGATAATAAAACTGAATAATTTGTAAACGTTGTTCAGGCGTAAGTCTTTCCATTATGAAATGCCACACAATACTTAACAAAAATAACACGACAGCATGACACGACTCACACGTGATCTATCAAAAAAAAGCTGTTGAAAAAAGTATCTCTACTGAGATCACCCTATAGAAAACCTAGCAGTGGCAGTGTTTTCAGACCCAAGAAAGGTTAAGATAATAATAGACATTTTCAAAAAGAAGACTTAAGTTTCGGGAAGAAATTTAGCTTATGACAAATTGCTTGCAGACTTTTGCAAAAAAAATTGAAAATAGAAACTGATTAGAAGACGTGCAAATGCAAATGGTGCAAGGTATACATTTTAACAAGAATTATGAAGAAATATTTATAGTCCGAAAATTGCAATGGAATTTTCTGTCAAAATATTATTGTTGATTCGTGGTTGATGAGATTTATGTGTTATCTGACTTTTTGCAATTACAATAGCAGGAGTTTTATATCGATTATAGTAGGGGGAATATTGCAGAAGAGTTCCGTGTACAAAAGAAGTGAAAGATTGGATTAGGGATGTGGCGAAAGTGACTTTAGCGAAAGCGAATGCGATAGCGAATATTGAAATATATTTCTTGTGAAAGCGAATGGTGAAATATGCATTTTTGCGAAAGCGAATTGTGAAATATATGTTGTTGGAAAAACGAATAATAGTTTGACCCTTCATTACCAACAAAACTAAGGACAAGAATTAATACTTTTCCAGGTTACTCAAGTATTTAGGAGGTTTTCTATATATTGGCCTCTTGTTACCACATGGACAGACATATTTTTTTTTCAACTGTTTGGAAGAGGTTTTCATTGGTATTAATTAGGGATGTAACGAAAGTGGCTTTAGCGAAAGCGAATATTGAAATATATTTCTGGCGAATGCGAAAGCGAATAGTGAAATATGCATTTTTGCGAAAGCGAATAATAGTTTCAGCCTTTAGTACCAACAAATTTAAGGAACTGAATTGATACTTTTCCAGGATATTCAAGTATTAAGACTGTTTTCCATAGTTTTACCTCCTGTTACCACAAGCACACACATATCGAGCCCTAACCGCCAAAAAGACGTAAGCGTCACCATGATTTACTTTTAATTTGTTGAGGGAAATCGCTTACTTATGATAAATGGCATCATGTTTCCAAAATTTGTAGCTGTAAAATGTACCGTTACACTAAATTTCACAGTAAAATAAACAGATGTATGCATTACATATGCATTTAAACAAAAAATAATCGCAAAAGAAACCTTCTCCTCTAACTTTTTTTTAGTGGCGCTTACGTCTTTTTGGCGGTTATGGCTCGATATCTTCAAATTGTGTGAAGGGAATAAGGAGATTAAACACTTTAATAAATGGAAGCGAATACTGAAATATATTTTTGCGAAAGCGAATGCGAAAGCGAATAATCCAAATATGGATTTTGCGAATGCGAAAGCGAATTTTAAAATGATGTGAATAATTCGCGTTCGCATATGCGAATGCGAATGTTCGTTACATCCCTAGTATTAATATGTTCAAAATATGTGAAGCGGTTAAGATGATACGACAATTTTAACGAATGGAAGCGAATACTGAAATATATTTTTGCTAAGGCGAATGCGAAAGCGAATATTCCAAAGATGGTGTTTGCGAAGCGAATGTTAAAAATGATGTGAATAATTCGCTTTCGCATATGCGAATGCGAATATTCGTTACATCCCTGATTTGGATAAAGAAACAGCATATTCCTAGCCATGGGAGCCATAAATACTGAAGCGCATCTCAAAGAATGCCTACCAAAGGTGTTACTTCGATTTATAAGAAAATACGACCTCTCTCCATTTTTCTGGCCCAATCTCTCGACTTGTATTTAAACCAAAAGGGCTATTCAATGGTGCCAGTCGAATAACATTTTATTTGTACTAAAGGAGGTTAATCCACCTAACTGTCCGGAAGTACATCCAAACGAAAGATATTCGGCCTTAGTTAAGAGGACGTTAAAGGAAACAAGAAGAGAAGCAAATTATGTCACTTTGTTGAAAATAATGTGTGCCACATGCTCCAATAAAGTACCAAACACCACTACTTAAATGCTGAATGGCAGGGATTTCTGCAAAACTCAAAATGTTTATTTTTCTAAAAAATAGTTAATACCTTTTTGGTCCCTATTAAATACTGAGTACGTCCCACTCCATAAATTTCCCTCCAAAATGCATGATTTCAAAAAGAAAATGTTAAAACTTACCTAATCTATTTATGAATGAATTTAATTACGTACCACATTCAGTAAAACACGTCTATTCGCGATGATTTATCAAAGAACACTAAACACAAATTTTAATTACAATTCTTGTAAATCACACACACACCACTGCAAACACAAAAACACTTCCACCCGAAATATGCATATCTTGTATGATAACCCTCTGTGTTTACACTCGTACACACACATCAGCAACGTTATCACCATCATTATCGTCACATCGTCATCGTCATCATCATCATCATGATCATCGAGTACAACATATGCATGTATTGTACATCAATGAATATTTAATTATTTAATTAAACGAGTAACATTTGGATTTTAAGGCAAATAATGGTAACAAAATAGCAAACAAAACATAGCAAAGCCCTCATACTCGTATCGGTTGTACATATGTATGTATGTATTTGTGTTAACATATTTACGAATATACTTTTGTAAGGATGTTTAATAGCTGGTAAAAGAGATATTTAACTATAGATAAAATGCGAATACATGACTACTGTCTGGTCTGTCCTGACCTTTCGCAGGCAAGGCATAATATTTGTCCATATGTTGGAGGAATGACTAACGCGTGTGTTTTTATAGTGAGTTGATGTGTTTGGATGATACCCTACGTAGGCCAGTCAGTGAGAAGGAGGTTGACGCCTAAACACGTGTCGGAAATTGATTAAATAGATACACCGATATGACATTGTTTTTAATTTTCTATAATTAGTTGTTGCAGGAGATTGTGGATTTATCAGTAGATCTTTTGCTTTCATGTAATATTGTCATCAGGACTTTCTTATCGGAGCTGCCACCAAATGGATAATCTGGCTTTTAATTTGTTAACAAAATTATTTTGTTCCAAACAGATCTGCTCTGCGGAATATTCATTTTGGGGTAACATGCCACGACGTCCAATGTCATAACATCCATGGATCTTATGACCTCAAAAATGGTGTCATAAGATCCATGGCCAGTATGCGATTTCAAAACTTTCGTAATGCCCGTGCACCTTATTCCACTTTGGTCTGCGTAGACGGCTTAGACATAACCCAAAGGAGAAAATATTTCATCTTTTTTATAACTAGAAAGTTGTCTTCAATGATCACTTAAAGACTAAATGACCTACTCCATGTCCGCATGGACGTAGTGAAATTGATGTTGTGGACATTATGACACCCAGTAAAAACGGGACCGAAGAGTTACACACTTTTTATTTCATAGGTTTCCCCACAGTGTTTGTACTCGTATTCACATGTATTTTTATGTCATTACATTCAAAAATAAGCAAGTTATAACAATTTTTGTACTTGGCATTTTGGTCCATATCCACTTTTGTTTTAATATTTTTTCGTATTTGTAATTCATGGACCACAAAGAGGGTCGGTAAGGACAGTAATTTACAAATTGGTGGAAGGGCAGTAATTTACAAATTGTGATCAAAAGAACGTACAACTCTGAGACAAAAATATAGGGCGATAGAAAAATGGAGACATAGAACAAAAATATCAAAATTATTTCCCGTTATTCAGAGTAAAATAAAATTATCCTACCAATGTCTCGAATACTAGACGAGATAGGTAAAAAACATGATTGAAGTTGCTAAAAGAGCATGCTTGAAACCCATATTATCAACTCCTTACTCAAAAAACACAAAAATGACGTATGGACCAAAACAGCATTAAGCCGACGATATATTGACAGGGGGCACGATTGCTTGTTTTGTTTTCTAAGATTTGGGGCTTCCTCCTTCACAGTGTGAGAGTTTACAAAAACAAGTTTCCCAACGGGAAACTGAACCGGAAAAAACCAAACGTTCCATTAAGGACAGGGATCGGTTCGCAGACTTACTTCCTTTTGTATAAAATTTACCGGTTACTTTAACATGGCTGTTATGTTAGATGTAGCAAATTGACGCCTGTGACATAAGCTAGTACTGGTCTAGCCTATACTGTCAGACCTTTCAATGCGGGCACTGCATAAGTCACATTTGAAACCATTTAAATATTAACTATTTAATCGTTGAACTTCGAAAACTGGACCGAGCGGGTCGTATATTAAAGAGTAAATAGCTAATCGTCAACTAAGGAGTAGATAATTCAACTGGTAGATAACCCAAGTAAGGAGTACATAACCCAACTGGAGTAGATACCCTAAGTGAAGTAGATAACCCAAGTGGAGTAAATAACCCAGCTAGAATTTATAACCCAACTCGAGTAGATAACCCAACCCCACTAGATAACCCATATGGAGTAGATAACCCAAATGGAGTAGATAACCCAAATGGAGTAGATAACCCAACTGGAGTAGATAACCCAAGTGGAGAAGATAACTCAAGTGGAGTAAATAACGCAAAGGGGTAGATAACCCAAAGAAGTAGATAAAGCAGTATACTCGACTAATGAGTAGACAACGCAACTAATCATCAACTAAAGACTATATAACCCAACTGGAGTAGATAACCCAACTGTAGTAGATAATCCAACTGGAGGGGATAATGAAACTGGTCGTCAAATAAGGAGACTATAACGCAACTTGTCATCAACTAAGGAGTAGATAACGCATCTTAAAATCAAATAAGAAGTATAAAATACAACTTGACGCCAACTAAGGAGTAGATTACAGATCTGGTCATCAACTAGGGAGTATATACAAAAATTGTGTTTTACAAAGTATTATAAGTAGATGACCGAAAGGATACTAGTGAGTATATTATGCAACTGGTGACCCACTAAGTAGTTGATTACCCAACGGTCGTCAACTTAGGAGTAGATAGCCCAATTAGAGTTGGTAACCCAACTGCATTAGATAACCCAAGTAGAGTAGATAAACCAAGTGGAGCGGATAACATAACTGGTGTAGGTAACACAACTGGTGTAGGTAACACATCTGGTGTAGATAGACGCAGATGGTTGTCAACTCGTCGTTAACTATTGAGTAGATAAGCCAACTTTAGATAAACCAACTGATCGTCAATTAAGGTGTAGATAAACAAACTGGTCGTCAGCTAAGGTTTAGACAACCCAATTGGGTAATAACCCAAGTGAAGTATATAGCCCAAGTGGAGTATATAGCCCAAGTGGAGTATATAACCCAACTGGAGTATATAACCCAACTCGAGTAGCTAACCCAACTGGAGTAGATAATGAAACTGTTCGTCAACTAAGGGTTATATGACGGAACTAGTGATCTACTAAGGATTATATAACCCAACTGGACGTCAATTGAGAAGAAAATAACACAAATCTTCGTCAAATAAGGAATAGATAAGCCAACTGGTATTTTAAGTAGAAGATAACCCATCTGGTCTTCTACGTGGGAGTACATTACCCAACCAGATGGTCCAAAGTGTCTTATACTAGGGAGTATATAACCCAACTTGTCGTCAACTAAGAAGTAGATAACATAAACCAAAGTTTAGACAACCTAACTCGAGCAGATAACCCAACTGGAGTATATAACGAAACTGTTAGTCAACTAAGTAGATGACGCAACTAGTCATCTACTAAGGAGTATATAACCCAACTGGACGTGAAATACGAAGTAGATAACACAACTAGTCATCTACTTAGGAGTATATAACCCAAATGGACGTCAACTAAAAAGTACGTAACAGAACTCGTCTTCAAATAAGGAGTAAGCCAACTGGTATTTTTTAAGTAGAGGATAATCCAACTAGTCATCGACTAAGAAGTATATAGCCCAACTGGACGTTAACTAAGAAGTAGATAACGCAACTCGTTTTGAAATCTGTGGTAGGTAAGCCAACTGGTATTTTATTAAGCAGAAGATAATCCAACATGTCTTCTACTAGGAAATACATAACCCAACTAGTTGTCAACTAAGGAGTATATAAACAAACTGATATTTTACTAGGTTGTAGATGACCCAACTGGTCTTCTGCTGGAGGGTATATAACCCAACTGGTCGTCAACTAAGTAGTAGATAACTCAAATGGTCGCTTACGAAAAAGTATATTTCTTTGATACAGTCATATGATGAAAAACCAGACGTGAGTAAAAGTTCTTGTTCGTTTGGAAGAAGCTATATATGTAGCTCAAAGAGCTGAGTTTCAAAGCGAATGATCACAGCTAAAACTTGCTGAAGTAGGATTCATGAAATTACGATATCAAAAGCTTTGCTGGCAAGTAAGCCTATGTATTAGCCTATCAAATATTTATTGGTATTGTTCCTCTTAAGTGCAAAGCCGATGAACTTGCTAGGAAAGGGAAGACATCACAAATTCTCGAAGAATTTGCATATATTTATTATGCAAGCAAGATGAAGTCCATTATCTACATGCAAGCAAGAGGAAGTCCAATGAGAGATGAACTGAAATCGACACTTGTAGTTAGCTAGACAAGGTCAAAAATCAAAAGAAGGTCAACATATCTCCTCGCACTAAAAATGAATAGACTTTCTACATTAGTTTATTTTCGGAAGATATACCGCCTGATCGGCGAACATTCCAGGTGTTTGGGAATTGGGACCAATTACTTCTCCAGAAGCTGTGGGGATAAGGAAGATGTGGAAACCATTGAGTGGTACATGCTTTGTTACTGTCTCGCATTTAGTAAACGACGTCTGGATCTACTGGGATCGGCTTTTCGAGGAAGTCTTATATATCTTGCCGGTACCGATATTCCTATTATTGTCATTTTTGTATATCAAACAGGTTGGTTTCTTTGAGGGGGCATCTGAGCCCGTGGTAACACTAGGGACATCAATGAAATGTGAGCTGGTAACTCCGGATGCTACCATAACCTAAATTCAATAACATTATGGCCAATTATTTCGCAGAAGGACAAATTTTCTCTGGACCTGCAAAGGCCATTTTTCGCCTATGGGAGCATTATGTTTAATGTATAAATATTCAAGCTCATAATTTGCTCTCAAGCGAGTTTTATTTAGTTTTTCCCCTCCATTTGAACTGCCGACAAACTTTTTCCCGGGTGTTGATATAGCTATAATTTATCGTTGTCTACCGTGCTTGTAAGGTATTGTGGTTGTCATTGTTAATCCTGAACATACTATAATCCTTCTAACCATGTCTGTGTTTTTTATTTGCCAACAACAAAGTAATCATGCAACAAATTGAGTGTAGAGCATAGAATGAGAAGCGGAAATGAACTTACCTCAGTTAGAAAATCATCAGTAAATGAATGAACCAAATGTGTTCCAGTGCCATCATCATCATCAGCCGTGTTACAACTGTTACGGGTACAAGGATTATTGCTCTGGCTATGGCTGTGGATGTGGCTGATGCCATTGCCACGGATATTGCGATTACTGCTGCAGCTGTTGTTGGTATTAGAAGTGGAGTTGGCGTTGTAACTTGTATTAGTATTAACTCTCTGTCTGTTAGTATCCTGTCGCGACGACAACGACAACAATGATGCTGATGCAGATGAGTGGGAGCTGGTGGTGGTGAATGGGGTGTTGTGGGTGTTGGAGGAGGTTGTGGATATGCTGGCAAAACGACCCTGTGTAATTGTTGACACATTTGCTTTTAATGTCTCCAGCACCGGCTTGAATATATTCAAATGTTTGCCATGACGCAATGTTGTGGCCTGACGACGATTGCGTCGTCGCTGCTGCTGCTGTTGTTGCTGCTGCTGCTTTTTGGAATACAAGGATTCATAGGAGGGTGGTTCCTTAGCCGGCTCAGCTGGTGTCGCAGACATGACTAGAGTATTGGAGGCTGGTGCTGAGGTACCAACAGATGAGTTCGGTTGAGAGGTAACTGTAGCTGTAGCATTTGTAGTATTTGAGTGGGAGGAGGAGGACCACCATTTGCTGAGTCCCGGTATGCGACCATAGGAGGAAGGATATGAAAAACGATTTTTATGATTTTCTAACGTTGCTGCAAATGAGGAACTCGTGTTGCTTGTCGCTAATGTTGTCTCATTAGGATAACAATTATCGTGTGCATCATCGACAGCCACCGCAATGACGGTGGTGGTAGTGGCGGCGGTTTCGGTGCCGTCGATGGAGCTGTTGCCCAGGACCTCTTCGGCCGCTGTCATGGCAGTCAAATGCCCGCTATTTGCTCCAGCACCGATTATAAGACTGGAAAAAGGCACTAACGGTGTAGTTACAGATGCATCACATAAATCTTCGGCAGCCGCATAATAGGTCATCGCCGCCGATGTGGCACCTGAGACTAGGCAGTTACTTGTTGCTATGCCACCAACAACGCCAACTGGTGGCAGGGTCATTGTTGGGACACGGGTCGGTGTCGGTATGTAGGCCACTATGTTCGCGGCTGGCAGCATTAGCGGTGGTGTAGGTGGCGTTGGTGACGGTGGTATGGTGGGTACGCTGGTGTAATCATATTGACTCTTGGATTTCCTCAACTGCTGGTGACGATTGTTCAATTGCTCATCTTCATCCTCGGACGAGGTGTCGGTGTTGGAGGCTCGTTCATACGGTGTCCACAACATGGAAGACAAGGCCTCTTCGACGTCAGGTGGTCGTCGCTGCTGATGCGGATGGCCATAACTTGTGGCTCGTTTTGTGGTCATATTGTGGCGGACAAGTCTTGGGTTCTGGTTGTGGTGTTGCTGGAGCTGGTGCTGGTCGTCGTGCTGGTTGTGGTGGTGTCTTTGGAGTTTGTGGCTGTGACGTTTGTTGGATTCGATTGGATATATGGGCTTTGATGGATATTTGTCGTTTTACTTTCGTATAAAATTGAGACATTTCACTATTTTGACTATGGGTTTCCCAAGAATTTCATTTGAATTCGTATATCCTGCGCGTGTGTGTCTGTGTGTGATATGGAAGGATTTTTATTACATTTCCAGATGTAAGCAAATATTTGACATTTTACAAATATTTCTCATGTTTCGTGTATCCCTCAAAAGTATTCTCGTAATTCAATATCTTACCACAAAAGGGGTTGTTGATTTTGGGATACTCGGCCAGGACCTGTAAGAGATGGAAAAAAAAACAAGGAAATGAAGAAAATTCATAAAGGACCTTTTATGAGTTATGCAGAGGAAGGAAATTGTTATTGACATTTCATTCGTTACGTTTCATTTTGTTTGTTTCGGATAAAAGTATTAAAATAAGGGTACCGCACAGAAAAAAGGGGGAATGCTGCAGAGGAGCCTTAAAGGCGATTTTACGGAAGGATCTACTACAAATGTCTTTGAGATTGTATGAAATCAATATTGCAATACCACAATTTGGTCTGTTTGCATATTTCCCTCCATATATATATGAATGTCCATTGATGCAGAACGATTTATTATGAAAAATATCGAAGAAAATTAAAAACCAAAAAGAAAATTTCAATAAATGTTTCTGTAAACCCCTTTCACATCTGCAAACAGCTAAATCAGATGCCTAGGTTGGAGAAATTCTTTGGGGTTTCTCTAAAGGATACGCTTATTGATGCCTTAGGATGTCATGGAAGGGTCAATTTGTTTGTGAGTTTTAAGAGTACATGATATGTGGCATTCTCATTTTTAGAGTAGGTATACATACTCTTATTAATCTTATGACATTATTAAATTTAGTTTGATATACTTCACTAAACTCAGCAAGCCGAACAATACTCAGCTAAACATAAGATTGATATTTCTGGGTTATTTCCAAAAATGTCTAGAGCATTTTCTTGACAGATAACAAAAAATTTTAAGCACGTACATAATTCATTTTTCGACGTAGGACCTACTATCAAATGTTCGTATTAAAAAAAATAATGGTGTTTGTGGGTGGAAATCTGAAACGCGGAGAATAATTCTGCCGTTTTTTAACCACACAACCGATTGCGACAAACTAGGAAAATTGTGAATGTGAAAGGAATCAGTACATACCCTTCTATAGTATTAAAAAACCAGGACATGATGGGAAATAAAATTCAAATACAGAAGGCAGAAAATAAAAGTAAAAATATTAAACACAAAATGTTTAACTTTATAGATACATTTTTAGACACTGACAAATCATCAAAACATTCAAATTTAATATTTTACGGAAATTTTCGACAAATTCAATATTTTTTTGGGGAAATTTATTGGAAATTTAAATTTTCTAAAAATGCATTTGAAATTGAATTTCGCAAGAAAATTTTGTTAACATTATTTTTTTTTTTAATTTCCTCAAAAGTACATTTTGCTACAAAATTTCTTAATATTTAATTTTAGTGAAAATTGCAAACAAATTGCAATTTTAAGGAAAATTCCTTAAAATTACATATTTATTGTAAATTTAGTCAAGATTAAATTTCTATAGGAAAATTAAACAAATTTTAATTAATTTTTATAAAAAATGTCATCAACATTGGATTTTTTGAAGATTGCATTGCAAAGCATTGAAAATTTTATAAAAATCGTAGTATTATAGGAACTTTTGATATTTTTTTTGAATTACGTAAAATGATGTCAAAATTTATTAGAAATTTTAGTTTTCTAAAAAATCATTCGAAATTTTATTTTTGCTAGAAAATTTCGTTAAAATTAATATTATAAAATTTTATTGAAAATTTCACAAAAATTGCAATTTTAAGGAAAATTTCTTAAAAATTTACAGAAAATATTTTTTTCTAGAAAATCTTGACTTATTGTTATTTTCCTCCAAATTTCATTAAAATTGCATATTTGTTGTAAATATAGTCAAAATTAAATTTTTATAGAAAAATTAAACAAATTTTAATTCATTTTATACAAAAAATTTCATCAACATTATATTTTTTGGAAGAATTCTTTGCAAAGCATTGACAATTTAATAAAAATCGCAGTATTATTTGAAATTTTTAGATTTTTTTTAGAATGATGTAAAAAATGATTTTGGAAATTGTATTCGAAATTAATTTTTTTTGAAAATTCTGCGAAATTGTAAATTTTGTTGAAAATTTTGTTTTTCTATAAAATTTTTTCATGTATGCATTTTATGTTTCATGTCAGCCAAAAATTTGTGTCGCACGATGTGTGCATTTCGAATTTCTCTAATTTCCAATACAGACGTATAAACCAGAATTATTTGTTTTGCAAATATTTATTTAAATTATATTTAAGGTATTCTCAGAATCTATGCCTGCCACTCAGTCAGCCCATATGGTAGATCAGGTACTGAAAAGAGCAATCCGAAGAATTTTTCCACAAATTGCAATTTCTATGAAATTTTCAATAAAATTCAACTTCGAAAAAATATTCTTGAAAAATGAATTTTAAAGAAATTTTATACAAAAAGATATACGAAGAAATTTTTAAGAAAAATTTAATTTTATCAAAAGTTCCAAAAAAATAGCAATTGCCAATAATTTTTTTTAAAAAAAATTAAATTACGAATAAAATAAATAGAAATATGTAATTTGACAAAATTTTCTATAAAAGTGCATTTCGAACAAATTTTCTACAAAATTGCAATTTTTATGTAATTTTCAATAAATTTAAGAAATATTAAACGAAAAATGCATTTTTTAAATAAAATTAATTTTTAACTTAAGGTTCAATAAAATTGCATTTTCCAATAACATTTACAATAAAATAAATTTTGTAGCAAAGTGCAATTTTAAGAAATTTTGTGCAAAAATAAATTGCAATGAAATTAAAAAAAAACAGTTTCGTAATTTTTAAGTATGCCTATATTTACTAGAAATAGGCAATATCGAAAAAATTGTCAAGAAAAATTTGATTTATGCAACAATTTCTAGAAAAAACAAAATTTTTAATAAAAGTGTACATTTTATCGACCAAATTTTTTAAAAAATATAATTACAAGGAAATTTTCTAAAAAAAATTATTTGAAAAACATTTTAGCGAAAAGCGATTTTTTACACCATTACAAAAATAAAAATTTTCAAAAAAAAATTTACAAAACTGCGATTTTTTTAATTTTTTAATGATACTGCATTTGCAACGAAGTTTCCAATGTTGAAGAAATTTATAATAAAAATTCAACTACACATTTTTCTATAAATTTTAAATAAAAACACAATTTAGCCTAAATTAGTAGGAAATTATCAAAAAAATGCAATTTTTCCGAAATTTTTTAATAAAATTCAAAGACATTTTCTATTAACTGCAATTTTTGTAAAATGTTAAATAAAATTAAATTTCAATGACATTTTCCTGAATAAAATGCAGTTTAAAGAAAGTTTGTAGAAGAATACAATTTAAGAAAATTTCGTTGAAATGAAATTTTATTGCAAATTTCGTCGAATTTGCATATTTCTAGTAAATTCTTCAAAAAATACTTTCGTTTAAAATTTCTTAATTTTAATAAAAATTACATAAAATTGCAATTTTATAGAAAATTTCTTCGAAATGCACTTTTATAGAAAATGTTGTCAAATTACATATTTCTAGTTATTGTTTTAAGTAATAGTCAAGTTCGATAGTGACCTCGAGCTTGACTATTACTTAGAACATATAGGATATGAAAAAGAAAATTTCTACTAAATTACATGCTTCATCGAAAATTTTGTCAAAATTGCTAATTTTAGAAAAAATATTTTTTTTCGATTTTTTTTTATAAAATTTCGTCGTGTTTGCATTTTTGGAATGTTTCGCTTGTGTTTTCTTGAAAATGTTGTCAAAATCTCAGATTTTTTTTAGAAAATTTCGTCGAAATGCATATTTTCAGTAAATTTATTTAATTATGTCAAAGTTGAATTTTATTAAAAAATCCCTCAAAGTTTACAAAAATTACATTTTTGGAAAAGTTGCCTAAATTGATATTTTCTTCCATATTGAAAATTGAATTTTTCTTTGAAATGTAAACGAAATTAAATTTTTCTTGTAAATTTCTTCGTAAATGCATTTTTTATACCCTACACCACACTGTGGTACAGGGTATTATAAGTTTGTTTCACGGCAGATGTTTGTAACACCTGAAAATAACACAGTTAGACCCACCTTAAAGTATACCGATCGACTCAGAATCACTAGCTGAGTCGATTTAACGAAGTCCGTCCGTCCGTCCGTCCGTCTGTCCATGTAAAGTTGTTCGTTGACTACAGGTCGCAATTTCACTCCGATCGTTCTGAAATTTTGCAGTTTAGAGTATTTCGCGGCTGTTAAGATCGCTATTGAATTTGGTTGAAATCGGTGCAGATTTAGATATAGCTCCCATATATATGTTTCGTCCGATTTGGCCCTTTAGTCCTCTATGATCCATGAACCAACATTGCCGAATTTGAAGAAAATTGGTTAAGATTTAGCTATAGCTCCCATATATATGTTTCGTCCGATTTTGCTCTTTAGTCCTGTAGAAGCTGTATTTTACATCCAATCATTTTGAAATTTAGAATGGTAGAGTTTCTTGATCCATAAACCAACACTACCGAATTTGAAGAACATCGGTTAAGATTTAGCTATAGCTCCCATATATATGTTTCGTCCGATTTGGCCCTTTAGTTCTATAGAAGCTGTATTTTACATCCAATCGTTTTGAAATTTAGAATGGTAGAGTTTATTGATCCATGAACCAACACTACCGAATTTGAAGAAAATCGGTTAAGATTTAGCTATAGCTCCCATATATATGTTTCGACCGATTTTGCTCTTTAGTCCTGAAGAAGCTGTATTTTACATCCAATCATTTTGAAATTTAGAATGGTAGAGTTTCTTGATCCATGAACCAACACTGCCGAATTTGAAGAAAATCGGTTAAGATTTAGCTATAGCTCCCATATATATGTTTCGTCCGATTTGGCCCTTTAGTCCTATAAAAGCTGTATTTTACATCCAATCGTTTTGAAATTTAGAATGGTAGAGTTTCTTGATCCATGTACCAACACTTTGAAGAAAATCGGTTAAGATTTAGCTATAGCTCCCATATATATGTTTCGTCCGATTTGGCCCTTTAGTTCTATAGAAGCTGTATTTTACATCCAATCGTTTTGAAATGTAGAATGGTAGAGTATCTTGATTCATGCACCAACATTGCCGAATTTGGCTCTTTAGATCCAATCGTTTTTATACCCTACACCACACTGTGGTACAGGGTATTATTTAAGTATAAAATGTCCCAAAAGTAAATTTATGTAAACAATTTATACATGAATTACAAAATTTATATATCAGAGTTATTCAATATTACGAGAGTGGTGTAGGTTATTATATAGTCGGCACCGCCCGACTTTAGCCTTTCCTTACTGGTTTTATTTTCTGGTCGAGTTCGCGTTGAAAAGGACATGAAAGTTTTAAAGGATATAATTATTAAAATTTTTTTGTAATTTTTCTAAAAATCCTAGTCAGACTATTGTCAAATAGAAGGGTACATTTTGGGCTACCTAAATATTATTTCTGTTTTTAGAAACTGGAACTAAAAAGTTGCAAAAAGTTAATTGAAAATCCGCTGTGGAAAATTTCGAAAAAATATGTTTTGCCGATACTACTGTTCTGCTATTTATATCCAAATTAGCATTATAATTTATTTGTTTGTTTTTTAGAACTGATTATGACCACTAATTTTTGTTCAGTTTTATCGCATGGTGTACTATTATAAAATCGTGTGTTATTTGTTCTATAGCGTGATCGATTTCGAGGTTCCCTACTTCTTTAAAGAAAAATACACAGAAAATTCAAATAGAATGGGGAATGTTTATTATCATTTGAAAGAACATTCTTCTGGCATTTATTTTTTGAAGGTTATGTCTTATTTTGAGTCCAATCTTCGATGACTCGTTCGAGCATTTCGACTGGTAACTGGCGAATGACACGCGTGATGTTTTGCTCCAAGGCCTGAATTGAAGCGGGTTTGTCCGCATAAACTTTAGACTTTACATATCCCCACAGGAAAAAGTGTAACGGTGTGATATCACGCAGTCTTGGTGGCCAATCGACCGACCCAAAACGTGAAATTATCTGCTCACCGAAGTGTTCTCTCAATAGATCCATTGACTGATACGATGTGTGGGAAGTGGCCCCGTCTTGTTGAAACCAAATGTCGCCGAGATCACGAGCTTCAATTTCAGCAATCAAATAGTCGGTTATCATGGCACGATAACGGTCGCCATTGACGGTTACGTTCTCACCGGCATCATTTTTGAAGAAATATGGATTGATGATTCCCGTACGTCGGATCGGGAATCGGTCAAAGGCAAAAAGATAGCTTTTAACGATAGCTAAAATATTGCACATGGGTGTCAAGGTCGGGGGTCGAATGGAAAGTGTTTTTTTGGATTTAAAAAAAAAAATGGAGCGCAATTGGCGAACGATTATTTTGATAATAAAACTGAATAATTTGTAAACGTTGTTCAGGCGTAAGTCTTTTCATGATGAAATGCGAAACAATACTTAACAAAAATAACATGACAGCATGACACCACTCACAAGTGATCTGTCAAAAAAAGGCTATTGAAAAAAGTAGATCGCCCTATAGTATCAAGCCTAAACGGCTGAACCAATTTTCTTAAAACTTGGTGGACGTATAGGCCAATACCTGGAAAGTAGCGTAGGCTACTTTGATTTTTCCATTTTCCGCCCAGTGATTTTTGACCGCTAAAGCTAATGCATCAGTCGAATAATTTTAAAATCCGACTGTGGGAGTCTGAGTCGAGTTGTTTTAGCCCGACTCCATAGCCCTGACTGAATCTTTGTAAATATGAACTGATATCAAACCACGTCTAATATGTGGTTCACTGTAATAACAATTCAAAAACTCGAAGTACATTTAATACAAAATATCGATAGATAATGACAAGCGGAATAGATTTTTGATAAAATCCCGATATCGAAAATATCTGGCATAGGAGGTTTTTCCAGAAAACCACAGAAATATACACACGAAAAACAGTTTTGAATTCTCGGACTGTAGTCAGTGTACCTGTGACCACAACAATTTCCATTCTTTCGGTACTTTTAAAAGTCCCTTCAGAGCTATGAACCTACAAATTTGTGGTCAGGGCACTTTACACATTTTTCTTACACTTTGATGAAATCTGTAAATGTTTTCATTATTCTGAAAGGATTACAAGTAAGGAATACTAGGACAGTTATTGTTCATGACCATCACATAAGAACTTTGAATCTAGATATTGAATATTATTTTAAGGTGGGCGTTGGTTTGTTGAAATTTTTCAAAAGGTGCCAAACTGACCTCTGAAACTTGTTTTTTTTTTCTTACAGTAGAATTGGAGAACCCTTGCGACAGAATTTGAAATACAGAATTTGAAATACAGAATTTGAATTTTATTAAAAATTCCTTCAAAATTACATTTTTAAAAAAGAAACTTTCCTAAATTGATATTTTCTTCGAAATTTCATAAAAAATTGCATGTTTAGTAAATTTCGTCGAAATTATATTTGTATAGAAAAATTCAAAAATTTTTTTTAGAAGATTTCGTCGCAAATGCATTTTCATTAAAAATTTAATAAAAACCGCAGTTTTATAATTATTTTTTGTCAAAATTGATATTTAAAAAATTCAATTTTCCTACAAAATGTATTCCATATTATATTTTTTTTTCGAAAATGTTGACGAAATTACAGTTTTTGAAAATTTTGTAGAAAATAATTATTGATAACTTCGTATTTTCTAGAAAAAAATGTTGATAAAGCCCCCACGGTATATCCGATTTTGTTTCTTCTCGTTCTGAAAATCGCGAGATATTAGGTTGTGCTCACATTTTCGAGAAATAATCACATATACAAATATGAATCCGCATGAAATTTACAACTATTATTGTATGTTTCTATAACGAACACACGTTTTAGGTGGTTATAAAACTATATGAACAAAAAAATCCACAAATACATTTTATGTTCCAAAAGCTATCCCCTCAATTTCCACTGAGGTATCATTGAAGCAATTATAACCATCACATTATGTGTTCTCCTAAATCCTATTTTTACCGCAGGTTATATTTAACTGCCACTTATGACACATTTGGCAATGGTTTTACTCTTGTACACCGAATACAAACATATATACATATGTATCTCTTTATGGCCTAAAGCCTTTAAGACCATTGACTTTTCACAAATTCTTTACTTTTTTCCTTGTCACCTTGCAATAGAAATGTGCGGTTTGGGATGTCCTCAAGATTGTCCCAAAATACTATACTGTCATACAAGTATACTTATACATATATATACTTAGATAGATATAGTGTAGAGAGGAGTCGAATGTGTAAAGCTTTTGTGGTTATATTAAGCCTACTTAAATGCTTTCAACTCTCGACCATAAATAAAGACACATGCTCTGTCACTCCTGGGAACATTTCCCCAGTAAAGGGGGCAACCCAAGGTTGTGAGTAAAAATTAATGTATAAATAGAAAAGATCATATTTAGCAAATAGTAAGGTTTTGTTTCATAGAAAATACTTTAAATATGTTTATAGATCAAAAATCGAATTATATAGGAAAAAAATGTCGGTACCTTAAACTTAATGCAAGTTTTTTAGTAATTCAAAGTTATTTTTATAAGAAATTTTAAATCTTCGAAATTTTTTTTTAAAACTGAAATCGTATAATCTTCCATAACTATAAATTGCTCGATGAGTTGACAACAAATGATGACCTGGAATATTTTGAAATTAACGAGAGCTTTAAAACAAAAATAATGCAATTTTTAACAGCAATCAAGAAAAATTTAAACACAAATTAAAAAAATTCTGCAAAGTTTTAAATTATTTTAAATAAAATATATTTGAAGAACTTTTTTTGTTTGTAAACACATATTTTGTTTGAGAAAGTTAGTTCGCAAATATTTTGTTGTAATATATAAGCATATGCGTTCCAAATAACTTGTAATGATTTTCAAATAACATGTATTTATTCAGAAATAAGTATATAAGTATATATATATAGTATTAAAAAATTTTTGTTCCAAATATATTGTCTTTCAAATCGCCGTTTTTGATAGTTTGAAGTAATAAAAATAGTTTGCAATAATAAAATTTTCATCACTTTTTTGGAAGTTCTTTTTTTGGTGGGATAAGCCATATATATCGATTCCCGATTTTGAATTTTAGAGCTATAGAATCCTCATTTCTAACAAGATCTGTATAAAATTTTGCTGATATCAATAAAGCTCTCCAATATGGCATTCTTCCGATTGGGCATCTAATTGTAGGTTATTATATATAAAGCTATTTTCATTTAAATTTGTTCTTAAATTGCATTATCCCATCACCCCAAAAATCTCCTCCCTATCAGGAATAGTTCCTCCTTTCAGACACGCAAGAGGAATAGAACTATTTCTTAAAAATTCTACTGTTTTTAGAGAGGTTCAGCTGCTGCTGTTGGCTGATGCTTTTTGGCCATTTAATTTTCTAAATAGAATTTTGTTTGTGCTTTTGTCTGTCATGAATAAAATATGTATTCCTTGGCATATCCTCTCGACATTCACGTGCACGTTCATGTTCATAGTCACATACCGGCACAGACGCATAAACAGCAAACATCAAGCGAAAACATAATTTGGCACAGAAAATAATTCCAAGGCAGAAGTGAAAAACGAAAAACAAAAATAAACTTAAAAATCGGCTACAACAAAAAGCAAATACTCATACTAAAACGTTTCGGAACCAAACAAAAAATCGAAAAAAAAACTGAACAAAATACGCCAAGAAACAGACATCAACAATGAACACAGCTCACGCTTGTACTCCTGCCGCACTAGAACAAGGAGGGTGGGGAGGGTAGGGTGTTTCATTGTGCCACCGGAGGCCTAACAAATCAACCAGTTTTTCCTTGATGGTCTGGTCTGGTCTGGTCTGGCAAAGCGGCTGTGTGGAAAACCGGCAGTCGTCGGCAGGAAGGAAATTGATGTTCATTCACCAACACAACCATCCACAGGCAGCCAACCAACCAACCAACAAAATAAAAACGAATACCGGAATATGGCAAAAAACTAACATGGAAAATTACTTTAAAGTATTAAATTTTCAAAAAAAGGAGGGAAAATTATTTTGTATTTTTCCACATTAAAGAATAAATATTTTGTTTTGTCGAAAAAATGGAAAGCAAACAAATTTGTTTGTAAGTAAACTTTTGAAGTAGGTATTCTACATCTCTTGAAGAGCCTAAAGTTCAATTGCTTTTTGTAGAATATAAAAATAAAAATTGTTTTTATGTGTGTCGAAGGTCCTTGATGTTAGAAATGTAAAGAACAAAAATAGCAGATGTTGTGTGTGTGTGAGTGTGTGAAAATAAGACAGTCATTGAACTTTTCCGCAGAACAGTAGCGAAGAACAAATTTTCAATATATTAAATAACAAAAAAATATATAAATGTGTCTTTTTGTTCATTGCGATTTCCGTTTTCTGAGAGTAGAGCATCACAGTAGTTTAAGAGCAATGGGAATAAAGAATAGATTTATGCCATTGACAAAAGTCGGTAAAATTAAATTTGTTAAACCTTTGAAAGTGACGCAAGAAAGGTAGCTTATTGAAATTTGTCAAACTCGGTTCAGATTAAGATACAGCCCCATTTATTTATGACTCCGATTTGCATTTAAAGCGTTTAGAAGGCATATTTTTTAACTGATTTGTATAAAATTCGATACAAAAGCAAATTTTGGACAAAGCATATATGTCGTTGAATTTCAAAACAATCAGTTCTGAGTCGATTTCACCATGTCCGTCTGTAGATGTATCTTTGTAATCAAAGGGCAGCATGAAATTTCGTACAGCTCACTTTTTTAGCCCAGGGACGATCCCTATTGAAATTGGTAAAAATCGGCTCAGATTCATATATAGCGTACATATATATTTTCCTCCAATTTGGGTTCTAAGGGGTTTAGAAGGTGTATTTTATACTAGATCCAGGTACAAAATTAGTAGAGACTAATCGCTTCACTCATTAATAAAGACTACAAAATTCAGTGGAAATCGTTTCAGATTTAGATATAGGGTAATTCCAAAATAAAACGACCCAAAAATTACAATTTAAATATTTGACCCTTTCGATTTCAATGAAATTTCACGCGCGTATACTAGAGGACCATGCAGACTTATGACCATTTACCGATTGTTCAAATTCATAGCGGTTTAGATTTTATAGGGTGCCAAATTTGGTCACCTACCAAATTTTTTTACAAATTTGGCCTTTTTAATGTCTTCATAACCTTTGAACGGATTTAAATTATATATGTACCATTTGAAAGATTTTAACGTGCTCTCTAAGAATTGCAAATGAAGTGATAACTTTTTTTGTGTTAAGGACGTCAAAAGGATGAAAATGTCCTTAATCCTTGATTATCCTGAAAAGCGTGTCTTTAATTTTCATCGTTTTATTTTTAATAAACAACCACTTATTTTCCCACAAAATGTAAAATTTTCAACATGGGTCCTCCATGGGTTAAAAAAATATGAATAAATTAATGTCCGTCCGTCTGTCTGTTTGACTGAATGCTTCGTGCGATAACTCTTAAAATGATTGACCGAATGACTTAAAATTTCGTACGTGGTAGTATTTTCTTTAAGTCTAGTTTATGTTTGATGAGTAACCATATCGGTCCACTCTTTGTGGTACCTCCCCCACAAGTGGTTAGAATTTTGTGAAATGTGAAAACTCTTATAACTTCCAAACTACTAATGTGAATCTTGTGAAATTTCATACATAGTAATCATTTTACCATCTGTAAAAGCAGAACAAAAATGGGCGAAAATGACCCGCCTCTTTTGGTACCTCCCACAAAAGGGACCATTTTGTACAAAAAGTTAACGGCTTATAACATTAATACCAGTGCTCCCAGACTCAGCTCATCCCCTTACCGCTGACAATCCCTCAATAAAAATAAAATAATATATCAATAGTTTAATTTAATTTAACTTTGACCAAAAAATTTTTGAAAGCTTTTTCTTCAATCTTTTTGAGAAAATAAAAAAATTAGCAAAAATATTTTTCTGCATTTTTTTTCGAAATAAAACTTGTTTTTACATTTTAGTCAAAATCCATATTTTTATTTTTCATTTTTTTTTTTGGCTCAAAAGAAAGCTTAGGTCTTTTACTTTAAGAGCTTTGTGGTCTATAAGTGGGATGCTACTAATAGACCACTTGAATCAAAAACCTTATTTCTGCCAAATAATAGAAAATTTGGACGTAAAATACAATTTCAATATCGCTTAAATACTTAATAGGCAGGAATATAGTTTATATGTGGCTAAATCTAAATGTGAACCGATTATCCCAATTTAAGCATTATTGGTCCGTAATTAAGAAACTTCTTTCTGCCAAACTTCTATAGCACTTTGATACCAAATCGGCGAAACATATACATGGGGAATATATCTAAATCTGAACCGATTTTCACAGAATTTGGCAGTGTTAATTCATGTAATAAGAAAACTGTCTCTGTCGAAATTAAGTAGCCTTCGCCTTTACGAAAAAATTAATTTTTTTGAGAAAATTTTAATAATTTTTTAAATAAAACATCCTAAAAAATCTAAAAATTTACAATTGTGTTGTTGTTATTTATTGTTGGTCTGTGCTTTTGTTATTCAGTCACAATTCATTCGGTTCAATACCATTTGTTTCAGTTACTTTCTGTCTGTAATAGAAACAAATACAAAAAATGGTAAAGTTTTAATTGCTTGGCAGAATTGACTGCAGTCTCAATAGACACCACTCTATCAACGAAACTGCAGTCACGAAAACGTGGTTAGTAGTTCTTGTTAAATTCAATTTACTGCTTCCATAAGTATTTCAGCTGATTTAACATAAAGATAGCATTATTGCTATTGAGTTCTGAAGATGATTGAGTGGTGTCTATCGAAACTGCAGTCAATTCTGCCAAGCAATTAAAACTTTACCATTTTTTGTATTTGTTTCTATTACATTTTTGCAATAGACAAGAAGTAAGTGAAACATATGGTCTTGAACAGAATGAATTCTGACTGAATAAATTTACAGTTATTATATTTATAATATTTAATCGTAAAGTCTGATCGGTCATGAATAAATGCGACCATTTCGAAAAAAATTGATGTATAATTTAAAATGTTAAAAATTAAGGCTATATATAAATCTGAAACGATTGTTTTCTTCAAACTCGCTAATTATTTTTCCTGTTCAAGAAACTTGAAAACGTAAATATCCGATGCTCAAAATTTATTTGAAAATTTGGTATGTAGTATGAATATTTTCAAAATATTTCTACGATTGTTTAATAAGGAACGATTCGCCATCGAAATAACCTCTAAAAATAAATGTTTTTCTTCAATAAAATTGGCGGAGCTAAATTTTTTCCGAAATCGAATTCATGAAGTTAAACATATTGTAAATTTTTTTTATAAAACGGTTGAATATCATTTTCTACGAGCCAAAAGTGTAACACATCGAAGGAGTGACCTAAAACCACAACCGTTCGTCTGTCTGTCTGACTGGAACGCACGATAACTCTCGAAAGGAGTAACAGATTGACTTCAAATTTGGTATGTAATAATATTTTTCCTATCTCAGGCTAAGTTCGAAGATGGGCCATATGGGTCCACTTCTTCTAGTACCTCCCTCACAAAGGGTTAACATTTAGTGAAATATTAATCTCTAATAACTTATACAGTACTTATCCGAATCTTCCGTAATTCCACACACAAAATGGGAGAAGTGGCCCCATTCGGTTTTGCCTACTGAACATTCTTACTTGTTGTTTAAGTAAATTGTTAAACAACGAACACTGCAATGTTTAGCCAAATTTTAGGCCTAAATTTTTTTAGTCAAACTCTTCACCTGAAAAATTTCGTATTTATGGCTTAAAATACATGGAGAATACAACAAAATAAAATGTAATTTGTATACATTTTATTGAGATGAATTCTTGCTAAAATATTGTATTAACAAACTGCAAAGTTTCAGCTAAATTACTTAGTTTTATGGGTTATATAAGCCTTTTTGGGACCGACGTCTATAGGTGGATTTTTGACAAAATATGAACTTATTTAAACAATATCTTCTGCGATGAATTTTTGTCTTAATTAAATTCAAACTGCAATGATTCAGTTAAAACGTTTAGAAAATGTGGTATTTATGGCTTAAATACGTATATTTTGGAGCGACGTCTATAGGGTGACAACTTATAACAAAATATGAACCGATTTGTAATTTTTTTGCTGTGATGATTTCTTATCAAAATAGAATAAAAACTGCAAAATTTCTGCAAAATTGCTTTAAAATGTGGTATCTATGGCTCAAAAACCCCAAACAACCTTAAACTATAAGAAGTATTTCTACCAAATTTGATCAACCTAGATCTATTATTTCGGACTGTAGAGTGATTACAATAGACGGACGGACAGACGGACATGGCTAAATCGCCTTAGAATTTTATATATATCTCTTGGGGTCTCAGCTCAATATTTAGAGGTGTTGCAATCGGAGTGACAAAATGAATATACCCCCCATCCTATGGTGGATGGTATAAAAATGGGAAAAATCAAACCCGAAATTTTTTTGAAACCTTCGATTTGTTATTCTTCTTAAAATTCTAGGACAATTTAGCCATGTCCGTCTGTTGTAATCACACTACAACCTAAAATACTTTAGCTAGGTGGCTGAAATTTTGTATAGATACTTCAGCTGTAAGAAGGTTACTTGAGATTGAAAATAGGCAATATCGGTTCATATTTTGATATAGCCCGCATATAGCATCGGTCCGATTTGACTTCTTAACGCCATAGAGGCGTTAAGAAGTCACCTGATCGTTCTGAAAATTGGTAGCTGGGGTTTATTTATACCCGGAAACCTTCACACGAATTTTTCATGTTTTTAATACAATTTTTAATAAATCGGAAATATTTTCTACAACTTTGGTTCGATTTTCTATTCTATATATCAAAACATGGACCTATGGTTACCGTTAACCATAGGTCCATGTTTTGATATATAGAATAGAAAATCGAACCAAAGTTGTAGAAAATATTTCCGATTTATTAAAAATTGTATTAAAAACATGAAAAATTGAAGTTCATAATGAAATCTTTTCAAAATTTGTTGATGATTTCACTTAAGAAATGCCTCGGTTTTTATTGTCTAATGATCGTTTTCAAAAAAATTTTTTCTCTACCAATTTTGTAGAAGAAAAACCTGACTTTTAGAGGTTATTTCGACCGCGAATCGCTTCTAATTGGACAATTTCAGAAAAGAAATAATTTGGGAATATGCATAAAACATACATTTTCATATAATCTTTGATCATGGGCAATTTTTTTGTGCCACTCTAATATGTATGTATATTTATGGGACTGCACAAGAACCTGACCAATTTTTCTGTAATTCACCAGCTGAACTGATAATTAAATGCCTATTACAAAATTTGAAATCGAACAAGTAAAAGCGTTAAGTTCGGCCATGCCGAATCTTATATACCCTCCACCATGGATAGCATGTGACCTCACAAAATAACTCAAACCTAAAGAAAATAACACCGAAAAACACAAAAAATATAGTAGATGAGGACAGTAGGAATCACAACAAGTAAGACGCTATATATGGGAGCTATATCTAAATATGGACCGATATGGCCCATTTGCAATCCCAAACAACCTGCAACTATAAGAAGTATTTGTACCAAATTTGATCAACCTAGCTCTATTATTGCGGACTAAAGCGTGATTACCACAGACGGACGGACGGAGGGCCGGACGGACATGGCTAAATCGTCTTAGAATTTTACGACGATTAAGAATATATATACTTTATGGGGTCTCAGATCAATATTTAGAGGTGTTACAAACGGAGTGACAAAATGAATATACCCCCCATCCTATGGTGGAGGGTATAAAAATTGTGAATTAGGTACATATATGGATGCTATATCTAAATTTTAAACGATTATCTGCAAACTTTTGAGAAAAATCAGGATATACCCCGTTAGGTAGGGTAATGGGACAATATCTAAAGATAGTTTTTTTAAATTCTTGACTCAAAAACATATATTTGCTAAATTTAACAATCATTGTTTGGAAACTGAGTGCTCTGTAGTTAATTTAATATAAATAGCTAGCTATAGCTAATTTAATATAAAGATATTTATATGGGGGCTAATCTATACGAAATATATGTCGTATTTTACTAATATCCGTGCGATTTGCACTTCAAAGAAATAATTTCACTCTTATTTGTTTATTTTTCTAAATTCCTACATTCACTTAAAGATTATTTCTCCATACTTTTTTTAATGGCAACGTGTGGTGCTAATTATCCGTCAAAAACTCACTCAAGGAAATCTGCTTTTTGTGGTTCGTTTGTTAAATCTGACTTTGGCGCTCTTGGTGATGTCTGATTTATTGCTTAGTGTTGATTTGAATGCAAAATGATTTCATGAGGAGAAAATCTGTTTTACTTGCAAATTCTCACGCTTTTCTTTTTAGCATGTTTGTTTTTCCACATGTTTCCTCACGCCCAAAGACAGACAGACAGAAAATAGAGGAGGAGCTATCATTTGGCGCTTGAATGCATTACATCGTTCGTTGCATTTGCCGTTTATTTGCCACAAAGACGGATGGACGGACGGATGGACTTGATGGTCGGTCTGTCTGTCTGTATGTATATCTGTTTCTACCGTCTATCCACCCGTAGCTGTAGCAGCAACTTATCAACAAATTGTTTTACATATGATGACCATATTTGTCATTTCCTTCTGTGCTTCTGGGCACATACACGAAATGTGATAATGTTTAAGTGCAAATTTGCAAAAGGAAAATACAAAATTGTAAGCGACAAGTGAATGATAGAGTGTGTGAAAATCTGTGAAGTTATAAAGTGAATGAAGGAATTCATTGGCGACTAGTTTGTAATGTAATTTTGTGTTTCTAACCATCAACAAATATAGAAGCTGTTCCTAAGGAATCACATTTAAAGCTCATACATCCAACGAAGCAATATGGGAATTTGGATCAATACTTTTTTTCCTTCTTAGTGTTTATATTTTATGAGAAAATATTATTTATTTTTGAAAATATAATTTGTATACCCTCCACTATAGGTATACTATCATTCCTATACTGTCAGTATTTTTACTACACCTTCAAATAATGCTCTAAGACTACATATATATCGATACATCCATTCTAAAACATGCTAAGCCGACTTAGCTTGTTTTTAGTGAGATTAACATTTTATTGTCTATATATTCCAAATTATATTCAGTCAAAATTTGGTGTTTATCCGTCACCCCAATCAAAAGTTATTCACAAAACAGTACAGGTCACTCGATTTGCATTATAAAGGAATTCCACACAAATTTAAAAAAAAATGTTAAACTTTGATCGCCTCTCCTAAAAAACTACCGTTTTGCACTTAGCATTGTTTAGAATGGAGGTATCGATATAACGAGTATATATGTATTCTTGATTGTCGTAAAATTATTAGCCAATTTAGGCAATTCCGTCTCTCTATCCACCTGCGTGTCTGTCCGCCCGTGATATATGGCTACGTTAATCAAATTTTGCAAAAATATTACTTACAGATCGATTGATGGGTTTTGAATATGTTTTGCTATAGCTCTACTATAGAGATAGCTTCAAAATATATTTCTTTAAATCATAAAAAACACATTTTTAACAATTTACCTGAAACTTTTCAGTTTATATATTATATTGACAATAATTCATCACAACAAAAACAAACCTGCAACTATACGAAATATTTCTGCAAAATGTTAACAAGTTATCTTAATTATTGTGGACTGCAGAGTGATTTCAGCAGACAAACAGCTGGACAAACAGACGGATATGGATAATGGTCTGAGAATTGCACCACGATCAAGAATATACTTATATTCAGTTTATAGGTTCGGAATGACAAAGTTGAAGAAAATTTTTTCATTTATTTATTTATACACACAAAATACAGTTTGGTTGCCTCAACCGAATTATTTGCCAACCGAATTTTGGTAGTTCTGTCTACTATCATGCGATTCCATTAGGACAACCCAAATTTTGGTTGTGGTATACTTCTTCTTCCAATTTGATAACAATCATATTTGGTTGCGCCAACTACGAAAATGGTGGCTAAACTCTTTAAAAAATTGGTTGTTCTGACAATTTGTCACTCAATACTATCGACAATTAATTAAAAACAGTTTTCATTAATTTTTCTATTTATTGAACAAAAAACCAAACAAATAACAAAATTAAAAATCCCATATTACAAATTCATCACTATTATGAGATGTGGAAGTATTTGACACAAATTTTAGTACACGAAAAAAAAAAACAAAAACTTTTATATCGCTTAACCCCGTGCTTTCATTTTCATGATTGTTGCTTTAATTTTTTTTTGCACAACATATTCTGCATTCCAAACATTATTATCCACACGAGATTATTTTTGACTACATATACCGTTCTTGAACAAAATGTTGACGATTTTTTTATGTAGAGTAATTTTATTTTTTGTTTGTCATGTATCAGCAAAAGAACAGCAACCAATCTTTCGGTTGTATTTCCCAAAATACATTTAATTATTCTAAATTTAGGAAATGATTGGGATAACCAATAAACGATTATTTATTAATATTTTTTCTGTTGTAGTAACCAATTATTCGTTGCAATAATAATCGTTGCTCTATTGATACAATTTCTGTTGTCAAGAACAAAACATTGATTGTCACAACCAAAAATCGATCATATGGTACTATAATGAACATTTAAAACTAGTTACCACAACTAACCGAGTGTCAATGAAAAAAACAATCTTAATTCGATTGATACAACCATCGATTTAGTTGCAAGCATTTTCATTTGATCGTATCCATGTTATTATTGTTGTTTCAACTATTTATTTATAAATACAACCGACAGACGGTGTAGGCAATATACTTTTTGTTGCTAGTACTATTTTTTATTGTTACAATCGAATTCCAACCAATTATTTTCCTGGGTGTATGAATAACAATACAAAGCAAATTTATACTCTAATTTTACGAACCAGGGAAGCCGGGTTACAAAGACAATGTGGCTAGATTTCGCAGCGAAAGACCAGAGCCTCTGGTGGGAATCGTACCCACGACCCCTAAACTCATAGTCGAGTACGCTACCTATAGCTCTACTATAGAGGTCGCTGCAAAATATGTTCCTTTTAATCTAAAAATTATTTTTTAATTTTCAAATTTGTTTCTAAGCGAAAAAAATTACACTATGCTAGTCCAAAACTGTAACAAAAAGGAGACCCAATGGACATACCTATTTCGACATTGCTGAATCCTGTGGTGCCAGCAGTTTTTTCGCGATATTCGACCACAAAGTTTGCAAAGAAATCAGAGTGGTTAGTTATCGCAGAGGTGATTTTGAAGTGGAAGACTTCGGAAGGAAGTAAGGGGAACCCTTGGAAAAATATCTGTCTCTAAACAGTCGACCGCGCTTCACACACCCTTATCCACATATTCGACATTTGTATACCCTTCATCCATCCTCATAGGATGGGGGTATATTCATTTTGTCACTCCGTCTGTAACACCTCTAAATATTGATCTGAGACCCCATAAAGTATATATATTCTTAATCGTCGCAAAATTCCGTCCGTCCGTCTGTCCGTCCGTCCGTCTGTTGTAATCACGCTACAGTCCATAATAATAGAGCTAGGTTGATCAAATTTGGTAGAAATATTTCTTATAGTTGCAAGTTGTTTGGGATTGCAAACGGGCCATATCGGTCAATGTTTTGATATAGCTCCCCTATAGAGGTCGCTCCAAAATACGGGGTTTGAGCCAAAGATACCACATTTTTAAAGCAATTTAGCAGAAACTTTGCAGTTTGTATTACATTTGGACAAGAATTCATCACAGCAAAAATTTTACAAATCGGTTCATATTTTGTTGTAGTCACCCTAAAGAGGTCGCTCCAAAATACACGAATTTAAGCCATAAATACCATATTTCCTAAGCATTTAACTGAACCTCTGCAGATTGTATTTAATTAAGACAAGAACTCATCGCAGTAAACATAAATCAGTTCATATTTTGTTATAGACCAACTATAGATGTCGCCCCCAAAAATGCTTATTTAAGCCATAAACTGCACATTTTTCTAAGAAATTTAGCTGAAACTTTGCCGTTTGTATCCTATTTTGAAAAGAATTCATCTCAATAAAATGTATAGAAATAAAATTTTATTTTATTGTAGTTCCCGTGTAGATGTAGCTCTCCAAAAAGCTATTTTAAGCCATAAATACCACATTTTCAGGTGAAGAGTTTGGCTAAAGATTTTGCGGCCTAAAAATTGCAGTGTTCGTTTTTTTTAAATAATTTACTCAAACAAAAAGGATCGTTTCATGATTTGCTTCATATCCAAAGATTGTGCCAGTACTAAAAACGCTGTGCAACAGTGAAAAAAATACACGGACTTGACAGTATAGATTCGACTCTACTATCAAAGGTTAGTATAACCCTATACTTGGTTTGGCGAAATAGGTGACCATTTTTTTTAAGGGCCTCCAAATTTTCTACAAAAACAATTTTTTTCCGTTACTTTTTTTTTTTAAAAAGTGAAGGCTGGAAATTATGCTGACAAAATTGAAAAAATAATATTTTTTTCCTTCACTTTTTCAAAACAAAGTTCCGGAAAAATTTGTTTTTCGCAAAAAATTTTAAGAAACTTGGTTCAGCATATTCTTAGCTACATTATTGCTAAATATACTTAAGCGGTATCACCATGTCTGACTTAGTTGTTGGACAAAAGCTGATCACACCTTTTTCGAGGGCCCACTGATTTTCAGAAACTTCCGAGATAATTAATCCCTCTGAGTACCTTGCACACTTTGTGGTCGGATATCGCGAAAACAAGAGCTAACCTAAAGAAACAGCTAGCACCAAGGTCGAAATAGGTATATCCATATGGTCTCCTTTCTGTTATATTTTTAAAGTGTCCATTTCGAGTGTTATTATTGGTCAATTTACTCTCAAATAATTTCGTGTAGAATATTTTACAGTCTATATTTAGGCAAATCAAATTTATGAAAAATTGCCTAAAAGCATATTTTTGACTTCCTTTGCCAAACAAATACATGTAAATACACATTCCCCAAAGTATATTCTTAGAATGTATTGCAAATACAATACAAAACAGTGCCTCCGGGGTTGACATTTCGTTACACACCATTTCAAATTATATATATGTCATAAAAAGGTTTTAAGTTCAGCAGCGAAACAAGCAAGCAGGCGGTCTTATCCTGGGAAAAAGAAGGAATAAAAATTTTAATTAAATTCACCCAATGTGGCATCTTCACGTGAGATTTAAGGTGCCATCGTTGGCACTCAGAGCACATGTTATGCGCAGCTAGTAACACATTAGGGTGTTTTGTAAAATTTAGTAACGTTTTTGGCAAAAAAGTAAAAAGGAATGTATAAAAAAAAGACAAACTCTATAATACTATAATTAATGTCCCTAAACATAGGAAAATTGTTTTTCAAAAAGTTTTACTCTGAAAAGTCGCAATAACTATTATTTAATTGCGCTAGTACGGTCCCAAAATTAGCAGACATAACAAAGAAAACAAAAATTTGGGAAATGTTTTCTTAATTTCTCAACATAATCTCCTTTTAGCTCGATACACTTTTTCCAGAAATTTTCCATAGCTTCGAAACCCTGTTTATAGTAAGAATTGTCTAGCTCCTGAAAATAACCATCAACAGACACCTCCACCTCTTCATTGCTGGCAAATCTATATTCGCCGAGCCATTTTTTGAATTTTGGAAACAAAATATAATCCGAGGGAACTAAATTTGGCGAAAAAGGTATGTGCTGAAACAATTCGAACTTTATTTCATTGATTTTGGCCATCGCAATAGTGGATGTGGGAACTGTGCATTGCCTTGGCTGTGAGCAAACGCGGCACCCATCTTAGGAACAGCTTTCTCATCATCAAATTTTACGTGTATATGTGATATATAGCACTTTTTCAAATGCCTATGGCGTCAGCTAGCTCACGAACCTTCAACCGACGGCAATCGAGCCGACTCCCCAAAATTGAATCTAGCTCGGGTTCAGTATTGGTTGAACTGAGACCTTTCACATGAAAGTATTGTATTACATATCGGTGGCCAATTTTTTCATGTTTTTTCATGCTAAAAAAACTAAACTACGTGGCGCCTTGATACATAAAACATATTTAAGAAGGTTGCCACTTTTCAGGAAAGTAATTTTTTTCAACTACTACTGCCATCTATATGTCAGTTCGGTTAATTTTGGGACCGCCTTCTTACATAAAATTTTCTGGTGTAATTTGGTATTATGAACTAGAAAAAATATTAAAAAAATTATATTGACTTTGTTTAATTCCAATTTTAATGGAATATAAGCCCAGGATACGCATGGAATATAAGCCTAGGATAGGCATTAAATTTAAGGTAATTATGAGCGCTACATTTTTTATTTCACTTTTACGTAGAACCTTTGGTTTAGTAACAATCATCAAAAATATGAAAAAATATATTTTGAAAATGGCATTTCTTGCCGTCACAAAATCCCTAATAAATAGACATGACTATTTTTATATCTATATTTTTTTATAAAAAATCATAGAAATTATGTTATTCAATATTTTAAAAAAATCGTTGAATAAATGCATGAGTTATAAACCACAGTAAGGGAATTCAAAAAACTCATTTTTAAAACGTTTTATTTGGCCATTTTGTGTAGGAGGTACCGAAAGGGGCGTGACAATAATGCTCATTTTGCAATGGACTGTGGGTACTATATAAACATTACACTGTACAAAATTTTATGTGTTTGTATGTGCAGGAATCGTCTTTAACTTTTGTGCAAAATGGTCCATTTGTTTGGGATGTACCAAAGTGGGCGTGAAAATAACGTCCATTTTTTACGAACTGTAGGTACTATAAAACAATTAAGAAAGTTCAGTCGGGTAAACCGACTTATGAATCCCCTCACCTTGAGTCCCAAAAATATATTAGTAAATTTATTTATTTTTTTGTTTTAATTAACTTATTATCAAATTAATTTGCATTTATTAGCTTTAAAGTATGTACTGGTATTAAAGTCAAAAGCTGTTAATTTTTGGTACAAAATGGTCCATTTGTGTGGGGGTTTCAAAAGGGGCGTCCCAATAACGGCCACTTTGATCTGGACTCTAGGTAATACTTTATTACACTGTACGAAATTTCAAGTATTTCTATGCACTGGTATTGAAGTTATAAGCTGGTAATTTTTGGTACAAAATAGTCCATTTGTGTGGGAGGTACCAAAAGGAGCGTGACAATAATGCCCATTTTCACTGTATTTTAGGTACTATTAAACAATAACACTGAACCAAATTACAAGTCTTTGTATGCACTGGTAATAAAGTTATAAGCTTTTAACTTTTGGTTCAAAATTGTCCATTTTTGTGGAAGGTACGAAGAGGGGCGTGGCAACTTCGCCCATTTTTCTCGAGGTAATAGTGACTAATAAACTAATGCTATGTGTAGAATTACAGAGGATGCAAATAAGTAGTATAGAAGTTATTAAATAATAAATATTTCACAAAATGTTAATCCTTTGTGGAGGAGGTACTAGAAGGAGTGGACCAATATGGCCCACCTTCGAACTTAGCCGGAAAAAGAAGAAAATATTACCACATACCAAATTTGAAGTAAATGGGTTACTCCTTTCGAGAGTTATCGGGCGCACCAGCCAGCAGAAAGACAGACGGACGGACGGAAATTGCTCATTCGACTTAAAATGAGCCAAATCGGATATCCGCCGAACATACTTAAGGTCTTAGGTCACTCCTTCGATGTGTCACACTTTTGGCTCGTAGCAAATCATATATACCCTCCTCTCTAAGGTGAGAGGATAAACATTATACATTACAATATTTCAAGTATTTGCATGCATTGATCTCAGTGTTGTAAGCTTTTAACTTTTTGTGCAAAATGGTCCCTTGGATGGGAGGTACTCAAAGATTTGGCGTGGTAACTTCGCCCATATTCGCGGCTGATTCCAATAAGTACTATATAAGTTGTTAAAAACTCAATATTTCACTAAATTTCAAACCTTAATGGGGAAGGTAGTCGAAGCCAATATGGCCCATTGCGAACCTATCAATGTGGAAGTATAAGAACTACGGCCACATAAAATATCGCAATGTAATGCTTTGGTAACCGACCGAGTGGACCAACAGTGTACAGTGTACACTGTTGGTCCACTGTACACCTTCGAGATTAATTTCAACACTAAAACACCTGCCAGAGAGGAATGGGTTGGCAGAATATCAGGAAACAGAAAAATATCTCCACTTCTACACAGATGATTCGAAGCATGAAGTTAGGTTGCCTTCGGATTACACTGTAAGGAATGCAGTCTCGATATAGCATACGCATTACCAGTTACCACTACAAAGCTGATAAACTTACTAGGAAAGGGACGACGTAAAAAATTCTTGAAGAATTTGCATATATTGGTGTGCCACTGTCCACTAGCAAGCTTTGGCTTACACACAAAGAAAAACAAAACCTTTGGAGGTCGTTTATTGCAAACATAGTTCGTTTGTCTCAAACGATCTACTTTTCCCGTAACAGTTGAAATATTTCCAGCGAATGAAAACGTTTATCGTAAACGTAGTTTCTATTGCTCTACATGAACATTCTTTCATTCCAAAATTTTCATAATTACGAGTAAACGAGAATCCTTGAAGGAAATACATTGTATTTAAACATGATTGAAAATTTTAAAGCGAGTTGAGAGAACAAAGTGCGCAACTTGTCTCATTTTGTGATTGTGCGGTTTTATAATTTTTTAATTGTGAAGCACTGAAGCTCCTAATGTTATTGTGATATAAATTTGTTGTCGAACCCATCACCATCTCAACTGGATACTTCTGGAAGCAGCTGAAATTATCAACACTAAAGAGGTAAACTTTGTTTTTTATGACATGTTATTTTCTGATGTAGTTTGTTATTCTATTCACAGATGTGGAAACTTTTGAATTGTCAGCACTTAGGTCCGAATTTTTAATATTGACCTATGACTAAAAAGTTTGGTATATGGTATGATTACATCTCGCTTTGATCCATACAATGGCCTCCTAAATTTTTGAAATGTTCTAACATACATGCTTTCTTATTTACAGTTTGTCTACAACTCAATTAGAAGATATCAGCCAATTAAAAGCAGAGGTGTTTGTCGGGGAGCTCCCGGGTACATTTTACTAACAATTGTGATATTTTTGTCTGCAAACATAATTTTACAAAACCTTTTAAATATCATAATTCAAACAAATTATCCTTTTGCTACAACGTTTTCTCGTTTATGGAAAAACTGGCATTGATTGCGAAAAACACAATAACCGTTTGCCCCAAACGTTTCACGGGGTTTGTAATAAATATAAATCATTTACGATAAGTACACTAATCGTTTGCGTTAAACGTTTCTTTAGGTTTTGGAATAAACATAAATCATTTGCCACAAACATAGACCACAAACGAAATTGGTTTGTCTGGTTTTTTCGTTTGGGAGTAACAAATTTTATATTTGCGTGTAGGTCTAATGGGCCAAATCGGACGAAACTTATATATGGGAGCTATATCTAAATCTGAAAAGAACTCCCAACTTCAGCACGATCGGAGTTAAATTGCGACATGTACACAACGGACATCTTTAGATGGACAGACGGACGGACAGACATGGTTAAATCGTTCAGCTAGTGGTTCTGAGTCGATCGATATACTTTAAGGTGGGTCTAGCTGTGTTATTTTCAGGTGTTACAAACATCTGCCATGAAGCAAACATATAATACACTGTGTGTTGTGGGTTAAAAAAACCATGCAATTATCTACCAGATTGTAAAAAAAATTGCATACCAACAATACTCGTATTTTTGTCTCGTATTATCATTTTAAGTACTCAAGCTCTTAAAAAAACCTTATAGTTGCAATTAATTGATTTAATTATAAAGTATATATGTTTTAAAAATACATACTAACAAATATTTCATAAATTCTATGAAATGTTTCATAAATTACCATTTTATGAATCATGCTTCATACGATAAATACGAGTATTGTATACAAAAATTTTACGACAAAATCATAACTATTATAAATAATTCAGGATAAAAAACGAAGTTGTTCATCCTTCTTCATCGATTTTGGTCATTTATATGTATATAGTGTTAAATATTATTTATAACAGACACTCTTATACACAGGCATGCGTATGCAGTTATGTATATCCATATAGATACAGATAATTCACACGCGTGCTGTAAACAAAGTGTGTCAGTAACACCGGAGAGAATTGTTGTATGTAAAGCAGCCAAACAAAATTTCGCTTTATGCCCCCTCAGGGTTGCAACAGCATCAGCATCAACAACAACCACAAGAACAAGAGCGAAGACCAAAACAAAACTCACAAAAAACATGAAAAGAAGAAGCGTTTGTTGTCGCAACTTTAAGATTTACGAGCGTTCGTAAAGTCACGCCACTTAATTGCAAAGTGGAGTAGAAGTAGAAAAGATGCGCCATTCATAAGGACCTTTTTGCCGAGGCATCATAATGCAAGTAACTGTGCACACACTCATCGACATACGCTCCTTTTTGTTTAAAGTGTTGCAATGGTAAAACGTTTAAATTGTTCTACTTTGTTAGGGCGTTGGGAAAGAGGACCTCCCACGCCCTCTCTCTCTCTCTCTCTCTCTCTCTCTGTGTGTAGAGCAGGGTCATTGTGAATCACTTGCAGCACACTTCTGACAAAGAAAGAATAAAATCCAAAAAAAAAACATAAATTATTATTTCTTGCTGTTATTATGATTGTTATTATTTATATTTGCCTTTTGTTTCCTCGGATTTCTTAGCTTTGTTGTGCAATAATCACAGCAAGAAATTTGTCTGTTTTTGAAGGACACGTGCCATTCATATGTCATGCTATGCCCGCCACGTCCCTGGGTTTTCCGTTTTGCCCCTGCCAGGCGCTGTGGCCTGACTTGCACATACAACTGCAGCAAACATTGACGTTGTGGCCGTCGTCTCCCAAGTGGTCGGTCGGTTGGGCGGTCCTTTCATATTCATTGTTCTCATCCTTGTGCATTGCAAATACATACATAGTTTGCCAGAGGAAGGAGGGCTGAGTGAGAACTAGCGTTTTGTTATTGTTTTGTTCTTTCTTTCAAATTGTTTTCATAAATGTTATGTTTCATATTTTATACACTCTCATTCATAAATTACACTTCATTTCCTTCATACTGTGTACCCGTGGAGAATGCATATTTTAGATTTGTTTCTTCGTTTGGAACAGCATAGCAAAAACATGTGAGAACGGTAGTAAGTTCGACCATATCGAATCCTATATACCCTTCAACAGGGATTATATTGCTACGAACGTTGTTCGTGTAAATTTTTCGAGGTATAAATAAAATCAAACTACAAATATGAAGACGATCAATATTTTTGCAGTTTCTATTGGCGGTATAAAATCAAATCAGAAGAAGACTAAAGATCGGTTAAACAACATATTCTCTAAAATGTTAAGAAGTTAAATCGGAAGGGATCTATACAGGGTGGCTGATATGTATTGCAACCAACTTCAGGTTTCTATCATTTCTAAACCGCTAGTCTGATAGCTGACAGATTTATTTCAGTGACAGTTCATTTTATTGTTTACAAGCTTACAAAAGCATTTTGATCTATTGCATTCAGAAAAAAGTTATTCGTGATGGAATTCAAGCGTGATTGCTTTATATTTGGGTGGAAAAACTCAAGTGGCTATCGTTAGAGCCCTCCATCATTTAAATGTGAATAAATCTTTTGTTTCTCGTACCATTGCTCGTTACCGTGATACTGGCAGTGTTGCATCGCGTCCAAAAAGTGGACAAAAAAAACGGTAACAACGCCAGAAATGATCCGAAAAGTGAAGCCCACGCCGCAGTGGTAGAAAAATTGCTCGTGAGCTGAACATATCGCGAGAACGGATACAACACATATTAAAAAATGAGCTTGGACTAAAGCCATTGAAGTTCCAAAAAGTGCAAGAGCTCACCGATGCACAAAAAAAGTTAGACTGGAAAGAGCCAAGGAGTTGCTTCGCTTGCACGAAAGTGGCCAGTTACCGAATTTGGTTTTCTCCGATGAGAAGCCATTCCAAATTGAGCAGTTTGTGAACAAACAAAATGATTGGGTTTACTTGCCAAAGAGGTCAGCTGAAAATTTACACCTTCGATTGGCCACCAGAACTCAAGCGCCGCCGATGGTAATGGTGTGGGCCGCCGTAACGGCCGATGGTCGCTCCCCGCTCGTATTCATCGACCATGGGGTCAAAATAAATGCCGAATATTATCGGGAAAATTTCCTAAAGACAGTATTGAAGCCCTGGGCTGACAAAAAATTCGGCTGCAGACCGCCATCGCACTCAGCACGCGTCAGCCAAGAATGGCTTAAAAAGGAGGTTCCTCGCTTCATTTCTACCGCACAATGGCCACCAAGATCTCCGGATCTCAATCCGTTGGACTTTTGCGCCTGGGACATTTTAAAGAGTAAGGTTCGCACTAAAAAATACCAAAGTATCGATCATCTCAAGACGGCGCTTCGCCGGGAATGGGCCAAAATACCGCAGAGCCACTTTCGTGCAGCGTGTGATGGCTTTGTCGGCCGTTTGAAGGCCATAATTCGTGCCAAAGGTGGCCAATTCGAACAAATCTAAACTGTTTCTAAAATTTTATGTTATTTCCGACATTTTTTGCTTTTGAACAATAAAATTTAAAAAAAAATTAAAAAAATATAGCGCAACAAAGTAAGCATTACATATCAGCCACCCTGTATATGACAGATATAACAAGTAAGAAATTTCAGTCGGTTAAACCGTCTACGGTATACCCTCACTTTGTGAGCAATGTACATAGGCACGGGTATTTGTACTAAAGGGTGGTCCAAAACGTCCGCACGATGTTATAAAAATTTTAAGAGAATTATCTCAATATCTTTTATTGTGATAGAAGGATTTATGACAGTCATGTGTGAAACAAAATATCGACCAAATTCCTTTCACCGAGTCGGTGGCATACCTCTATCCGATGGTCCATATTTTCTATTGAGACATAATTGAGGTTCAACGTCGTTAATGTGCCGAATAATCTTATTTTTCAGCTCTTGAATTGTTCTTGGCTTCTTGACGTATACATTTTTCTTTTAAGTATCCCCAAAGAAAGAAGTCCAACTGTGTCAAATCACATGATCGTGGCGGCCAATTAAGATCACAACGACGTAATATTTATAACAAGGTCATTGAATTTCTCGCGCTAAAAGCCATTGTTTCGTTGGCTGTGTGGCAAGAGGCACCATACTGTTGGATATACGATATTTCAAGTCTTTGTATGTACTGGTATTAAAGTTATAACCTGTTAACTTTTTGTACAAAATGGTACTTTTGCGTTGGAAGTACCAAAAGGGGCGTGATAATAAAGCCAATTTTTCGACAGACCGAAGGTACCATCAATCTCCACCAGCTCAAAATTATAATTTCTTATTCTTGTGTAAAATCATGGCTACCAAAGATCTGAGCAACTTGCAGGTTTTCACCAATAGATGCCTACGAAGAATATTGAAAATATTCTGGCCTTCAAGGATATCGAATTCACAACAAAAGGAAGTCATGTCTAAAGATGTTACCCTCAATGCAATAGACAGGAACTCACAAGGCAGCAGAAGAAGTGGACGGCCGGCCCATATTTGACGAAGATAACTAGAGTTACAGACTTCGAGGTCAGACAAAATGTGGAACGAAATGGAAATGCATAACATAAATAGAGGTGATTGGAAGAAGTTTGCTGATTACACTGTGCAACAGTGAAAAAAATACACGGACTTGACAGTATAGGTTCGATTCTACTATCAAAGGGTAGTATAACCCTATACTCGGTTTGGCGAAATTGGTGACCAATTTTGTTTTATGGGCCTCCAAAGATTCTGAAAATCAGTGGACACCTCGTTTTATGGGTTTTTGTGTTAAGATTTGGGCTTTGGTGTGTTCCGACTCATATAGTAAAATTTTATGGCGAACATTTTTGTAGAACATTTCATCCCCGCCCTCCCCCTTTTAAGTGGTGTTTTTTACGATTTGTTAAAATGGGGCAAAAATTACAGTTATGTGGGGGAGCTAGAGGGTTAAAATGTTCCACAAAAATATGGCCTTAATATTTTCTATAAAGTTGCTGTACATGCCCTGTACCAAAAAATATATTTTTGTTACAAAACGGTGAAATACTAACATTTTTGGGGTACAATGTGGTTTTTTGATCTATTTAGGGTGCCTAGACACTTTCAGATTGTATTGATATGTTTACAAAAAATTTTCAGATTTACGTTGGCTACAATTTTGCTAGTGAAAAATTATGACTCCCCGGAAGTTACGCTGAAAAAAGTGAAAAAAAAATATTTTTTTCCTTCACTTTTTCCAAAAAAAGTGCCGGAAAATTTTTTTTTCGCAAAAAATGCTAAGAATCTTTGTTCAGCATATTCTTAGCTACATTACATATTCTTAGCTACATGACAAAAGCTGATGACACCTTTTTCGAGGGGCCCACTGATTTTCAGAAACTTTGGGGTCCATAAAAAAATTCGTCACCAATTTCGCCAAACCGAGTATAGGGTTATAATACCCTTTGATAGTATAATCGAACCTATACTAACAAGTCCGTGTATTTTTCAAAAAGTGTTCATTTGTTGCATAGTGTTATAGGAACTATACAAATATATATTAGAGTGGCGTCAAAAAAAAAATTTCGCGTTATTCAAAACTTATATGAAAGATTGGTTTGTTTTAATTATATTTGCAACATATTTCGCTTCTGCATTCGCAAAATTAGGGCTATTCTCGGCTTAAATAACTTCTAAACATCAGGTTTTCCTTAAATAAAATTGGCAATTTTTTCTTTTAGGAATTGCCCACTGGACATTAAAATATGGACCATTATTAATAGGCCGACCTGACTTACTTTAAAAAAAATTGCAATATAAAGCAGGAATGTAACGAATATTCGCATAAGCGAAAGCGAATTATTCGCATCATTTTTAACATTCGCAAAAAAACAGTTTTGAAATATTCGCTTTTGCAAAAATATATTTCATGTATATATTCCAATGCATACACCCTTGATGAATTATCGTGCCAAATTTTATTAAAATAAAAACGGTAATTTAAAAAATTTTTATTTTTGATACATTTGCTTTGGAATTGCCCAACTACAATACATACATTGCATTTAAATGACAGAATGTTGGAATGAATCTAAATTGTTCGCATTCGTAAATCAATTTTTGAATATTCGCTTCGAATTCGAAAAAACAAAAAACGTATTATTCGTTTTCGCATTCGCTTTTGAAAAAGGTATATTTAACTTTTCGCAAGAGCTACATTTCAATATTCGCATTCGCTTTCGCTAAAGCCACTTTCGTTTCATCCCTAATATAAAGTCACATTTTTTTTATTTTACTGTAATTTTTATTGCATTATTACAAAATTGCAAATAACATCTACAATTTTGGTCCGATTTTCTCTTTTCATGGTTCGGGATAAAAGTGCTGATCTCTAGGTTTAATTCGTAAAAAAATTAACCCTATCCAGGCCTTTAACTTTTTATTTGATTGTTGGTCCCAAATTTAAAGCGAATTAATTGCCATGAAAAGCTGAAATTTTTAAGAAGTTCAAATTTAACTGAAAATTAAAATTCAAAGTCAAAAAATATAACGATGTTTCTAGATTTGGGCACATATTTCGAATTAAATTTATAAAATTGCTATTTTCGTGATAATTTCAGCTTTTGAGGTTGAAATAATGTGTGCAGGATTATTTTTATTGCAATCAATTCGCTTTACCCCATTTGATACCAGCAATCAAATAAAAAGTTTACGGCCTTGAAAGGGTTAATTTTTTATAAGAATTAAATCTAGAGATCAGCAGTTCTATGGTAAACCATGTAAAGAGTAAATACGAGTAGGACCAAAATTGTAGATGTTATTTCTGATTTTGTAAAAAGAGCTATAAAAATTGCACTAAAATTGAAAAAAAAAATGCGACTTTATATTGCAATTTTTTTAAAGGAAGTCACGCCGCCCTTTAAATAATGGTCCAGATTTTAATGTCCAATGCCCAATTCCGAAATGTAGTAAAAATCTAATTTTTAGAGCTTATTTAAGCCGAAAATAGTCCCTAACGATACACGATTCAACAACGCATTGAAATTATTAAAATTCACTACAAAAAAGGTGAAAATCTTGCAGTCACAGTTCGCAAAACTAAAGCATTTTTGGGTCGTCGTGAAGCACCTTGGCGGACCGCAATACAGAAATTGGTGGAAAAAATCGAGCTGCTGGGACAAGTTAGTGATGTGAACACTGATGTGAACACTGGTCGGTCATATTTAAACAACCAGTGCAAAGCTACCAGTGGGAACCAGCTGCTACACAGATGGGTCCAGGCTAGGAGGAAGGACGGGTCTGGGACTTTTTATTGATGAACCAGAAGTCGAACTTTACTTCCGCCTCCCAGACCATAACACAGTATTTCAAGCAGAAGTTCGAGCAATCACGGAGTGTGTTAACTGGCTCAGTAATACCACAAAGCCTAAATATGCCAACATATTCACAGATAGCCAAATGGCGATCAAAGCAATAACATCGGAAAAGGTCAAATCCAGAACAGTGTTACACGCTGAAAAAAAATCGCTTCTGTAGTATATTGTCCCAAACATATTCGGCTTGAAACATATATATGTTTAGGGTACACTCTAAACATATAGTATTTGGTACACACAAACAAATTTATATTTGGGAAGATGTTGTTCTAAACAAATCTTTGTTTACATCGCAATATGTGTTTACTTTGGACGATTGTTTTCCGAAGCAAATAATTATTTGCATTTAAGTATTCAGAAAATACCTAAATTGTGTTTAATATTTCAGTAATTCAAACCTAATTTTTTAGAAAATTTTCAGTCGTAAAAATTGAAATCGTATAATCTTCGATCGAAATATATTACTTGGAGGATTGACAACTAATGATGGCTTAGAATACTCATAAATTTTAAATGATTGATTTAAAACAGAAGTTACTGCTGCATTTTGTATTATAACTGGGTGTTCAATTCGAAACCAAAAAAAATTAAAACTGAAATTCGAAAAATTCAACAAAAGTTTCGAAAATATTTTTTAAATAAAATATGTTTGGAGAAATTCCGAAACAATAATTTTATTTGTATTCAAACACATATTTTAGTTAAGATACTTAGTTTGCAAATATTATATGTTGTAACATATTAATATATGAGTTCCAAATATATTTTATTGATTTTCAAATAAAATTTATTTGCTCAGAAATACATAATATTTAAAAATTTGTGTTCCAAATATATTTCCTTTCGATTCAAACATATCAAAAAAGGCGATTTTGCCCCGTGTAGACTTAAAAGAACGATAAAAAATCAACTGCGTATTTTCTGGGTACCGGGACACAACGGAGTGATTGGAAATGAACGAGCAAACAGCTTGGCTTCAAAGGGCAGAGAACTTCGAGTAACAAACTTGGAAAATTGGAAACCTTTCGAAGCCACGAAGGATGAGTTGAAGCACTGGGCAGTGATGGCTCACAAAACTGTGTGGAATAGAGCAACTGTAGGAGCATCTGCAAAGATACTGTGGGGTGACCCAAATGAGAAGAAAACCAGTAGTTTTCTGAAACTAAACAAGATCGAGATTAGTAAGATGATAAGTGTTCTATCGGGACACTCAAGCTTACAGGCACATCTTCATCGCATAGGACTAGCAGAAAACGACGAGTGCAGGGCATGCAGGGAAAACATCGAAACGATAGAACCTTTTCTGTGTCACTGCCCAGCTTTCACACATGCAAGATCCCGATATTTCGGTTCCGACATATTGCCAGACTTGACTCATCTCAGAGGATATGACTGGAAGATACTGAGAAAATACGTGTCTAGTACCGATTTTCTGTAATCCGTGGGGTATGAAAATCATAAATAAGGAGCGCACAACAGGCCGAACCACTGGCTTAAGTGTATGTCCATGGACATGAGACGTTTTAAACGTCTCCTCTATTCAACCTAACCTAACCTAACCTAGTGATGTGAAGAATAAAACCCGTGCACGTCGCTCAAGAACAACTGAGAATATTGCTGCTGTAGCCCAAAGTGTTGAAGAAAACCCAGGTTTGTCCATTCCTCGTCGTTCTTTGGAATTGGGCATTTCACAAACGTCATTACACCGTATATACTGTATACAGGCTTATACAGTTCAGTTAACACAATAACTCAAGCCGAAAGATCATCAACAACGTCTTGACTTTGCTGATTGGTTCCTTGGAATGCATGAAAATGATCTGGAACTCCATCGAAAAATCATCTTGACTGATGAGACCCATTTCCACCTCGGTGGCTACGTCAACAAGCAAAATTGTCGCATCTCGGGCTCGGAAAACCCAAGAGTTATTGTTGAGAAGCCTCTCCATCCTCAACGTGTGACTGTTTGGTGCGGTTTATGGTCCGGCGGGGTCATTTGACCTTACTTTTTCGAAAATGAGGTTGGATCAACAGTTACGGTGAAAGGATTGCGCTATCGAGAGATGATTAATCATTTTTTATGGTCGGAGTTGGATGGTATTGATCTGGACAACGTTTAGTTTCAACAAGACGGCGCTACGTGCCACACAAGCAACGAAACCATTGCTCTGTTACGGGAAAAGTTTCCGGGCCGTGTTATCTCTCGAAGAGGTGATCACAATTGGCCACCGAGATCTTGTGATTTAACACCCTGCGACTTCATGAAAAGGATATGGTCCTGTAAGTGTGGTCGTGGTGGTCATTTGGCTGATGTTATTTTTCATTATTAAAGGCATACCTTCCTCGTTATTATAAAATAAACATCCGATCATTTATCTCAAAAAATGACCTTTTTCTTTGAATACCAAAATAACACCTCTTGTTGAACAACCCTTTAGTACCAAGAGTCTAGAGAAAGGTGGCCGTTATTGGCACGCCTTTTTGGTACCTTCCACACAAATGGACCGTTTTGTTCCAAAAAATAGCAGCTTATAACTTCAATACCAGTGCATATAAATTCTTGAAGTTTTGTACCGTGTAATGCTTTTGTAGTACCTAGAGTCCACATAAAAATAGGCGTTATTGACACGCCCCTTTTGGTACATCCCACACAAATCTATCATTTTGTACCAAAAATAAACAGCTTTTAACTTTAACTTTAACCAGAACATAGTTTGAAGTTATTAAATGTATTTTAAATTGATAATAATTTAATTAAAACAAAAAATTAAATCAATTTACGATTATTTTTTTGGGACTAAATGTAAGGGGATTCATAAGTTGGTTTACCCGACTGAACTTTCTTACTTGTTTATACTAGGTTCAGTGAGTACTTCCGAAGTAAGAATTGTGACCCGCAAATACTTATTCGACCTTATGAAGAATGAAAATATGCCCAATTTGGAAGAAAAGGTGATTTTTTTCAAAAACAAACTTTTATCGCATGAAGGGTGCACAGCCGACCAATTTGAGAGCTTGAAAAGCAGTTGCAACCATTGATTGATCTTACTGTTAGACGTTTATCTGAATTTCTGACAGTTGTCCTATTAACATTGACGGCTAATGAACGAGATATTTTAAATATTGAGCGTTTTCACACTAGCCGACACGACACCGACAACTACATCAGTGGGAGCGCAAACTCATACAATTATAAGGAGAATCTAAGCTATTGAAAATCGTTGGAAAAGGTATATCGAGCTAAAAGGAAATTATGTTGATAAATGAAACAAAATTTTCCCAAATTTGTTGTGTTTTCTTTGTTAGGTCGGCTAATTTCGTACAGTTCCAATAGTCACTTTGTAACCAAAATTCGGTGAATAACTGGTGGATTTACATAAAAATTTGGAGACAATTATGTATAATTCAAACGAATTGCAGAAAATCGGTTTAGATTTAGTAATAACCTGTTTATATATGCATATCCCGATTTTGAATCTACAAATAAAATTTATGGAAAAATTATTTATATTAGGAAACAACATTGATAAAACTTTACAATATTTCCTCTCATTCTGCTCTGAAAGGATAGTATAGGATCATATAGTGGCCTCCGACCGACCTTAGCTCTTCCTTAGTGTTATTCAAAAGAAAAACAATTTGTTGTTTTTACGGATGATCGTCCAATTTGCTGGTCTCAGAAGACCCCTCACCTTTACCATGCTGACCTTCATTCCCAAAATGTAGCTAACTTCAGAAGCAAATATACATGTCAAACAGCATGTGTAATTGAATTGAAGAAACAAACACGGCCTTTATGTTAAAGGTGGGGGTGTAAATTGCAAAGTACATTCGTTCCCCTTGCCCTCATAAGGGGCATATGGAATTCGAAGCGGCCAAGCCAAACTAATGCAGTCTATTTTCACTTACATTGTTCTACACATCCATTCACATTCATTCACCAAAGAACAATTATTTTTTGTTTTCTCTCTCTCTTTACTGCTGTTGCAGTATTTTCCATTTTCATCATATCTGTGTTTGTGTTGGTTGGATTTACTTTTATTTTTCTTCCAAAAGAAGAGGGATAAACACAACTGTTCCACTGAACGACCTTAAGTTGAGGAAAGTACCCTACTCCCCCACTATGCGATTAGCACACTCACACGCATCACAGCAAAGGGAGAGCTTCTTGGAGTGGAAAGCAAAGGAGTTTGTTCTTCTGTGCATTGCATCGCTTCGCATCTGGCATCTGTGTTTTGCGTTTTAATGGCATGTCGGGGGAGTGCAATTAAATTCGAAATTCTGCAGCGCTATTGCAATGTTTTAGAGTTTTCCACGCTTCTCTAAGTCTCTGCTGGGGCGTTGCATTAAAAGCTGCACTACTTCATTCTATAACACCCTCACCAGCTAGCCCAGTGTACTCCACACGTTGCAGCAGCTCTAACTATCTCATCTAAGCAACAGCAGAAATATTTCCTCCTCCTCTACCTTCTGATTTTCGGGTAAAACATATGCATGATGAATGGATGCAGTGGTGGCGGAGACTGCTACGGGAGTTGCCTTGAATTGGTTGCAGTTTGTTTTGTTTAGAGCTCTGCTGTGCTGGTGCACTGGAGCTCCTCTAGTGAAAGAAAGCATTCATCGACACTGACGTGTTTTGCGAGTTGATGCACAGTGTTTGGAGACCACATTTAGAAAGCGGTTAGAACGCAAATGTTGCTGAGTTGATTGAAAAATATACAAAGGATAGTATATAAGTCTGATACAATTTTATCTGACACTTCCCTAATGTTTATTATTTTGAAACGACTAGTAGAATTATGCATTTTTATTGAATTTGAGAAAATAACTGTTATGTTCAAAGTAACTTCAAATCATCTAAACCCTAACCAGTAAGGAAAGGCAGAAAGTTGGCCGGGGCCGACTATATAATACCCTACATCTCCCTAAACTATGTGTTAAGGGACATTGTGATAATTTTTTGGCATAACTGGTTTCGTTTCAGTTAACAAAGTACTTAGCTCCACCAGTACAACTTATATATCGCTTTGATACCAAATCGGGAGGAACATATATATGGGGGATACATAAAAATCTGAACCGAATTTTAACAAATTTGTTCAATCATGTATTAAGAAACCTCTGTCTTTCGAATTTCGTATTGATCGGATGTCCAACCCAGTTTTTACAGCGCATACATGTTGGGGTAACATTTATATGGGGCTATATCTAAATCTGTACCGATTTTAACCTGTTTCAATAAGGATCGTTCTTGGGCCAAAAATAAGCACTGTGAAATAAATTTCATCACAATCGGACCATAAATAAGACCTGTACTTTGATTACAACGATACATCTACAGACGGACAGACATGGTTCAATCCACTCAGGAAGTGATTCCAAGTCGATCAGTATAATCATCGATGGGTCTTTCTCTTCTACTTTTGGGTGTTACAAACAAATGCACAAACTTATATTACCCTCCACCACAGTGTGATGTAGGTTATAAAAATGGTTATTGGAGTTGGAACATCTGGATGCCATTTTCGGAAATTTCTCAATAAACTGTGCATTTCAATATACAGGTATGACATTATGTATTTATTTCTAACGCCCAGAAAGAGAAGAGAACAATTCTTAGTTTATTGTACCGATCGGTTCTAATTCTGTACCGTTTGAACGTGCTTTACGAAAAATAGAGGACTATCGGCCATCCCCATAGGAGCATAAATGTTTTTATATAGTCCCCATATAAACAATGCTAAGTGCAAAAGGGTAGCTTTTCATGAGAGGCGATGAAAGTTTGATGAATTTGTTTAAATTTTGTGTGAAATTCTTTTATAATGCAAATCGAATGACCTGTACTGTTTTGTGAAAAACTTTTGATTGGGTTGACGGATAGACACCAAATTTTGACTGGATATAATTTGGAATATTTAAGGATTAAAAAAGCAAACTCCCTAAGTCGACTTAGCATGTTTTAGAATGGAGGTATCGATGTGATTCAGTTACAATATGCCTATTAAATTTTTTGCAATAGGCAGAATATATGGTCTCAAACCAAAAGCAAATTCTGACTAAATAACAAAAAAATAGCCCAACAATAAACTATAACAACAATTTTTTTCCTTCAAATTTACAGGCCCGCTGTTTTCTAAATAAATAATATATTGAAAAATCCTATGTACTTTACTATTTACTACTTATTTATATAATGTATGAGTAAAAATAAAACGAGGGTGTCAAAAAATTTTAGAATGTCAAAATTTGTTGGACATTTTTTAATAATCTGGTTGAGAATTTGGAGAAAAAAATAAACTATTTGCAAAACGGTTCAAATAGTTTTATTTTTTCCAAATTCTCAACCAGATTATTAACAAAATTTCCAAAAGATCTTGACCCTCCAAAAATTTTTGACACACTTGTTTTATTTTCACCCATTTATAAGCAAAATCTACCGAAATCATCATAATTAAAAAAAATACGGGAGCTGTGTGCCCGGCTGTCACGAAAAATCAGATACGCCTTCGTAACAACGCCTTTTGTATTTTTTACAGATAATGATATGTCCAGTAATTGCCCTTTTTCCAAAAAATAGTTTTATTTAATACTTATCTCGAAAAATTCAAATAAAGGCCTATTTTCTGGCCATTAGAGTGGACTTAAAAAAGAGTGTTCTTTAACCCAAAAACAAACATTTGAGGAAACACGGGGTATTTTTAGATATAGCCTCCACATTTTCGTTTTGCATCTAAACACTGCAGAAGTCATGTGATCTTAAAAATGTTTATTGATACAATGACGAGTTTTCGTCAATTTAAAGAAAATAGGCCTACATTTAGATATAGCGTTACAAGAGCCACATTTGTGCGGAGATTCTGAATCCTTGAACGTAGTTTTCGCTAGAATTTAAATACATCACTGAAATGAACGAGCAAACCGGAATCTACAGATAGTACCATTACACATAGGAGAAGTGGCCTCAACAAAATTTGGCGGAAATCCGTTTAGGGCCATTTTGTCCGTCTGTCTATTTGGCTAGTGCCAACGATAACTTTCGACATGTGTAACTAAGATAATAGATTAACTTCTTCGAGTACCTCCCCCACGAAGGGTGGAAATTTAGTAAAATATTTCTTATCTCATAATATTTATACTACTACCCAGAATCTTTCATAATTCCACAAATAGTATTAATATCTTGGACGCTGTCATCTTGAGAAAAATGGGCGAAGTTGGACCATTTTGCACAAAAAGTTAACGGTTTATAACTTGGACTTCAGTCCATACAAATACTTAAAATTTTGTGGAGTGTAAAGCCTTTACAGTACCTATAGTCTCGGGTATAGTAAAATGGGCGTTATTGGCACAATCCTTTTGGTACCTCTCAAAAAAATGGCCAAAATAAAAAAATATGAAAAATTATACAACTCATTCGATTGATACAACCATCGATTTAGTTGCAATCATTTTTATTTGATCGTATCCATGTTATTATTGGTGTTTCAACTATTTATATATAAATACAACCGACATACGGTGTAGGCAATATACTTTTTGTTGCTAGTACTATTTTTTTTATTGTTACAATCGTATTCCAACCAATTATTTTCCAGGGTGTTAACAACTATTTCCACGTTAAAGTGATATTCTCAACATTTGTTGCCCTCTTTCGTTTAAAGGGTATCACGGCCCTATCGGGCTTGTACTTCAAAATCTGAAACAAGTTTCATAAAATAGTTTGCCTCAATCTACACAAAAAAGTTTTTAGGTCTTGGACAAGAACCATTTTTTGTTACATAGCGTTATTATTGAAATATGTAAATGAAAACCGGTTGGGGTTTATACATATATGGCCCAATATAAGTAATCGATCTGAAATTTAAGCGTTACTGTTAAGAAACAGAATTTTCAATCGATCGATATAGATTCAACGAATTGACAGATCAATAAATACAAAGGAGGATAAAGATAACATAAAGCTTTAATACTCTTTTGCAATTAGTTAAAGTAGTTTTTGGTGATATAAGCATAAGTTTTAATTGTGATATTTTCAATTATTTATTATATTAATTATGTGCTGTGAAGTCCCGCCTTTTAATTTTAATAAATAATGACCAAATAATAAAGTTAAAACCAGTGCAATATCTATAAATATCTAAAAAATATCTATTTTACCAACAGAATTCACAAATAAAAAACATCACTCCTGATGAAGTTGGAAATAAACCAAGGAAACTTTGAGTGCAACATAATAAATTACTTTTATTTTTATTCAAAAAAGCATCTGACCAACAAGCCCGACAACAGCATTACCACAAAATAGAAATCACAAACAACACTACAAGATATTTAAAAGATGCGAGGCAACATCGGCAAATTTTTCTGCAGCTGATAGCGACAAATAGACAATTAATATTTGTGGAATTATAGAAAATTCGGATATGCAGGAGAATCAATATTTCACTATCGCGCGCACCTGACAGATGGACGGACATTGTTCAAATGACTTAGAATGGCTTAAAACGGAGTTCCACCGAACATACTCGTAATCTTAGGTCACTGCTTCGATGTATAACACTTTTGGCCCGTTGCAAATGATATATTCCTTCCATCACTCTGTCGAGTGTGAGGGAAATCTGTCAATAATTAAATGTAGCCACCACATTTGGATTTTTCGTCTCAACGTTAAAGCATTCATATTTTTATATTTTTTTAAGATATTTTCCTCTTTTTACAAAGCAAATGTTTCATTAGAGTGTCTAACTTTTTCTTTAACACTTTTTGGGCCAGATAAAATATTCAAAATATAAAAATGACATTGAAATTCAATCAATAATAATCTTTTTTGTCGATTTCGAAATTTATTCGTTTTTTTAGCCATCTTTGTTGAAAAATTTTTTAGTTGAAGTTTTTGATACAAGTATTAATTTCATGCCCCAATTACAGCAGTTTATTTATAATTTGATAAATCTTTAGAGCACTTATATATATCCAATTGACTTCGGAAACGACCATAACTTCCGCCTGTTTGAAATTTTAAAATGTACACTTCACATCCGTTTTTAAGCAGTCGAAACAAATACTTTAAAAATTATCTCTACTTTCGATAGACCTCCCCCTCTCATCTAATCCGAAACACTGTGTTTGTTCATCACAATTGTTGTCAAAAGAAAGTTAAATAAAAACAAGTAAAAGTAAAACAAACAAACCAACAGAGAATAAAAAGGTAGAAAACGGAAAACAGCAGTCAGCATTCATAAATAATACACCGAAAATTACACCAGAAGGGAACTATAATGACCTTGGACATTAACCGAGGGTTTATCTAATGCTCGATAAAGGAACGGAAGCCATAAACAGTGGCACTGGCAGTGGCAGTGCCCGCAGCGGCACACCGTATCCGCTGTAGTCCAAACACACTTTCAAGGTACACTCTGGGAGCTGAGCTGCTGAGCCTCGTGCCACGACTTCCACTCTGGGTAAACATAAACATGGACGTGAACGAGGACGTGGACGTGGACGAGGACGTAAACTTAGACGTGAACACGTTGCATCAAAAAAACACTCACTCACGACACACACTCTCGAAGGTCCTTTTTGAAGGCCTGTTCTTTTTTCACAATTTACTCGTATTTATTCCGTTTAATTTTTTTCAAAACTTTTTCAGATTAAACTATTATTCTTAATTTTTCAGCTGTTTAAATTTTGTTTGCCTTTTTTGAATTTCTGTTAAATTTCACTTCCACATTTCACTTTCGTCAAACGTTTTTTTCGTTTCGTTTTTGTTTTGTTTTTTCGGCCTTTATCGTTCTAAGCGCTTAAAGCCTTGATCTTCCCGTAACGCGGCGTCATCATCATATTCTTCCGTATGCACGTCGTATCCTTTGCATTGGCGTTTGAACACTGTTCGCCAGGAAAACGTATTCACTCTGAGTTCACATCCAGATGCTTGCCCGAAATTTACTTTCGTTTTGGACTTTCCTTGGTTGGCGGGTCCATCAGCACATAATTTCCACATGAATTTTCTGATTAGTTTCACACTCCCAACCGCATCCACCATGACATCCACAACATTTGTGTTGAGTGTGCGCATTGCAGAGACAGACCACACGAAGGATTCCGCCAACAAAAAGAGCATAAGGATATGCCACATTGGCTGCAGAGAACACATGTATTTAGTTTGTGGCAGGACTTGACTAGGGCAGCACGTGTCGTGAACGAAAAATGGGTGGGTTAGGAATACAACTCGTATTTAGGATTGTCTTAGGAAATCACGCAATTTTGATTGCGAACGACTGCAAATGTAATGCTATGTGAATTTCTCCGCAGGTCATAATGTGGAAAAACAAATATGTATGTTGTTTTAAGCATTTTTTACGACCGTATGCACTTGCCAGTTTCAAGGTTTTTCTACATACAGCTAATTTATTAAAGTCCATTAAAGAAAGAAACATTTTGTATTTGCGAATAAAGTCTCAATACACGTGTAGAATTGAATTACAAATTTATAGATGGAACGTATATGATATAAATAAAATTGTATTGGTACTACAGAATTTCTTACTTTAAAGGGAGATTCGTGATCAGATTTTTAAGGTAGAACAATTGTTTAATATAGGGCTCAAGCGTTTTCACAACGCAGCTCCGCTGAAGTATACTGAATTGATTGTGCCCCAAAAACCATAACACTATGCAACAAAATGTTTTTTCTTTCCCAGACCTAAAATTTGTTTGTTGTGTAGATTGAGGCATACTATTCCATAAGAGGTCAGAATTTTTTATATTAACCTATTAAATTTATTTTTGGCAAAAAAGTTTAAAATATTGCTAAAGGGTAAAATTCGATATCGCTGTCATTTATTTTTTGAAAACAGTTTTTTGTGAAAAATTCATTTCTGGGTTCTACGAATATTTTAATTGCTCTTGGACGGCTGAAGAGATTTTTACAAAGTTTACGTCGTTTAAAAGAGAACATAACGGGCCATTTTATGGATTTTTTCAAACCAATTCGTAACTGTCTTTTTTAAAAAAAAATTGCTCTCCCTCGATTTTTCACAAATCCAAAACAGTACTTGTATTTTCTGGGCTCAATATTCAGAATTTTTTCTTCCGTTTCTGCAAAGCACCGCGTGCAAATTGCATACACAAGGATTTTAAAAATTCATAAGTGCAGAAACAGAAAAAATGTGTCCTAAAATTAGCAGGCCAAACTTACGTCCATAACTTTTACAAATATTGGGTCACCGTAAATCTAATAACTGATTCGCATTTGTGAAAGTCGGGTGCATATTCTGTGTAAATTTTAAAAAATCGAAGGTGGATCAATTTTTTAAATTAAAGTCTTAAAAAAAATATGATAGCGAAATTATACGAACGTTTTTTAAAAAATTTCGTATAAAATGTCTCTTTCAAACGACGTAAACTTTGTAAAAATCGGTTCAGTCGTTCAAGAGCACATACAAATTTAGTAAAAACCAATAACACTATGCAACAAAATTGTTGTCGAAATAAAAATAAAAAATTTAAAAAGTTATTTTTTGAGTTTTCCTATTTAAACAATATGAGTCATAACTTATACATTTATCCATAGAATATGAAATGTTTTCTTCGTTAGGATGATAGCTTTCAAAAAATGGAACAAACATTTGTTTCTATTTTTATACCCTACACCACACTGTGGTACAGGGTATTATAAGTTTGTTTCACGGCAGATGTTTGTAACACCTGAAAATAACACAGCTAGACCCACCTTAAAGTATACCGATCGACTCAGAATCACTAGCTGAGTCGATTTAACGATGTCCGTCTGTCCATGTAAAGTTGTTCGTCGACTACAGGTCGCAATTTCACTCCGATCGTTCTGAAATTTTGCAGTTTAGAGTATTTCGCGGCTGTTCAGATCGCTATTGAATTTGGTTGAAATCGGTTCAGATTTAGATATAGCTCCCATATATATCTTTCGTCCGATTTGGCCTTTAGTCCTATAGAAGCTGTATTTTACATCCAATCGTTTTGAAATTTAGAATGGTAGAGTTTCTTGATCCATGAACCAACATTGCCGAATTTGAAGAAAATCGGTTAAGATTTAGCTATAGCTCCCATATATATGTTTCGTCCGATTTGTCCATTTAGTCCTATAAAAGCTGTATTTTACATCCAATCGTTTTGAAATTTAGAATGGTAGAGTTTCTTGATCCATGAACCAACATTGCCGAATTTGAAGAAAATCGGTTAAGATTTAGCTATAGCTCCTATATATATGTTTCGTCCGATTTTGCTCTTTAGTCCTGAAGAAGCTGTATTTTACATCCAATCATTTTGAAATTTTGAATGGTAGAGGTTCTTGATTCATGAACCAACACTACCGAATTTGAAGAAAATCGGTTAAGATTTAGCTATAGCTCCCATATACATATATGTTTCGTCCGATTTGGCCCTTTAGTTCTATAAAAGCTGTATTTTACATCCAATCGTTTTGAAATTTAGAATGGTAGAGTTTCTTGATTCATGAACCAACATTGCCGAATTTGAAGAAAATCGGTCAAGATTTAGCTATAGCTTCCATATATATGTTTCATCCGATTTGGCTCTTTAGATCCAATAGTTTTTATACCCCACACCACACTGTGGTACAGGGTATTATTTAAGTATAAAATGTCCCAAAAGTAAATTTATGTAAACAATTTATACATGAATTACAAAATTTATATATCAGAGTTATTCAATATTATGAGAGTGGTGTAGGGTATTATATAGTCGGCACCGCCCGACTTTAGCCTTTCCTTACTGGTTTATGGTTTTTTTCGTGCCAGCAAAAACGATGTTTTTGAAAAAAAAATTATTTTATTCTAATTGTTTAAACGGCAGATCTCCAATCTCTAAATGGTATGTCGGCTTAATCAAGCTTATACTTAAAAAATATGAGTCAAACAGATAATTACCATGAAAATTAGAATCCAAAAAAAAATTCTAAATTATTATAACATTACCATAAAAAAAATAAGTTTTGGTTTTTTAATTGTATTTTAGTAACTTTAGTATTAGGACTGTATTTTTGAAGTATACGTCATATTTCATACTTTTTACTATGGCCATTTTGTTTGACCAAAAGAGGCGTGGAAATAACGGCCATTTTTAATTGGATTATATTTACGATTTACCTTTTGTGCAATGGTCCATTTGTATAGGAAATACACAAAGAGATGGGGTAAAAACTCCCATTACGCTGTGCGGCGGGGTTTCTGGCAACCGTTAAAAGTTATATCGGCCAAAAAAAATTATACGTATCCTGGCGTTTCGCTGCGTCACGTCTGGGAATCGAGATATGTCGATTTCAAGTTGGTAAGTATCATATAGGGGTATTTGTCTCGTTTGTTTGACATAACTCGAGAAAGACAAGTCCGATTTTGCTCCAAAACATTTAGAAAAATTAAGAATAACAGTTACTTAAAATTTTAAAAACAGAAAATTCATGTGGAAATAGATGTGTAGCAACTGTCGTTTAAACTATAAGAAAAAAATAGATTTTTTCCAAAAAAAAATTTTTGTTGGTACAAAAAAAAAAAAAATAGAAAAATAATCGCAAAAATATTATATCTTCCATTTTCTGAATGCTTGCATACATGCATAGAAGAAAACAATGGCTATTGGCAAAAAATCTATGTATAAATATATATATTATGACCCATATTATAAAAATAGAGAACTTCAGAAAAGTCATTTGTGTGGGAGACACAAAACGGGGCGTGGTAATAACGCCCGTTTTTAAATATACAATTTAAAACGGACAAAAATTTTAAGGTTTTTGTATGTGCAGGAATCAAAATTGGGTCAGAATATTTAATATCGACCTATGTAGTTTATTTTTGGCTAAAATTTTTATAAGCAGTTACAAATATGTAAAATAAGATCTCGCTATTAATTTTTTTAAAAACATTTTTTTTGAATAAATTTAACTGTTCGTAAAACATAAAAACTCATTATACCCACACTTTAGTAATACGAGGGTATATATCATTTGCTACGGAAAAAAGTGTAACACATCGAATGAGTGACATAAGACCCCAAGTATGTTCGGCGGATATTCGTTTTGGGTCATTTTAAGTCGAATGAGCAATGTCCGTCCGTCCGTCTGTCTGCTGGCTGGTGCGCACTATAACTCTCGAAAGGAGTAACCGATTGACTTTAAATTTGGTATGCGGTATAATTTTTATCTATCTCCGGATGAGTTCGAAGATTGGCTATTTTGGTCCACTCCTTCTAGTACCAAACAAAGGGTTAACTTTTAGTGAAATATTGATTCTTTAATAACATTATACTACTTATTCGAATCTTCTGAAATTGTACACATAATATAAGTATATTAGTCACTATCACCTCGAGAAAAATGGGCGAAGTTGCCGCACCGCACCCCTTTTGGTACCTCCCACACAAATGGACCATTTTGCACCAAAAGTTAACTGCTTATAACTATAATATCACTTCATGCAAATACTTGAACTTTTGTACAGTGTAATACTTTTATAGTACCTATAGTCCAGTGAAAATTGGGTGTAGTTGACATGCCCCTTTTGGTACCTCCCACACAAATGTACTATTTTGCACTAAAAGTTAACAGCTTATAACTTGAATACCAGTGCATAAATATACTTGACATGTAGTGCAGTGTTACTCTTTTATATGTAGTGCCTACAGTCCTGCGAAAAACGGCGGTTATTGCCACACCCCTTTTGGTACCTCTCACACAAATGTACAATTTTATACGAAAAGTTAAGAGCTTATAGCGTGAGTACCAATGTACGAAAATACAACAAAATTTTGCACAGTGTAATATTTTTAAAGAACTTATAGCCCTTTTGAAATATGGGCGTTATCAACACGCTCCTTTTGGTACCTCCCACACAAAATGGCCAAATCATACCAAAATTGAATCTATATATATAAAAATGAAACGGTCCATCTGTGTAATGGCATCACGTCAGAACGGCTGGAGCGATTTGGATGATTTTTTTTTTATTCGATTCTAAATTTTCACGAGATGGTTTATATAGAAAAAAAATTAATTGGACAAAGGGGCGTGGTACCTCCCATACAAATCGCAGGTTAAAAATCCGATATTTCTGCTCCTATTATAGGTATAGTGCTGAAATTTTGTTTGTATGCATTTAATGGCAGATTATGTGAATTTTCCAAAAAATGGGCGGAATCGGACCAATGGGCGTGGCCCCGCCCATATAAGCCAAATTTTGAAATTGAGATATTTTGCACAATTTGTTAGCGAGAGTGCTGGAATTTTGTGTATATGTAAACGGTGGCAGTCTACGTGATTGGTCCAAAAATGGGCGGGATCGGACCAATGGGCGTGGCCCCGCCCACATAGACAAAATTTTGATATCTTGCACAATTTGCTAGCGGGAGTGCTGCAATGTTGCGTATATGTATCTGGTGGCATTCTACGTAATTGGTGAAAAAATGGGTGGGACCGGACCAATGGGCGTGGCCCCGCCCATATAAGCCAAATTTTGAAATTGAGATATTTTGCACAATTTGTTAGCGAGAGTGCTGGAATTTTGTGTATATGTAAACGGTGGCAGTCTACGTGATTGATCCAAAAACGGGCGGGATCGAGCCAAATTTAAAAAATGTGATATCTTGCACAATTTGTTAGCGAGAGACCTGGAATTTTGTGTATATATATCCGTTGGCGATCTACGTGATTGGTCCAAAAATGGGCGGGTTCGGACCAATAGGCGTGGCCCCGCCCACAATGACCAAATTTTGAAATTTTTATATCTTGCACAATTTGCTATCGGGAGTGCTGCAATGTTGTGTATATGTATCTGGTGGCATTCTACGTAATTGGTCAGAAAATGGGCGGGATCGGACCAATGGGCGTGGCCCCGCCCTTATAAGCCAAATTTTGAAATTGATATAACTTGCACAATTTTTTATCTAGAGTGCTGTCATGTTGTAGATATGTATCTGGTGACAGTCCACATGATTGGTCCAAAAATTGGCGGGATCTGACCAATGGGCGGGCCACCGCCCATATAAGCCAAATTTTGAAATTGAATTATCTTGCTCATTTTGTTAGCGAGAGTGTTGAAATTTTGCGTATATGTATCTGGTAGCAGTCTACGTGATTGGCTTTCAAATGGGCGGAATAGGACCAGTGGGCGTGGCCCAGCCCATATTTTGATATATCTTGCAAGTATTATATAGGAAATACATGAACAAAAATGCTCGGTATGCGATAATTACAGCCGCTCACTCCAATACAATCGCAATATGATAATGTGATGCAATATCAATGAAACAAGAATTTGGAAATTTTATAAGTATACATTTCTATTTTCTGGACTTTCCACTGAATTCGGTATTTTTTCATTCAGTGAATTTATTACTAATACCAGTAAGGAAAGGCAGAAAGTCGGGCGGGGCCGACTATATAATACCCTACACCTCCCTAACAATGCGATAAGGGTCATTGCGATAATAATTTGGAATAATTGGTAAATGTATTTTGAACCGATAATCGCAAAATTAAGCAATATTCGTTCCTAAATTGAGAAAAATCTTTCTGGAGAACTTTGTAATGATCGGAAGTAAAGTACAACTTCTATAGCGCTTTGTAACCAAATCTGGAGGAACATATATATGGAGGTTATATATAAATCTGAATCGATTTTCCTAGAATACTCATTCATGTAAAATAGAAACCTGTTTCTGTCGAATTTCGTACTGATCGGATATAAAACACAGTCTCTACAGCGCTTACATGTCAAATTGGGGGTAACATATATATATGGGGGCTATATCTAAATCTGAACTGATTTTCTCCGAATTTTGCGGCATTCCTTCATGTAATAAGAAACCTCTTTCTGCCGAATTTCTTACTGATCGGATATAAAATACAGTTTCTACAGCGCGAATTTTGACATGGGCAGCGAAGCGCACCGGGCTCAGCTAGTATATCATAACTTTAATATACCAGTTCAAATAAACGCTTAAAATTCGGTACAGTGCAATATATTTGAAAAATATTTATACGCCCATTTGTACGAAACTTCACGTACAATAAAAGCATTACGCTTCACAAAATTTCAAGTATTTCTATTGACTGGAATCAGAGTTATAAGCCGTTAACTTTTTGTGCAAAATGGTCCATTTGTATGTGAGGTTCCAAAAGGGGCGTTGCAACTTCGCCCATATTTCTCAATATGACAGAGGCCAAGAAAGATTTTGAGTAATAATAGAAGTTAGGGGATAATAAATATTTCACAAAATTTTGACCCTTCTAGGGGGAGGTTCTCGAAGGAGTGGACCAACATAGTCCATCTTTGACCTTAGACTGAAAACAAATAAAAAAAAATATTGACACATGCCAAATTTGAAGTCAACCGGTTAACCCTGTCGAAAGTCAACGTGACCACTAACCAGACATTGCTCAAATGACTTCAAATGGCCCAAAACAGATTTCCGTCAAATATTATTTTTGGGTCGTCGTGAAGCACCTTTTCTGACCGCAATACAGAAATTGGTGGAAAAATGCGAGCTGCTGGGACAAGTTAGTGATGTGAAGAATAAAATCCGTGCACGTCGCTCAAGAACAACTGAGAATATTGCTGCTGTAGCCCAAAGTGTGGAAGAAAACCCAGGTTTGTCCATTCCTCGTCGTTCTTTGGAACTGGACATTCCACAAACGTCATTACACCGTATCTTGCATAAAGACTTGGGTCTTAAGGCTTATAAAGTTCAGTTAACACAAGAACTCAAGCCGGCCGATCATCAACAACGCCGTGTCTTTGCTGATTGGGTCCTTGAAATGCATGAAAATGATCCGGAATTCCATCGAAAAATCATCTTGACTGATGAGGCGCATTTCCACCTCGGTGGCTACGTCAACAAGCAAAATTGTCGCATCTGGGGCTCGGAAAACCCAAGAGTTATTGTTGAGAAGCCTCTCCATCCTCAACGTGTGACTGTTTGGTGCGGTTTACGGTGTGGCGGGGTCATTGGACCTTACTTTTTTGAAAATGAGGTTGGATCAACAGTTACGGTGAATGGATTGCGCTATCGGGGGATGATTAATGATTTTTTATGGTCGGAGTTGGATGGTATTGATCTGGACAACGTTTACTTTCAACAAGAAGGCGCTACGTGCCAAACAAGCAACGAAACCATTGCTCTGTTACGGGAAAATTTCCGGACCGTGTTATCTCTCGAAGAGGTAATCACAATTGGCTACTTAATACCTTGGCTATTTAATACCTTGCGACTTCTTCCTTTGGCGCCACTTGAAATATAAGGTCTACGCCAACAGCCCAGCATCGATTCAAGACCTCAAAGATAAAATTCGTGAGGCTATCCAGGACATAGGGCAGCCACTTTGCGATTTGGTTATCGAAAATTTCATGAAAAGGATATGGCCCTGTAAGCGTGGTCGTGTTGGCCATTTGGCTGATGTTGTTTTTCGTTATAAACGGCATGCCTTCCTCATTATTATGAAATAAACATCCGATCATTTATCTCAAAAAAATAAATTTTTCTTTGAATACCAAAATAACACCTCTTGTTGGAAAACCCTCATATTATAATCCCGATTTGACATGTTAGCGCTATAAATACTGTATTTTATATCCGGTCAGTACAAAATTCTACAGAAAGAGCTTTCTTATTACATAAGCGAACATTTTAAATTTGGGGAAAATCGGTTCAGATTTAGATAAAACACCATATATAGGGTTTTCCATCCAGAGCCCAATCGGAGAAGTTTCGGCGTTTCAAATTATCAAGTGGATTTAGTTCTTGAGTCAGTTTGATCTTATGGTTTTGAGAAATGCCCAATTCTTGAGAACGACGTAGAATAGACTGATTTCTCTCATTTTGAACGGAAGCACTTACGGCTGCGATATTTTCGTCGCTTCGAGGGGTACAGCGTCTTTTTGACCCTGTAACATCCAAAAGTGGAAAGTTGGCCGAAAATTGGGATAAGTAAATTTTTTTTCGGTAATAACTTTTAATGATTTCCAAACGTTGCACGTATGTGAACTTTACCATGATGAAAATGTTGACTTCGAATAACGTTTTGACACTGAAAGATCATTAAAAATGTTTGAGAGTGCGTTGACATAAAGATACGAAATTGTTATTTCCATATTAGAAACCCCAGTATATGTTACTCCCGATTTGGTATCAAAGCGATATAGAAGTTGTACTTTACTTCCGATAATTACAAAATTTGGCAGAAAGAAGTATCTTAATTTATAAGTAAATACTGCATATTTTGGAGAAAGTCGGATCAGATCCAGATATAGCCACTATATATATGTTCTTTCCTTTTTAGTATTTAAGCTCTATTGAAACTGTTATTTTCGTCCGATCTTTATATGGCAGAAATGAGGTTTCTGATCCAAGCTGATGAAAATCTTGTTAGATTATTTATAGTCCCATCTATTTGTTGCTTCCGATACTTCACATGTGAAAGAATGCTGCGCATTTTAATGTTATCGTTTCAGATCTAGTTTATTATGAACACTATTTTCAAACCTCAATGAGGAGGTGCAGCTAAGTACTTTGTTAACTGAAACAAACCCAATTATTCCAAAATATTATCGCTATGTTCCTTTGCACAACGTTATAAGCCGTTAACCTTTTGTACAGTGATCCATTTGTGTAGGAGATATACAAAGGGATGGGTAATAACGCCAATATACTATGCGACAGCCAAACTCGGCGGGGGTTCTGACTACCGGGAAAAGTTATATCGGCCAAAAAAAACTATACGTGTTCCGGAGTTTTGCTGGGTCACGTCTTGGAATCGAGATATGTCGATTTGAAGTTAGTATCATTTTGGGGAATTTGTCATAAGCCGTTAACCTTTTGTACAGCGATCCATTTGTGTAGGAGATATACAAAGGGATGGGTAATAACGCCAATATACTATGCGACAGCCAAACTCGGCGGGGGTTCTGACTACTGGGAAAAGTTATATCGGCCAAAAAAAACTATACGTGTTCCGGAGTTTTGCTGGGTCACGTCTTGGAATCGAGATATGTCGATTTGAAGTTAGTATCATTTTGGGGAATTTGTCACGTTTGGGGGTCTTTTGTTTGACCTAACTCGAGAAAAACTAGTCCAATTTTGCTGCAAGAAATTTAGAAAAATTAAGAATTTGTACAAAAAATTTGCTTCTTAAAACATTATTCCAATCCATCGAAATACTTAAATATTGTGGATGCCTTTACAGTACCTACAGTCCCGCGTAAAATGGGCGTTGTTTCCACTCCCCTTTAGGTACCTCCCATACAAATGGAACAATTTGCACAAAAAATTAACGGCTTATAACATTGATTCTTGTACATAAAAACATTTGAAATTTTGTACAGTGTAATGTTTTTATAGCACCCATAGTATATTAAAAAATGGGTGTTATTGTCACTCCCCTTTCTTAACTTTCATACAAATGGACCTTCTGCACAAAAAGTTAACGGCTCATAACTTTGATTTTTGCACATAATTTGTCAGCCATAACTGTCGATGTGGCTGACAAATACGATTTTTTTTATTTCTGAGATGATTTCAATATAAAATGGTTAAATAGAGTTGTTACGCTTCTATCTTTGTCAATAACGATGTAGGATCCCTCTCGACTTGCTTCTATTTAGAATATACGCTTGATACATTTTTTCCCTTAAACTAACCATGACATTAAGCGCCTTAATGTAAGAATGCATTTAGCTTATTTGCATGCCACACACAAATGCTAATTAAACAATTGTACATATTTTTTTCATTCTAGATATGATTCCCATTGAGGCAGCCCTCTTTTGTGGTATCCACGGTATTCATGTCCATTGTTACCACACACACTCGGCTTTAGTCCTATTATCCTCGAATTTTGCGTTTAACCCCATTTTTAAATAATTCATTTGTTCACGTTTAGCCTTGTAACTAATTATTACAAATAGCGAGCTCTGTCAATTTAACCCACACCCTCTGGGCTCATATTACAATTACAATGTGTGGCTTTGGATTTGTGCAAACAATTGAAAATACCTAAAGGAGCTTCATTGGAAAATTTAAACTGTGAAATTTTAATTTAGCTAAATATATACATTAGAGTTGAATACTGAAGCAAAATAAAAGGTAGGATATTATATAAGCGAATGGTAAAACAATCACACATAAAGTTTTTTTTATATATACACTTTCAATTCACTACTTGATGACCCTGGGAGTGTCCCATATAACTTAAAATGTGGGGGATTCTGTGTCAAATGAGTGACTTTTGCAACCGATTACTTCTGATGGCGATGAAACTTGCAACATGTTCAGTCTTATTCGGTAGTTGTTTTAACACAAAATTTCAACGAGATCGGTTAATGAAACTCCGATTTGGAGGGTGTTGAATTTTGACATTTTAGTCAACTTTTTTTCCAATCCACATAACGGATTACCAATTGTATTTAGTCAAAATTGATTTCAGAGTCAATAGTCATCAGAGAGTAAAATGGAGCCATTGACAAACAATGAACAACGATATGCACTTCGTTTGGATAGGACGCCAATTAACAACACAGCACAAAATGTTAATTATAGAAGGAGTAGGGAGACCAACTTTTTTTTGAAACCTCTATTACTTTTTTGTTTGTTAATAAAACTAAATTGTGTTATAGCAAAAGTTTCATGGTTTTAAGGAATCTTCATGGTCGTAATGGATGGATGCAGGCAACGAAATATAGGAAGTCAACAGGCAAAATTGACTTCGGAGTCAAAAGTGATCAATCGGCGAAATGGAGCCATTGACAAACCATGAACAAATTAGATCCATCGTTTATTATTCCGATCGACTTGAAATCACTTCCTTAGTCGATTTAACCAAGTCCATCTAGATATGTATCGTTGTAAACAAAGTGTAAGTCGTGTTTATGGTCCGATTCGGTTTCAGAATTGGTTCAGATGTACATATAGCTCCCATATATATGTACCTCCGATTTTACATGCATGCACTGTATAAGCAACCTATCTGAATAAAAATTAACAGAAAGACGTCTTTCTGATGAAAATCTGTTTAGATTATGTACAACCCATCTATTTGTACCTTTCGATTCTTGATCTATGAAAGAATACTATGCATTTTAAGATTATGTTTTCAGATCTAGTTTATCAACATCATCAACTCCTCCTTAGAATAAGTCTTGATGAGAAGGTGGAGCAAACTACTTTGTTAACTGAAAAGAAACCAATTATAATCAAAAAAAAAACTTATTATCAAAAAATCGGTTTTTTTTTAATACGAAAAAATCATAAATACTAGAAAAATTGCAAATATTTTATTCCGATTCTTAAAAGCTAGCATCCAATACTGAAAGAAAAAATTAACATCAGAGCAATGTACAAGTGTCACAAATTGTTATAACGAATTGACGTAATACTTCAACCTAGAGAATTAATACCATCTCAATTTGATGTCCGTCAATTTCATTATTAAAATAATAAAACTTTTAAATCAATATTTTTCATCTTTTCGGAGCGATCTTCACTCCTATTATTATTAAAAATTTTTCGCTGTACTTTGCATGTCACTAACCTCCCTGCGGTCAATTGACCAATCTATAGGTAACCATATACGGTTTATTCATTGGTTGTGTGTGATGCATCCTCTCGTTAGTTTTTACATACACCCAGGAAAATAATAGGTTTGAATTCGATTGTAACAATAAAAAAAAATTGTACTAGCAACAAAAAGTATATTGCCAACACCCTGTGTCGGTTGTATTTATATACAAATAGTTGAAACAACAATAATAACATGGATACGATCAAATATTGTTTTTTGTTTTTTTCATTGACACTCGGTTAGTTGTACATTATAGATCGATTTTTGGTTGTGACAACCAATGTTTTATTCCTGACAACTGAATTGTATCAATAGACCAAAGATTATTATTGCAACGAATAATTTGTAACTACAACAGAAAAAATATTAATAAATAATCGTTTTTTGGTTATCCCAACAATTTCCCAAATTTAGAATAATTAAATGTATTTTGGGGAATACAACCGAAAGACTGGTTGATGTTCATTTGCTGATACATTGCAAACAAAAAATAAAATTACTCGACATAAATTAATCTCCAACATTTTGTTCAAGAACGGTTTATCGTGTGGATAATAATGTGTGGAATGCATAAATGTTGGTTGTTCTGATGGAATCGCAGGATAGTAGACAGAACTACAAAATTCGGTTGGCAAATAATTCGGTTGAGGCAGCCAAACTGTATTCTGTGAGTACTAACCAAATTACTAGTACTCACGTCCTAATACCATGCCTAGTCCTATCCAACCAGTTAGTTATGCAGTATCAAACGAATAAAAAGTCTTATTTTTATCCCCTCACCCTAAAGAGGAGGGCATATATCATTTGCTACGAGCCAAAAGTGTAACTCATCGAGGGTGTGACCTAAGACCCCAAATTTGTTAGCGGATATCCATTTTGGGTCATTTTAAGTCATTTGAGCAATGTTCGTCCGTCCGTCTGTCTGTCTGTCTGCTGGCTGGTGCGCACGATAACTCTCGAAAGGAGTAACCGATTGACTTTGGTATGCGGTAATATTTTTCTCTATCTCCGGCTAAGTTCGCAGATGCGCCATATTGGTCCACTCCTTCTAGTACCTCCCCCACAAAGGGTTAACTTTTAGTAAAATATTGATTCTTTAATACCTTCTGATTCTTTAATACCTTCTACCTACTTACTCGAATCCTCTGAAATTGCACACATAGTATTATTTGTTAGTCGCCAAATTTCGATTAGACTTCATCACATTCTAGAAACCTTATTATACAACCTGTGTGACTTAAAATTGACAGAGTGTATTTTATGTTAACCTTAATGGTCCAAATCGGTCAATATTTTTCTTTAGCCTCAATATAATTATATATTCCGATTAGGTTTAGATATTTTCAAGAAGACACAATTTACAACGGACCCTGAATAATATATTTTTTGGTTGAAATAATTTTTATAATATTTGGATCCATCGGTTTAACTCTTATTATAGCCTCCACATATAAGTAGATCACTAAGTCTGTACAAAAATAGACTTAAGAATTATCACATCAGTGTTTCCAAGCTGCTACAAACAACAACAACATCACACTAGTCGTGAAGGGTATGATAGAGTTGGCACATTAATTTATTGTAGACTTTCCTTACTGTTTTAAAATTAATTTATTGTAGACTTTCCTTTCTGTTTTAGGTTAGGTAAGGTTAGGTTAGGTTAAGTTGAAGAGAGGAGACGTTTAAACGTCTCATGTCCATGGACATACACTTAAGCCAGTGGTTCGGCCTGTTGTGCGCTCCTTATTTATGATCTTTTTATACCTCTCGAGTTACAGAAAATTGGTACTAGACACGAATTTTCTCAGTATCTTCCAGTCATATTCTCTGGATGAGTCAAGTCTGTTAATATATCGGACCCTAAATGTTGGGATCTTGCATGTGTGAAAGCCGGGCAGTGACACAGAAAATGTTCCATCGTTTCGATGTTTTCCCTGCATGCCCTGCATTCGCCGTTTCTTGCTAGTCCGATGCGATGAAGATGAGCTTGTAAGCTTGAATGTCCCGTTATAACACTCATCATCTTACTAATATCGATCTTGTTTAGTTTCAGAAGACTTCTTGTTTTCTTTTCATTTGGGTCACCCCACAGTATCTTTGCAGTTGCTCCTACAGTTGCGCTATTCCGCACAGTTTTGTGAGCCATCACTGCCCAGTGCTTCAACTCATTCTTCGTGGCTTCGAAAGGTTTCCAATTTTCCAAGTTTATTACTCGAAGTTCTCTGCCCTTAGAAGCCAAGCTGTTTGCCCGTTCATTTCCAATGACTCCGTGTGTGCAATTGACCATGGGCTGAGTAATCATTTATCGTTCTTTTACAGTCCAACACAGTTCTGTACCCTTTCCGATTTTATTGCTTTAATCGCCATTTGGCTATCTGTGAAGATGTTGGCATATTTAGGCTTTGTGGTGTTACTGAGCCAGTTCTCACACTCCGTGATTGCTCGAACTTCTGCTTGAAATATGGTCAAGGAGGCGGAAGTGAAGTTCGACTTCTGGTTCATCAATAAAAAGTCTCCTCCTCGCTTGGACCCATCCGTATAGCAGCTGGTTCCCACTGGCACATGGGCCAAAGTTCCATTTTCCCAGGAGCGTCTGTTTGGCACAAACGTATCACAGGTAGCTGTAAGCCGCACTTCAGGAATGCTGTCGGATATTTCTGGCGTTTGAATGTGACCAACTAGAGATTCTAAAATCTTCTGATGGTACGACTTGTGGTCTCGATTTATCCATTCACCCATTTTTAGACGTCTTGCTATGAGGGCTGCCTCATACTTTATACGGATGTCTATTGGTTTGAATATAGGTTGAATTTTTTGCAAAGATATTACGTTGCACTTCTTGTCCATTGATGGCCACCACACTACACAGGCGTAGGTGATTATTGGTCTAATCACGCTCATGTAAAGCCAGTGAGTCATATTTGAACGTAGTCCCCATTTTGAACCTATAGCTCTTCTGCACAACGACCAACATCTGTGGGTCTTTGTAACTCTTTCTTCCTTTCTGTTTTAAAATCGTCTACAATGATGAAGGATTTGATGTTTTTGAATTTTCAAATATCTACTCATTCATTCGCCTCATTAAGATCAATTCATATATTTTAATAGGGTATCTTTTTAATCAGTTGCCTAAAATAGTTTTAAAGAATTTCATTACAAAAGTTTAAAATTGTAAAAATGACACTCCTTGTCTGTCATTTTGAAAAAATAAATATTTTTGGAAAACTATTGCAACTGCTCTTGGCCTGCCAAACGGAATTTGATTAAAAATTACAATGCAATACCTTTTGGGCCGCCACATTCTCATTTAGGCACCACAGAGTTCAATACAGACATTGTTTAGCAAAATTAACACACAAAACAACAAAATAAATTTGCTCAACAAACTCTACATTTGGTAGTGGCGATGTTATAATGACGATTCTGGTAATGATACAAATTGCGCATTTCAAATTATACAAAATGTTAAATATGCATTTAAATGCACTGCTGTCACCTAAATCGGAACAATGTACCAACAACATGACAACGGTCGCAGACTGTGATTACAACTATGACAATAACTGAAATTAAATCACTCGAGTGTAGTTAGTAATATGAATTTATATACAGGGGGTTGGCAAAGGGATTTTAGGACGATATTTTCAGAATAATATGAAATAAATAAAGATGCAGAAAACATATTTGTTATAATTAACGTGTAAAACGGTATTGAGTTCGACCATGCCGAATCAAATATACCCTCCACCATTGATAGCATGTGAATGATTTAGGATACAAATAAACACGTATCACCAAATTTCAGCCTGAGTCATTGAAATTTGGGATTTTTGTTGAGTAAAGGAGTAAAATATGGAGGGATCTTTGCATGGGGGCTATATTAAAACATGAACCTATGGCGACCGTTTTACGTGAGAAGATTTCTGGATATAAATATTGCATAAAATGCAGTCAAATTGTATACAGTAGCGTTACTGCAACAGACGGACATGGCTAAATCGTCTTAGAATTTTACAACGATTAAGGATAGTAGATATGTCGAAAAAACAACCCTAACCAACCCAGAGCCCTCACCTGGTTTACAAATGAACCTTCCAACACGGCTGACATACTCGAGATAATAAAAAATTCAAATTCTGGACTGCCGACCCATAATTGGAGAATTAGCAATATTGATAAGGCGGATGTTAAAAAGCGACAGATTAATTTGCTCCTTAGTGCTGAATCCATCTCCCACATACAACGGGCAAGTGAACTACGACACGGTTTCGCGATTATAGTTTTGAAGGTATACAAACAGGATTTAGCTCCACCGGCAGAAGCCCTCCGGAAGTGCGGAGCTAACTAGCCCATAATTTCTAAGATCCTAATGCAAAGGCTGTAACAACTTTATCTGAGGACAAGAGCACTACTTCGTGCAATGAGAGGCGAGGAGGGTTTCTGGACTCCTTGATGCCTCTGATGGGGACATGATCCTCGATGATACGGACAAGGAGTTCAACAACACCCTTGTTGGGGTGGAGGTTAATCTGTAGGTTACAAATGATGACAAGAATTCTACAGATTAACCTCCATCACGCTATATCAGCGGCAGTGTCTTAAAAATCGCAAAGAAGCCCACAAAGTCATAAAATATCTAACAGTAAAATATTGAAAAATACGTATAGGGTAATTCCAAAGAAAATCGACCCAAAAATTACGATTTGGAAATTTTACATTTTTGAATTTGCTGAAATTTTCCATGCGCATACTGCAAGATGTTACGAAATAATGATAGTTTACCGTATGTCACAATTTGTAGCGGTTTAGATTTTATAGGGTGCCAAAGTAGGACATCTACATTGTTTTGTAAAAAATTAAGCTATGTTGAAGTCGCCATAACTTTTGAACGGAATGTCAGATTTAATTGAAATAAGTACCATCTTAAAGATATTAACGATATTTCTAAGTATTACACACATAAGGATAACTATATGTGTATTAAGGATATCAAAAGGACGAAAATGTCCTTTATCCTTGATTATCCTGAAAAATGTATTTTAAATTTTTTTAATTTTATTTCTGAATATTACCCCCATATTGCTCCATAAAATATAAAATTTTCAGAATGGGTGCTCAATGGGTTCAAAAGATATGACTTATTTAATGTCCGTCTGTCTGTCCGTTTGACTGGTTAATGCCAATGATATCTTTGAAAAGGAGTGACCGAATGACTTACAAATTAGTATGTGGTAATATTTCCCTCAAACCTACTTAATGTTTTGAAGTGGCCCATTTCGGACCCCTCCTTGTGGTACCTCCCTCACAAACGGTTAAAATTTTGTGACATGTTAAAACTGTTATAACTTCTGTACTACTCATGGGAATCCAATGAAATTTCATACATAGTGATTATTTCACCGTATTTATAAGCTGAACAAAAATGGGCGAAAATGTCACGCCCCTTTTGGTACCTCCCACACAAAGGGACCAATTTTTACAATAAGTTCACAGCTTATAACATTAATACCAGTGCATAAAAATACATGAAATTTTGTGCAGTGTAATATTTTTATAGTACCTACAGGCCAGTATAAAGCGGGCGTTATTGCCCCGCCCCTTCTAGTACCTCTCACACAAATTCTAACAATTTTGTGAAATGTTGAAAAATTATAAACTCATTAAAGTAAACATATAAATAAAAAGCTCTAACATTTCATAAAATTGTTAGAATTTGTGTGAGAGGTACTAGAAGGGGCGGGGCAATAACGCCCGCTTTATACTGGCCTGTAGGTACTATAAAAATATTACACTGCACAAAATTTCATGTATTTTTATGCACTGGTATTAATGTTATAAGCTGTGAACTTATTGTAAAAATTGGTCTCTTTGTGTGGGAGGTACCAAAAGGGGCGTGACATTTTCGCCCATTTTTGTTCAGCTTATAAATACGGTGAAATAATCACTATGTATGAAATTTCATTGGATTCCCATGAGTAGTACAGAAGTTATAACAGTTTTAACATGTCACAAAATTTTAACCGTTTGTGAGGGAGGTACCACAAGGAGGGGTCCGAAATGGGCCACTTCAAAACATTAAGTAGGTTTGAGGGAAATATTACCACATACTAATTTGTAAGTCATTCGGTCACTCCTTTTCAAAGATATCATTGGCATTAACCAGTCAAACGGACAGACAGACGGACATTAAATAAGTCATATCTTTTGAACCCATTGAGCACCCATTCTGAAAATTTTATATTTTATGGAGCAATATGGGGGTAATATTCAGAAATAAAATTAAAAAAATTTAAAATACATTTTTCAGGATAATCAAGGATAAAGGACATTTTCGTCCTTTTGATATCCTTAATACACATATAGTTATCCTTATGTGTGTAATACTTAGAAATATCGTTAATATCTTTAAGATGGTACTTATTTCAATTAAATCTGACATTCCGTTCAAAAGTTATGGCGACTTCAACATAGCTTAATTTTTTACAAAACAATGTAGATGTCCTACTTTGGCACCCTATAAAATCTAAACCGCTACAAATTGTGACATACGGTAAACTATCATTATTTCGTAACATCTTGCAGTATGCGCATGGAAAATTTCAGCAATATCGAAATTCATAAATTTTCAAAGTGGGTCGATTTCCTTTGGAATTACCCTATACGTATAAAACATAAAATTAAACAGAACATTATAAAGTAGAATAGAACAGTTTTGCGATTTTTAAGGCGCTGGATGCACTTTATTCGGGTAGGTTTGTTCCGCGTTTTTTTCCTACTCAATATCTACTACTTTGCTTCAGACACTACCGAGATATTCCGTACCGTATACCGAGAAAAAAATATAGAAAAAGTACTAAAAATCCACCTTGAGCAAAAAAATCATTTGGCCATTAAATTATTAATTGAGCCAACTTGACTAAACGAATGATGCAGAAGTTCTTATATTTGGGGCTACTTTTTCGTCCAATTCTCAGAATTTAGTCCCAAATCAATGTGCTGAAAATGCAGTACGGTGCTTTGGCAAAGGAAAGATCTAAGCATTTTTCTCTTACCTAATTGGAGTGGTGAAAACCAAACAGCTGCCAGTCTAGATATTGGTAATCGGGGAAACTGGTGGTCCACCATTACTTGTCTTAAGTATAAAAATGTGGTAGTACCGTCTCAGCTCTCTTCGGGCGAGTAGTAAAGGGTCCGCCAAACACCTTTTTTTTGAAAATGCTATAAAAAAACTACTGAATATTTTCTCAAATTTCTTTTTTTTTATTTGAATGTACAATCCTTCCGGTTAATAATGGAAAATAATTTCATTCAAATGGCTGCCTCGGCTGGCCCACAAATAATAGTCCAAATGTGTCAAATCGCAGCTCCGAGGTGGCCAAACGACATCAGCTCTGCGGCTGATAATGCGATCTTCAAAAACAGGGCTCAAAACATCGAGTGTAGCTTCGGCTGTGTGGCACGTAGCGCCGTCCTGTTGAAACCAAATGTTGTCAATATCCTACTCTTCAATTTTTGTGAACAAAAATTCGTTCAACATGGCCCGATAACGATCGCCATTGACTGTAACGGCCACTCCTTGCTCATTTTCGAAGAAAAATGGCCCAATTATGCCTCTGGACCAAAATCCGCACCAAACAGTGACACGTTTTGGGTGTATCGGCTTTTCAATGTATGCGTGCGGGTTTTCTGTGCCTCAAATGCGACAATTTTGCTTGTTTACATACCCGCCAAGATCAAAATGAGCTTCATCTGAAAAGATGATTTTTTTGGCAAAATCGGCATCTTCTGTAAGTCGATCGCAGGCCCACTTGTTCAAGCGTATACACAACCATATTCGTTCAGCGGAAGGATAAAACTAATTATCTGTCACATCAGACATGAGCTAAGTGTTACCATTCACGAAATAAGCACTAGTTGAAAAAAAAAACGTTAGATGGCGGACCCTTTAGAAGAAGCAACATCTGATGAGTGCGATCTTATAATTGGCGCGATCGATAGCCATCCTACCTGACTTTATTCTAACTATCAACCTAACTTTTGGCAACAATTGCACTAAACCGACCTTTACAAATAAAAACAGATAGGACGTATTCGATGTCACGTTCGCTACTGACTCGCCGTGAGACAAAATTATTGACTGGAATGTACTGGACGAGCGTTAGCTCAAACAAGACAGAATAGGTTATCTTTATTAGTAATTATAATACATTGAAACGCGAAAGGAAGGCCAACGTCGCGTTATACTCCTGTAGAAACGCTGAAGGGGCACGTTGGGGACCCTCTCATAGAAGTGAATATACATAGCACTAGTTCAGTTAAAACTACCCTGCAGCCAAAATGACTAGTTTGTATATAGAAATATACTAGTTGCTTCTTACTTCAAACTAGTAACATATCTGTCCTTTTTCCAAAGAGAATACTGTTTTTCAAAGTATTCTCTTCGTTTTTCGAATTTCTCCGAAGACTTCAGGCAAACAAATTGTGGTGTACCACTCACAATTGACCGTCCTACGTTGCTCAAGCGGAACAGTCGCCACATGACCAGTTTTGCCTAAGAAACAGGCGACCCTTTGCTTCGAAGTTCTTCTTCCACGAACAACTTTCGTTGGATTTGGCTCGTCTTCGTAGACCCACACGGTCGATTGCTGTTTGGTTTCGGGCTCATACGCATAGATCCAAGATTCGTCACCTATGACGATCTTATAAACGTCTTTTGAATCACCGCGGTCGTATTTTTTCAAAACTTCTTTGCACCACGAGCCTTTTTTTTGAGCGATTGTCAAATTGTGCGGGATCCAACGAGAACAAACCTTTTTTACGGCCAGGTCTTCATGCAATATCGAATGTATGCTGGTGGAAGAAATGCCCAAGGATGCCACTATCTCACGGTATGTCACATGACGATCTTGCATTATCAGTTCACGCACGGCATCAATGTTCTCTGGCACAACGGCCGTTTTTGGACGACCTACACGACCTTCGTCTTTGAGCGAGCGTCGGCCTCGATTGAATTCATTATTTTCACAGTGCTATAGGATGGTGCTTCATCGCCATACAAAGATTGACGTTCATCGATGCACTCTTGTCGTGATAATCCACGTCGAAAGTTGTGAAAAATCATCGCACGAAGTCGATCGCTGTAAACAACACAAATGATAGTCGTTCGTCAAAACGTTCTGAGTACGTTTATGCTAAAAAATGTCAAACTTTCCTATGGAAATGTCAGATGGTGCCAGGAAAAACTTAGTGTTGCCTAGGCCAGAAATATATATAGCAACTCTCGTACCTGCCAGTGTGGAATGAGTTGGCATAATACCAATACAATAGAAACCAGGTACACAGATGATTCGAAGCTTGATGATAAGGTTGTCTTCAGAGTACAATGTAAGGAACTCAGTCGTGATATAGCCCACAGACTACCAGATACTTGGGGTGACTATCAAACGGAAATACGAGGGTGGTCACAAAATTACCCGACCTTACAAAGTAAACACAACAAATTTGGGAAAATTTTACTTTATTTCTCAAAATAATCTCCTTTTAGCTCGATACACACGATTTTCAATATCTTCGATACCCTGTTTAAAGAAAGAACTGTCTAGCTCCTGAAAAAAGCTATCAACCGCAATATCCACACCTTCAGTGCTGGCAAATATTTTTCCGCCGAGCAATTAGGTGCGAGCTGAAACGATTCAAACTTTTATTCATTGATTGTGGCCATCGCTATATTGAACGTGTGAACTGGTACATTGCCCTGATTATGAGCAAACGTGGCACCCATTTTGCGCACAGCTTTTTCGTCATCAAATTTTCCGTCAATATGCGATGTATAGCACTTTTTGAAATGCCCATGGCTTCAGCTAACTCACGAACCTTCAACCGACGGTCGTCCAATAGCATTTTGAGGATTTTTTAACCATTTCTGAAGTGAATACCTCAATTGGTCGACCACTACGGTGTAAACGAAGGAGCAGACTCTCCACAAAGTAGAATCTAGGTCGGTTTTAATATTGGTGGGACTGAGACCTTTCAAATGAAAGTATTGTATTACATATCGGTGGCCAATTATTTTCATGTTTACAAATTCACTGAGATCCTTTACTAAGAAAAAACCGTCTACATTAGCGTCGGTTCTGACGGAACAATGCGAGTACGAGGAATACACTAGGAGGGGTCGGGAATGAGTTCAATGACTTCTGCAGCACCTGTAGGGATGAAGAAGAATTGGAAAGCATTGAAAATATGCTTAGTTGCTGTTCTGCATCGACAACGACGTGTGGACATACTGGGGTCGTTTTTCCTAGGAAGCATTGAAGGCTGTCACACTATCCCAACTTAACCTACCAATCTCAAACATTACTGGCTGTAGCGTGATTTAAACAGGCAGACGGGCGGACATGGCTAATGCGGCCTAGAATTGTACAACAATTAGGAAATATAAATATGCGTATTTCATAAGGTCTCAGATCTATATTTCAAGGTGTGTCAAACGTAATGACCCCCATCCCATCCCCATGTTAGAGCGTAAATAATTAAGCCAAATAGTTGGTAATTCCCTGTGTACATTCATTATTGGTTTACCCTGTATGATGACACGAAATTAGTGAACATATAATGACTGATTGGACGTACCAGAGAATACCCGTGAACGAATATTTGAATGAATACTCGTGTACCGTATTTGCAGCAGTACTGCAGTGCAGTGCATATTAAACAGAAGCTTAATATGGATTATTATCGTACGATAGCGGAGGCATTGCAGGCATTGATGACAACGCCGGCTATATGTCAATGATGATAATGAGTGCAGTAATGAATGAGTGTGGCACTGCCTGAGTGATGGTAGTTATTTTCAGTATTTATTATAGTTTGAAAATGAATATGTGGAGCATATAATGCACAGGATTTATTTTTTTTATCCTGTACGATACAACCCTGAGGTAAATTGAAAGAGACATCATCATTTCATTTTCAATCAAATTATTCTGTGTAGGAGTGGGAGCAATGAAAATGGTTTGCATAAAATTCAATTCAGTTTATAAAATAAATGTTATTTAAATCTCATTATGCAATATTCTAGAGAGGAATTTAAAAATGCAATTTTTTAGATTGGATACAAGAAGTTAGGGCATCGGCCCAGGGTCATGGCGAATTGAATATATTGCAGAAAGTTTCAATAGATTGGTTTTATTTATAAAGCTAAACAAGAAGTCATTAGAATTAACAAGTAAGATCAGAGGTAAATTAGGCCGGGCCGAATCGTATGTACCCTCCAACATGGATTGCATTCAATTATATAACTGGAAAAATCGTTGAAGTGGAAATGAAGCACAACATGGAATTTTCGTAATAAAGTTTGGGGTATATTATAAAGGAGTTCCTACACAGAAAGAAAAATGTCGTACTAAATTCATTAAAAAATTCTTGATTTAAGCCGAAATCACACTTAAAAATTTAAGTACGTTCGTACTAAGCTTTTCTTGAAACAAGTATAAATCGGCTTAGATTGACTAAATCAAGCGCTAAAAGGCTTACAATAAGAATATAATGCTTGAAATCAAGTAAACATTTCTTGAAAATGAATATTAAGCGTAATATGGCTTAAAGTAAGAAGAAAAAGCTTACTTTAATCTCTGAGAGACAGAACTATTATAGAGCACAATAAAATTACTTTAGATTTTGGCTGCCGCAACATCAAACACACACGCATGCAAATCGACGAGATGTATATATATAAACAGTTGTGCGCATCCATATCCAATTCGTTTCTCGTTCAAGCAATGTTTGTAAATACATAACTTGAAGTTTTTTGAAGTTATTAATAATTCTTGTTCTTTTCGTTGATGCTATTCCTTATATATTTGATTTTTAAATCGAATAATTACAGCAAATTATTTAATAAATTCGCATTCTTTACAATTTTAGATAAATTCGCATTCTTTACAATACGCTTGCATAAATGGTATAATTAATATAAATGAACAAACGAAATCACAACAAATCTAGAATGATCAGGCTTAAATCAAGTTTTGGTTACGCTTAAATCAAAAACTAATCAGGCTTAAATCAAGTATTGGTCAGGCTTAAATCAAGTATTATCAGGCTTACATCAAGTATTATCATGCTTAGGTTAGGTTAGGTTAGGTTGAGAAGAGGAGGCGGTGAAATTCCACCTCATGTCCTTGGACATACACGTAAGCCAGTATTCGGCCTGTTGTGCGCTCTAATTGTTATTATTTAGAAAGGTCGGTAAGCTATTTTAGGAACTCTGTACTGTCGACATAGTCCTTAATTTTCTTCCAGTCTACGCCCCTAAGTTGGGTCAAGTCTGGTATAGCATCATTTCCTAAGAAACGTGATCTATTGTTGGCGAACGCTGGGCAGTGGCAGAGGAAATGCTCCAACGTTTCATCATCCTCCCCGCATGCCCTACATATGCTGTCATCTACAACTCCTATCCTATGTAGGTGTGCTTGTAAGCATGTGTGTCCTGTGAGGACGCCCATGATCTTACTAATTTCTACCTTGCTCAATCTCAGTAAGGTCTTGGCCTTGTCCTCGTTTGGGTCACCCCACAAGACCTTCGTTGTCTTCCCAACGTTTTCACTATTCCATAGCGTGATATGGACGTTCTTCGCCCATATTTGTAGTTCAGAACGCATAACTCTGAAGGGTTTTGCGTTCTCTAATGTTGTTGTTTGCAAGTCTCTGGCTCTAGATGCCAAGGCGTTTGCTTTCTCGTTACCCCTTACTCCGCAATGGCCAGGCACCCATATGATGCATATAGTGCCGTATTCGGAGTAGGCGTTAATCGCCATTTTACAATCTAAAACGGTCCTCGACCTCACCGTTCTAGACGTTATCGCCCTAATAGCCATTTGGCTATCTGTGAAAATATTCACTTTTGTTGGTCTTGTGTTAGTCCCAAGCCAGCTCACACATTCTGTAATTGCTCGGACTTCCGCCTGCAGGACTGTGTTATGGTCTGGCAGACGGAATAAGAGTTCGGTTTCCGGTTCTTCGATGTAAAGCCCCGTTCTCTCCCCTAGTTTCGATCCATCTGTATAACAGCAATTTCCAGATGTTGTCTGTACTACGGTTCCATCAATCCAGGATTGTCTGTCTGGTATCATGGTCTCACACTCAGCAACCATTGATCTTTCAGGTATTCTGTCGGATACTGATGATATGTCAGTTAAATCCACCGTCACTACCTCAGCTATCTTTTGATGATATGACACGTGATCGCTTTCGATCCATTCGCCCATCACTTTGAGCCTCGTCGCCGTGAGGGCAGCTTCATATCTAATTTGTATTTCTATTGGTTGGATATTCAAGATCGTCTCCAATGCCCTACTGGATGTGGTCCTCATTGTCCCGCTTATGCCGAGACAACACATTCGTTGGACCTTTTGTAATATCATTATGTTGCACTTATTCTTCATTGATGTCCACCACACTACTGATGCGTAAGTCAAAATAGGTCTGATTACGCTCTTGTAGAGCCATTGTGTCATACTTGGATTAAGGCCCCATTTTGAGCTAATGGCTCTTCTACATAGTGCCCAGCATATGTGAGCCTTGTTTGCTCGTTCTTCTATGTGGCACTTCTAATTTAGTTTCCTGTCCAGGATAACACCTAAGTATTTAACCCTGTTGGAAACTGGAATTGTTTTGTTTAGGAAATGCGGGTCATCATACTGACCAATCTTCGTTTTCCTTGTGAACAGACATATCTCTGTCTTTTCTGGGTTTACATTTAGGCCTCTCGGTCGAGCCCAGTCATATGCAATTTTTAGAGCCGTTTCGACCCTTCTACAAAGTTGATTAGGATTCTTCCCCCTCAGAAGTATTATAACGTCATCTGCGTAACAGACTGGTTTAAGTCCTTCATCCGTTAGTATCCTTAGGAGACTATTTATAGTAGTGACCCACAGGAGTGGTGATAAAATACCGCCCTGTGGTGTTCCCTGTGCTACTCTGTCTCTTATTTTTATGTCGTGGGACCCACAATTTATCCATCTATTCCTTAGCATGTGGCTTATCCAGTCTCGGAGAGCCCGGTCCACCTGAAACTGGTCTAAGGATTGGATGAGTGTGTCGGTCCGTACATTATTGAACGCCCCTTCAATGTCTATACATACCGCAAGTGTATACATCTTTCCATTGAAGGATTCTTCTATGTTGTGTACTACATCGTGTAGGGCGGTATCCACCGATCGCCCTTTAACATAGGCATGTTGTCTAAATTTTAGCATTTCGCCTGGTATCTTACTTTTAATCATGGTATCCACTATACGCTCCATGGTTTTGAGTAAGAACGATGTTAGGCTTATTGGTCTATAAGCCTTAGGTGTTGCATAACTTGCCTTGCCGGGTTTAGGTATGAAAACTACCCTTGCCTCCTGCCAGGCTTTCGGTGTGTATGCGAATTTTAGACATGCTGTGAAAATGGCGGCTAGATGAGTTATCATGCTTAATTCAATCAAAATTTTCTTCATTGAAGCCTGTTTCGCCCTCAAATCGATCCCATAAAATTCTTAAATCAATCGCTTTATGCTTGAAGTAAGAACATTTCGGCTTAAAATCTAGCCTAATCAGGCTTAATGAACGCTAAGATTAAGAATTCAGGGCTTAAAAATCTGTACTTGATTCAAGTATTTTATACTTGGTTTAAGAAAAACCGTACTTACCGTACTTTTGACACCGGATTACTCAGTTTTTTCTTTCTGTGTATTTAAAATGTCATAACTTCTGATCCAGTTAAGATATTTGAACGCAACAAAACCCGTTAGAAAGATTGTTTTATAAGATATACATAAAATTATTTGTATATAAAAAATATTTTATAGAAGAAATAAATTATTATAAAAACACATTTCAAATATTATTTTTTCCGTTAACGCCCCCTCCAATTTTAATTTTGTCCCTAAATTTGTCTTATAGTGTATACTATTAACAATAAAAATTACATTTAAAATAAAGAAATAAAACACAGAAAATTCAAATTGAATGGAGAGTGTTTATTATCATGTGAAAGAACTTTCTTTGGCATTTATTTTTTGAAGATTATGTCTATCAAACGTTGGCCGCGGCTACGTCTCAGATGGCCCATCCGTTGAGTCCAATTTTCGATGACTCGATTGTATTGACCATAAGTTGAGCGAAGTGCACGAAACACATTCCTCACAGAACGTGAATTTTCGTAATCAATCTTTTCATGATGAAATGCCAAACAATACTTAACAAAAATAACATGACAGCATGACACGACTCACACGTGATCTGTCAAAAAAGGCTATTGAAAAAAGTATCTCTACTTGGATCACCCGTTACAATTTTTTATATAGAAAAACGATTTATTTAAAAAATATTTTATAAACCCCTTCAAGGTTGTCTTTGAAAAAGTTTTTATTACGTTAAAATATCTTAACACAATCAGAAGTTATGGCATTTATAGCGCATAGCGCGGAAATTGGTCGGCTGCCGCACTTGCCCCTTTGCACACAATTTTTTTAACACATAAACTAGTGAATACGACAAGAAGAATAAAGCAACGCGTTAAAGTTTTTTAAGCCTTTTACGAAAATGGGAGTTCAAATCAAAATGGATTTCTGCACTTCGTGATGTTTTTTTGATCACCATAATCGACCAAATGTATCCACAATCGGGAGAATTGTACGCAAATTTCAGCAAACCGGATCTGTAGGAGATGCTAAAACACCTGTGCATGCTCGCCCAGTTCGTTTGGTGCGGCTTATGGGCTGGCGACCGCATCGGGGTTACTTCTTCGAAATGAGGCCGGTCAGGCAGTTACTGTGAATGGTGTTCGCAATCGTGGAATGATAACGATCTTTTTGTGGGCCGAATTGGAAGATATGGATGTGGACAATATGTGGTTTCAACAGGACGGTGCCACTTGCCACACAGTTAACGAAACAATGGCTCTTTTGCGGAACAAATTCTATGGCCGTGTTATCTCACGTCGTGGCGATGTCAATTGGCCACCAAGATCATATGATTTGACACCGTTCGACTTCTTTCTTTGGAATTATTTTAAAGAAAAGTTGTACGTCGATAAGCCACCAACAATTCAAGAGCTAAAGGATGAGATATTTCGGCACATTAACGGCATAGAACCTCAATTATGCCTCAGGGTCATCGAAAATTTGGACCATCGGATGCAGGCGTGCCGACGGGGTCGCGCGACCATTTGGCCGATATTTTGTTCCATACATAATTGAACCATACCAATATTATCATAATAAAAAGAAATGACAATAATTTCCTAAATAATTTGTGTTTTATTCCAAATCCACATCGGCCCTTAAAATTTAACCACCCTTTACTACGCATGATTAACGGTAATTTATCTCTACTTTTCCAGAGCTTTATACTCGTATAAAAAACTATAAATTTAACCACAATAAAAAAATGCCACACACTAATTTAAGTATTCAAAATTCTGGAATGAATACCATTGCAAACTTTTGCATGCATAATTATAACAAATACCAATGAGAAGGTAATGTCCTTGTCCCATATATACTTATTGTGTGTTTTTTTGTTTTGTTTTAGGATTTGTTGTAGGTGTCGGTGTTCGTCCTCAACGTCAACCAAGGCGCCGTGTGCCATGCGAAGGATAACAAAGCTTGGTCGGTTATGATGATGATGATGGAGCGGCGGCCACAAAACGTGCACACACCAGAACAGTGATATCACTCATACAAACTCAACTAAGTTTCATTCTCCCAGTCCCAGCATAGCAGAACATAGCCCAGCTCGGCTCGGTTCGGCTCACAAAATGTGCTGTGACAAAAGTCTATAAAAATTGTTGTTTGCAACAAATTCGCTCGCATTTAAATAAATTCTAAATTCCATGTGAAATTTGCAAAAACCACAGCAGCAAGCCCAGCGAGTGGCGACAATGTGGCTCACTCGCTCGTTGGCTCGCTGGCTCGTACGTGGGGGAATACGGAATTCGCTTGGAAATGGAGCAGGTTTGCGCTGTTTGTTTTGCATTCAGTTGGGTCTCCTATTCCATTCATTATTTTAATTAAAATATATTCATTCATTCCGCACGCAAACCAGTACTATGCCAACGAGTCAACCGCCCAGTCAGTCAGTCAGTTGTGCAAATGATCCTCCTGTTCCTGATGCAAATGGCCGTGATGATTATGATGTTGCATCTGTACGGCATACCACTGCACAGTGGGGAATTTGAATAGCGCCCTGTGTGAAATAATGATTTTTCAAACTTCGAACATACGGAGTAGTTGTCGAGCTTAACCCTTTGACGACCATAAAGGTTTGAAAAACATAGCAAAATTTTGTACTTCTCTGAGTTACTGCTTGAAAAATTTATAATATGGTAGAATGATTTTAGTGGAAACAAATTTGAGTAGGTTTTCTTCATACTAAATAAACATCTTATGCAAATTGGGACATTTTAGACATATAAGTCAAATCGGTTGACATCTAAGATAAACATAAATATACCAATAATATCCCTGATGAGACAAAAGCTGCTGCCGAAACCCATCGCAGCAAATTCCTGTATAATGCCACTAATACACGACCAACACGCAAAACATCATGATGGGAGTCTGGGTAATTACAAAGCAAATGAATCAAAAAAAACATTTTAAAAATTATCCTTTCTATTTAAATGAAATTTGGCACAATGATTATACAAATGTGTACGTATTTTATGGCGTTTTTAGTTTTTGAAAATTAATTTTGTGGTACAGAGTTCCAAAGATACATATTTAAAGAATTTTTTCAAAATTACTATTTGTTAAATGGATAAATCATATCTTCTTAAGTCAAACTATTATGAACTGCCTATGAAAAACTCAAAATGGATCCTTGATGGACCAAAAAGATATAGCAATTTTTTTGAGTCAATATTATAATTTTTCTTGTAAATTTTTACGTAGAATTTTAGATTCGTCTGCTGGACTAGTGTAACTTCAAAACGGCTTGACCGATTGATTGAAGATGAGTAGCAGAGATTTCATTGGTATTTCAAAATACGTTAAGTGGTTAAGAAGATATGGCTAATTTAACAAATAGTAATTTTGAGAAAAATCCTTGAGATATGTAGCTCTGTGCCACACAAAAAATTCAAATAATTTTGAAAAACTAAAAACGACAAAAAATTCCCGCACTCTAGTAGAATTATTGTGCTAAATTTTGTGAAAAATTACGAGGGTCATGTTTTGAGTTGGTCGAACTGCTTTGGAATTACCCTCTTACAACATCATGGGACGAACAACTGGACTTCAGCAGCTGGGTCGCCACTCTGCTCATGCAACAAACTTACTGACAGGAACGACATATCCATTCTCTGTCTAGAGCTCCCAGAAATTTTGAAAGTTATTATTACATTAAAATGTAATAAAGCCCCGAAAAATTATAATATCTCACATAAACTGCTTAAAATGTCACCCAACATCAGCTCGCAGTTACTACTCCCTATGCATTTCGTTTGACATTTCTCAATTTCAGACTAACTGAATTTGAACCATGCACAGTAGGCCGGGTCGATTTGTGGGGAGGCAAAAAAAGTCGCCATTGCTCAGTGAAAATCGTATTCTAGGGATCAAAATAAGAAACTTTGCCGAAGGAACCATACCTCTAAAACGAATTCTGATGTCCCGGAATTTGGGTCGAACTTTTGGGTAGGGGCAAATTTTGAAAAATCCCACTTTGACCCATTTAGAGTGCTCCAATCGAGTCCAAATGTATGACCGACCCCCACTAACTTTGGAGGCCCGACCCACCCATGCCAGTGGCACACCCCCTGGACTCGATTGGAGCACTCTAAATGGGTCAAAGTGGGATTTTTTCCGGGACATCAGAATTCGTTTTAGAGGTATGGATCCTTCGGTAAAGTTTCTTATTTTGATCCCTAGAATACGATTTTCACTGAGCAATGGGCGATTTTTAAATCGACCCGCCCTAATGCACAGATACACAATCGAGCAACGCGTTAAAGTTTTTTAAGCCTTTTACGAAAATGGGCGTTCAAATCAAAATGCATTTCGTGCACTTCGTGATGTTTCTTTGATCAGCATAATCGACCAAATGTGTCCACAATCGGGAGAACTGTGCGCAAATTTCAGCAAACCGGGTCTGTAGAGATGTGAAAACACCTGTGCATGCTCGCCCAATTCCTTTGGTGCGGCTTATGGGCTGGCCAATTCATCGGGCCATACTTCTTCGAAATTATGCCGGTCAGGCAGTTACTGTGAATGGTGTTGGCTATCATGAGATGATAACGAACTTTTTATGGCCCGCATTGTAAGATATGGATGTGGACAATATGTGGTTTCAACAGGACGAAGCCACTTGCCACACAGCTAACGAAACAATGACTCTTATGCGCCAAAAATTCAATGGCCGTGTTATCTCACGTCGTGGCGATGTCAATAGACCGCCAAGATCATGTGATTTGACACCGTTGGACTTCTTTCTTTGGGGTTATTTGAGAGAAAAGGTGTACGTCGATAACCCAGCAACAATTCAAGAGCTAAAGGACGAGATAATTCGGCACATTAACGGCATAGAACCTCAATTATGCCTCAGCGTCATCGAAAATTTGGACCATCGAATGGAGGTGTGCCGCCGAGGTCGCGGCGGCCATTTGGCCGATATTTTGTTCCATACATAATTTAACCATACCAATATTATCATAATAAAAAGAAATGATTTGTGTTTTATTCAAGATCAACATCGGCCCTTAAAATTTACGCTACGTTGCAAAGAAGTCTCAGATAAAATAATACCGCTAACGGGTTATAGCTACTTAGACACTAAACCAATGCTTTCTCAAGTTCTCTTCTTTATGTCATCATATTTTCCACTAATTTTTTCTAAATGTTGCAGTTGGATAAAACACATAAATTTGTTCCCCGGTTGCTGAAAATAAAGACTTACCGCCTTAACGAGCATGATTTTATGTGGGGATTTCAAAAGAGAATTCAAAAAAGTCGCAGTGGCAAGTCGCTCCTTGTAAATTGGGTCATAGTTACGATATACGTCGCCGGTTTTCTTCGTCGATATTCTGTTTTTTCATTAGATTGAATTGTCAATATTTTTTGTAACCAGTTAGGCCAAAGACTTCTGTAGCAGCTGTGGAGAAAGGGAGTAAATGGAGACGTAATACGTATAACATAGAACAGAACATTTGTAAGTGCGATTTTTAAGGCACTGGATGCACTTTTTCGGGTAGGTTTGTTCCGCATTTTTTCTCCTATTCAATATCTACAACTTTGCTTCAGACTCAAAAGAGATATTCCGTACGGTATACCGAAAAAAATATAGAAAAAGTGCTGAAAATCCACCTTGAGCAAAAAAAATCGTATGGCCATTAAATTATCAATTGAGCCAACTTGACTAAACGAATGATGCAGAAGTTCTTATTTTTTGGGCTACTTGTACGTCCAATTCGCATAATTGAGTCCTTTCTACTTATAAGAGACGTGAAAAAATAAAATGTTTTTTTAATAAAAGGACTGCATTTCCATGTAAATTTTTACAACGAAAACAAATATAAATTTCAAGGGTCGATATATATAATTTCATATCTCACAAAAAATTCCCCCACTGTGCTTCGGTATTTATTTGCCATATTCCGTCCGCATTTGAGGCAGTAGAAAATATGAATAATTTGGCACGTGTGTCGTTGGTTTTCCTTGTTTGTGATATGCTCAGTTGCGCTGTGCTCTGCTGAAAATACTGAAAAAGCTACCGCAGAGCAGCTTCGAATAAATTTCGGAAAAATAGTTTTCGTTTATGTTGATGAGTGACGGAAAATGAATAATGTCATGCTCAATATAAGCCGCTGTAGCATTGAAAATATGCAAACTGGTGCAGTGGCGGAAGTGTGACCAAAACTGATGTCCTCATGGAAATGAATGATGTTGCCAACGCCAATACAAACACTCACATTCAATATGTATTCCCCCCTCGGAAATTAAGGCAACTTTTCTAAAACTATTGCATTTAAAATGAAGAGAGATTGATTGAGATTAAATGTGACATGCAATGGGGACAACCGTATATTTGGTTGCACACAAAATTGGGACACTTTATTAGATTTGTCATTAAGAACTGATTTTCAATATAAATAAAATAAGGAATTTTTAAACCAGAGTTTTTTTAGAGAAACCCAAATACCTATGTGGACAATTCGGATTTAAAAAAAAAATATACATATTCGGCTTTGATCTCTAGGCATATATGCGTCCTTCTTTTTTGACAAAAATTGAGCAGAAAGATTTGCATATATTTAAGTTGCATTGCAATCCAACAATTTATTCACAAAATTTAACATTCATATGTAAATTACTCTAATCTTTTGTGTTTGGGGTTGAAAATAAAAGTGACTATATAAAAATTAATCAAACACCACACATATATTTTGGTAACTTGTATATAAAAGCTGCATAAAGGATGACATATTTTAAAATTTTTAAGAGTATTAACAAATTGTTAGGTTAGGACAGGAATTGTGGTTATCTGTGCTCAAAGTCACTTAAACTTATAGCCCTACCAGTCAGTCTCGTTGTTATCCAAACTCTCTTAAATACTGTTATTTTCTTAAATATGCCATAAGTTGGCCGATGGTAAGTGAAATCAGCTAAATCCGCTATCTTCATAAAGGAACCGAAAATCGGAGAATCCAACTCAATGAGAGGAATTAAAAAAGGATATAATTCTGTCGTTGCTTAACCCGATATCCAACTGCGATAAATTTAGCATGCGTATAGCAGAATTACTGATGATTTTAAGTTTTGTGTAGGTGTCCTTTCTACTCTAATGAGGCTGAGCTTCAGAGTATCAAAATGGCCAACTTCGGATATACACAACTTCTAAATGCGTGTACTTTTGTTTTTATCGTCTGTTCCGAAAAATTCTTTTCTCAGTCTCTTCTAGGCATATCCTCAGAGATGAGTCAAGTATGGTTATGTGCCAGAACCCGAAATATCGGGATCTTTCATGTATGAAAACTGGTTCCCATTGGCACATGAGTCAGTGTTCCGTTCTCCCCGGAGCGTCTGTCTACCACAATTAAATCAAAGGCAGCTGCAAGCCGGACTTCAGGAATGTGTCGGAGATTCCGATGTTTGAATTTGACCAACTAGAGATTCTAAAATCATCTGATGGTACGACTTGTACCCCATTCCATGCACGACTCTACTAGTCGATAATGCAGCGCTAGTGGCAGACGGGCGTGATGAAATTCGTCGTTCTAACCCTGCTGATCCAACAATCAGGGAACTAAATCTAGAAGTCAGTAGGAAAGTAGATGAATATTAGCGGAATAATATCGGTAAATTGTGATGAACGGTGACTCACTCACGGTCACAATCGAATACCGGATTGCAGTTACATTTAATGCTACCACTGTGACTGACCACAAGAGGTGCTCGTGTTATTTTAACCGGCAATTCATGGATCACCCCGAGAATGATAGGGCGAAAAGGAGAGTCATGCGTCGTATTCATGGTCTCTGAGTCAACGAAGCACCACCATAATTTACAGTTTGAGAAGTTGCAGATGTCATCCGTAGCGCGAAGACATCCAAAGAGCTTGGCCCGGCGGCATATCTATGCTGATGTTAAATCCGGTGGACATATCGGGAGTCGAGTACCTGAATAATGCTCTCAACTCAGGGTTACCATACGTCCTCCTTTCGGAGGTCATGTCCTCCTTTTTAACCAGTGTCCTCCCGTCCTCCCTACTTTTTCAAAACTGTTGGCTTTGTAATCACGCTACAATCTACAGTAATTGAGCTAGATGGCTGAAATTTCGAACGATACTTCTTATAGCTGCAGGTAACTTAGGATTGACAATGGGCAACATCGGTCAATTTTTTGATATAGCCCCGATTCACACATCCCCACTTGACTTCTTAACGCCATAAAAACCACAAATTTTAATTGAACGGGCTGAAAATTGGTAACTTTATTTACATCCGGAATCTTTCAGTCTAGGTCCATGTTTTGATACCAAGGCCCCCAGATGTGAATTCTTAACGTTACAAAACCTCAAATTTCAATGAATTGGGCTGAAATTCGTTAGTAAAAGTTTATTTCCACCAAAGCAACTGACATGCGTTCCATGCGATTAAGTACACTGTGCTAGAATTGAGAAGTTTTTTAACCGACGAACGCGGCAACCGGTGGTTTAAACTTAATCGACCAGTGGTAGTGGCCGTTTTTCTAGGTTCGCTCTTATTTTCGAGAAATTTGGCAACAAAGTTAGCTGAGAAATCAGAGAGATCCGTTATCAAGGTTGTGATGTTGAAGTTGAAGACCTCGGCACACATGCTTCCGTCCAATGAAAAATATAAGGAACCCTTGGAGATTTATTTCTCTCTACACAGTCCTCCACGTTTCTCATACCCTTAACACTAACCAGTAAGGAAAGGCAGAAAGTCGGGCGGGGCCGACTATATAATACCCTACACCTCCCTAACAATGCGATAAGGGTCATTGCCATAATAATTTGGAATAATTGGTAAATGAGTAGAAACGTATTATCTAATTCTGAAACGATAATCGCTAAATTAAGCAATATTCGTTCCTAAAGTAAGAAACATCTTTCTGGAAAATTTTAATGATCGGAAGTAAAATACAACTTTTATAGCGGTTTGATACCAAATCAGGAGGAACATTTATATATGGGGGCTATATCTGAATCTGAACCGATTTTCTCCGAATTTAGCAGTATTCCTTCATGTAATAAGAAACCTCTCTTTGCCGAATTTCCCACTGATCGGATATAAAATAACATTTTTACAGCGCTAATATGTCAAATCGGTGGTAACGTATATATGGGGGCTATATCTAAATCTGAACCGATTTCTTCCAAATTTAATAGTGTTCATCCATATAATAAGAAACCTCTTTCTGCCGAATTGCATACTGATCGGATATAAAATAAAGTTTTTACAGCGCTTACATGTCAAATCGGGGGTAACGTATGTATGGGGACTATATCTAAATCTGAACCGATTTCTTCCAAATTTAATGGTGTTCATTCATATAATAAGAAACTTCTTTCTGCCGAGTTTCATACTGATTGGATATAAAATAAAGTTTTTACAGCGCTTACATGTCAAATCGGGGCTAACATATATATGGGGGCTATATCTAAATCTGAACCGATTTTAACCAAATTTAATAGGGATCGTCCTTGGGCCAAAAAAAAGATATGTGTAAAGTTTCGTCGAGATCGGACCATAATTGCGACCTGTACTTTGATTACAAGAATACATGCACAGACGGACAGACGGACAGACAGACAGACAGACGGACAGACAGACAGACGGACAGACGGACAGACGGACATAGCTAAATCGACTCAGAAAGTGATTCTAAGTCGATCGGTATAATAAACGATGGGTCTATTTCTTCTCCTTTGGGTGTTACAAACAAATGCACAAACTTATAATACCCTGTACCACAGTGTGGTGTAGGGTATAAAAATTGTTCGCATGTTTTGTCATTTAGTTTTGTATTTCCATAGACACTAACCGATAAAATGTAAGTCAAAAACTAATACCAATTAATAAATAAATTCTGCAATGAGTTGAAAAATACACAAATTATGTCACAAATCTAATTCTGCTTATTTCTCATAAAAATGTTGCGAAAGGACCACAGTAGTTTTTAGCGGGGAATATTTTTCTCTAGACACCAAATAAAAAAATTGACGATTTGTATGAGTTTTGTGGCCGAACACCTCGAAAACAAGACGAAAACAGTTAGCGCCATTGGATTCAGCGTAGTTGATTTATATAAGCTACCGGGTGCCCCGCTTGTCGGGTTTTTTTAACTAGGACAGTGTTATTGGTCATACTAAAATTCGTTCCAATTACTCGTGCTGTATTTTTTAAAAGTCCTCCGAAAGTTCCAAGTTCTCTTTGAAAATGTCACAAAGAGAATTTGGTCCTCGTTTCCCAAAAAAGTTTATGGTAACCCTGACTCAACCTGTCCCTGACCATTCTAATAACACCCGATGCCGGGAAAATGGGCAGAGTGGTCCCGACACTGAAACCGGGCAAAGATAAGAGTAGTGGAGAATCATACAGGCCTATTTCTCTTCTTTTGCCAATATCAAAGACACTTGAGGCTTTAATAACAACGCATATAACTCGCTGTCTTAACCAGAACTAGCCCGGTGGCGGGACAGTCCTTGTAGCGCTTGACCTATCGAAGGGCTTCGATACTGTCAGCCACGCCACCCTTTTTATGACATCGCCAACACATCCCTCCCGAAGAGTTTGAAACTTGTGGGCGCCACTCATAATTCCCAATTTTCTTTATTTTTAGGTCACCGTTTTTACTTGTTTTACACGCAGATTTTTAACAAAAAAAATTATACAGCATACGATTGCCGAACAATAGTCTCTTTCCAGAAATTTTTGGAAACGAAAATTGTACCGTCATTCCTTGGAACCGTTATGTGTTAGGAGACACCCACCTGGCAAACTGTTTACCTATTGTACTTGACACTACTCTCCCCTCTATCAACTTCAACTTTTCAAATTGTCATTGTTAGTGGCCAACAAAAAAGTATCCTAAAAATTCATATTAAAAATCCTTTATTACTCGTTTCAACTAAGAACAACTTTGGTTTGATTTGACTTTTTTGCTGTGCTCTGATGATATTGTTTTGGAGCTCCGTTGTCGTTGTTGTTGTTGTATTTTGTGCCATTGGTATTGTAATTGAAATTTATAACATAACAATTCGGAATTCGGTTACATTGTTCCATTGTTATTGTTCCTTTGCAGCTCCTGTTGAGGATCAACCGAAAGACCAACCAACCGTTCCTGACCAAAACTTCTCCTCGTGTTCCTTTTACACAAAACAACAAAACTAAACAAATTACTTTATCTACTAAATACTATTTCATTGTTTTTCACAGAGGGCGGATTTTTTGCTCTTTGAATTTTAGTATTTCGGGAGCGAGGGCAATAGGGTAGCCTGGGTAGGTGATTAATTTTTTCAAATACTAGCTTTAACTCGGTGCGCTTCGCAACACCCTGCCCTTTATTAATTTTTCTGTTAGGGTACAGTAGAATAGTTATACTTCTTTCTTACCAAAACACATGATTATTCATGTGAAGTAGATTTCATTACTTTTACACTAAAATACGAAAATCCATTTAATTTATAGTTTATGTTCCTTGCATCATGGTACGATACGAGTATTTATCCCTTTTCACCACTGTGCCTCTAAATGTCGAAAACTATTTTTGATCATATTTTACCTTTTTCCTAGTTTATGTTCCAATAGATACATTCACACCCTGGCACAGTACAAAACAATGTTTTCCCACCGTGTCTCTAAAGGTAATAATTGAAAACAAATCTAATATCTATCCCTAGTTTAAGTTGCAAGACTTACAATCGCCAATGGGATCATATCTAATCATTTTCCCTCCATTGTACCACATTAAACCCAATGTGTCATAGTTATCCATTTTTGCATCACTGTACATCATTTAAAAGTCTTTTCCCCCACAGTGCCACTAAAAGTGTGCATTTTGAGAAAATCATAGTTTATATTCCAGGAGCCAAATTCGCAAACTTAGACCATATTTAACCTTTTTTGTCCCCAATTTGTGTCATGTTTTACAATTTTACCATTTAACTAATGTTTCCCCACGGTTTACATACTCGTAGAAGTACCTAATTCGAAATAAATGTTTCTTCTTTTTGGTTTATGCTGTAAGAGCAACCTTCGTACCCTGCGACCACATTCAACCCTTTATGCACCACTGTACCATATTTAATAATTTTTTTCCACTGTGCTTCTACAATAAGAAATTTTATACATATCAGGGACTATATGTAACCGTTTTTCTTAACGTACCGCCACACTTTAACTTCACTGTACCATATTTATCCTATTTAACACCTTTTCGCCCCTCTATAATATATTGAAAAATTTTTACTATTTTTTTATTATTTAATAACTTCTATACTACTTATTTGAATCCTTTGAAATTCTAGACATAGTATTAGTTTATTTGTCACTATTACCTCGAGAAAAACAGGCGAAGTTGCCACACCCCTTTTGGTACCTCCCACACAAATGGACAACTTTGAATCAAAAGTTAATAGCTTATAACTTTATAACCAGTGCATACAAAGACTTGAAATTTTTTACAGTGTAATGGTACCTACAAAATAGTGAAAATGGGCATAACTGCCACGCTCCTTTTGGTACCTCCCACACAAATGGACCATTTAGTACCAAAAGTTACTTGCTTATAAATTTAATACCAGTGCATACAAAAACTTTAAGTTTTGTACAGAGTAATGCTTTTATAGTACCTAGAGTCTAGAGAAAAGTGACCGTTATTGGGACGCCACTTTTGGTACCTCTCACACAAAAGGACCATTTTGTACCAAAAGTAAACAGCTTTGAACTTTAATATCAGTACATACTTTAAAGTTATTAAATGCTATTTAAATTGATAATAATTTAAATAAAACAAGAAATAAATAAATTTACATATATTTTTTAAGACTCAAGGTGGGGGATTCATTAGTCGGTTTACCCGACTGAACTTTCTTACTTGTGTTTTTTACAAGAAAGGCATTTACTATTTATTTAAAGGAAATACATGTAAGACCAGTACACCTCCCTAACAATGCGATAAGGGTCATTGCCATAATAATTTGGAATAATTGGTAAATGTTTAGAAACATATTATCTAAATGGGTAGAAACATATACAAATTAAGCAATATTCGTTCCTAAATTGAGAAACATCTTTCTGGAAAATTTTAATGATCGGAAGTAAAATACAACTTCTATAGCGTTTTGATACCAAATCAGGAGGAACATAAATATGGAGTTTTAATATAAATCTGAACCGATCTTTCCCGAATACTCATTCATGTAAAAATACCTCCTTCTGTCGAATTTCGTACTGATCGGATATAAAATACAGTCTCTACAGCGCTTATATGTCAAATCGGGGGTAACATATATATGGGAGCTATATCTAAATCTGACTCGATTTTCTCCGAATTTGGCAGTATTCCTTCATGTAATAAGAAACCTCTTTCTGTCGAATTTCGCACTGATCGGATATAAAATACAGTTTTTACAGCGCTTACATGTCAAATCGGGGGTAACATATATATGGGGGCTATATCTAAATCAGAACCGATTTCTTCCAAATTTAACAGTGTTCATTGAAATAATAGGAAACCTCTTTCTGCCGAATTTCATACTGATCGGATATAAAATAAAGTTTTTACAGCGCTTACATGTCAAGTCGATCGGTATAATAAACGATGGGTCTATTTCTTATCCTTTTGGGTGTTACAAACAAATGCACAAAGTTATAATACCCTGTACCACAGTGTGGTGTAGGGTATAAAAAAGTGAAAAAATGCAGTTGCAAGATTAAATTAATAATAATTAAAAATATCACTGTAAATTTATACTTGAGTTGGTTGTACTGAAATCATACAGGCAATATACATACTGATTTTGATAAATCGGGTGCATTTGTTCTCTGAGCTATATCAGACTTTTCGGAAAATTATTTTTTGGACGACCACCATTATTTCCTGATTAATAGCGGAACAATTATATACATTTCATTCAGCAACTTCAGTTCGAAGCCACACCTCACTGCATTTTTTTTTGAAAAAAGCCATTAAACGACCAAACTTTTATTAAATGTTAATTTATCGCAGTTTCCACGACATTTATTTTTCAAATATGCGTTATAAATATTCTCAATAGTTCTAATATTTAATATAATTTCTTTCAAAAAGGATTTGTATATATATGTATATATATTCTTCCAACTATTAAACAAATTAATAAATTGAAAGCTATAGTCACTTACGAAAAAAATGTGTTATTAATAAAGAGCAAAATTCTGCACCCTCATATTTCTGGAGGATTCTTTAAACTTAATGTTCTAAATAGTAAAAATAGTGAAATACATGGCGTCAGGTGACAACCCTTTCGTTTGGTCGAAAAAATTTTAGGTCAAACAAAAAAAATTCTTAGCGCATTTATTTCACAACAATTATTAGATGTATCTAATGCCAAAATTAAAAAAAAACACAAAACGTGAAATTAGTACATGTTATTAGCTTTCCGTTCCATTTTTATACCCTACACCACACTGTGGTACAGGGTATTATAAGCTGTTTCACGGCAGATGTTTGTAACACCCGAAAATAACACAGCTAGACCCACCTTAAAGTATGTATACCGATCGACTCAGAATCACTAGCTGAGTCGATTTAACCATGTCTGTCCGTCCGTCTGCCCATGTAAAGTTGTTCGTCGACTACAGGTCGCAATTTCACTCCGATCGTTCTGAAAATTTGCAGTTTAGAGTATTTCGCAGCTGTAAAGTCCCTATTGAATTTGGTTGAAATCGGTTCAGATTTAGATATAGCTCCCATAAATAACTTTCGTCCGATTTGACCCTTTAGTCCTATAGAAGCTGTATTTTACATCCAATCTTTCTGAAATTTAGAATGGTAGAGTTTCTTGATCCATGGACTAACATTGCCGAATTTGAAGAAAATCGGTTAAGATTTAGCTATAGCTCCCATATATATGTTTCGTCCGATTTGGCCCTTTAGTTCTATAGAAGCTGTATTTTACATCCAATCGTTTTGAAATTAAGAATGGTAGAGTTTCTTGATCCATGGACCAACATTGTTGGTAAAGATTTAGCTATAGCTCCCATATATATGTTTCATCCGATTTGGCTTTTTAGATCCAATCGTTTTTATACCCTACTCCACACTGTGGTACTGGGTATTGTTTAAGTATAAAATGTCCCAAAAGTAAATTTATGTAAACAATTTATACATGAATTACAAAATTTATATTTCAGAGTTATTCAGTATTACGAGAGTGGTGTAGGTTATTGTATAGTCGGCCCCGCCCGACTTTAGCCTTTCCTTACTGGTTTTAAATAACATCTTCCATAACTCCAAAATACGATATATACCCTTTTCCAAAAAATAAGAAAAAATTAGTTTTTTGGAAAATACTATGTCAAATTGCAATAACTTTTGTCTTATTGGGTATATCCGATCAAGGTGGCCAACTTTGAGGCACTGTATACCATAGGAGGCCCAAATTTAAAACTTAACTTCTCTAATACCGATTCTATAATCGTGGCAAGTTTTGTCGGTTGTCTGGTCAAGAAAGGGACAAATTATTTTCCTTTTTTAAAATCCTCCTACTGTGCGCTGCAAACTTTAGGCTTGGTATGACCTTTCTACGCTAATACAGAAATATATCCAGGATTAATTTTGAGCCCTTCTCAAACCTTTTTTTGGACTGCTTGAGTTCTAATGGATTTTAGGGATATTTGATATAATCTTTTACACACAGAATACAGTTTGGTTGCCTCAACCTAATTCTATTATCATGCGATTCTGTCTATTATCATGCGATTCGATCAGGACAACCAACATTTTGGTTGTGGTATACTTTTACCTCCATTTTGACAACAATCATATTTAGTTGCGCCAACAACGAAAATTGTGGCTAAAATTATCTGCTGTATGTTGCCACAACCACCTGTTTTAAAAAATCGGTTGTTCTGAAAATTTGTCAGTCATATACTACCGACAGTTAATTATAAAAAAAACAGTTTTCATTATTTATAGTTTATTTTATTTATTGAACAAAAAACCAAACATTCAAAACAAAATTAAAAAATCCCATATTACAAATTCATCATTATTATGAGATGCGGAAATATTTGACACAAATTTTAGTACTCGAAAAAATCACAAAACTTTTATGCAAATATCGCTTAACTCTGTGCTTTCAATTTCATGATTTTTGCTTTTATTTTTTATTTATGTAAAACATTTTGCACAACATATTCTGCATTCCACACATTATTATCCACACGAGGTTATTTTTGACTACATATGTATACCGTTCTTGAACAAAATGTTGAAGATTTATTTATGTCGAGTAATTTTATTTTTTGGTTGTCATGTATCAGCAAAAGAACAGCAACCAATCTTTCGGTTGTATTTCCCAAAATACATTTAATTATTCTAAATTTGGGAAATTATTGGGATAACAAAAAAAACGGTTATTTATTAATATTTTTCTGTTGCAGTAACCAATTATTCGATGCAACAATAATCTTTGGTCTATTGATACAATTTCTGCTGTCAAGAATAAAACACAAAAATCGATCATATGGTACTATAATGAAAGTTTAAAATTGGTTACCACAACTTACCGAGTGTCAATGAAGAAACACTCTTAATTTGATTGATACAACCATCTATTTAGTTGCAAGCATTTTAATTTGATCGTATCCATGTTATTATTGTTGTTTCAACTATTTATATATAAATACAACCGACACACGGTGTAGGCAATATACTCTTTGTTGCTAGTACTATTTTTTATTGTTACAACCGAATTCCAACCAATTATTTTCCTGGGTGTACCGAAAACTATCCTTAGAAAAACAGATTTGCTAACGTTCCTACAGCTATATGTTTCTGATTTTTTGTTAGGATTTTATACTTAATATGCTTCTTAAAATGGTTAAAATTGTTCATTCGTCATATAAAGTATTCATCCAACTCGACGTCTCCACAGGCCAATTTGATATTGTCAATACTCTTATCACGCCGAGTCCATGAACGCCGACTCCCCTTTAGAGAAGCGATATGCAATGTTCACTTAAACTTTATTCTACCAATGACTTTTAGTTGTTGCCTAAACACTTCTGCCACCCTCTCCCCATTCAACGCATCTTCACAGGGTACAGGCATTTCCGTTTCCAATGACTGAGAGTGGGGGGTGGTGTGAATGTGAGTTTGAAAGGACCTATTATTGTGAATCTATGTGTATACGTATGGTATGTGTATTGTATATGCTGGGATGTGTGAGTGTATACTATGTTCTAAATGTGTATGTTCATGTATTGAGTTTATAACGTCAAGATGCCACTTAATGTTTATAATTTTCCATTTGAAGTTTCTTTTGTTTCTTTTCAAAATGTTTCCGAAAAACGCAAGAATTCAAAAGTTGAATTTTCTGTGGCTGTTACCACCAACCCCCACACTCACCCCCAACACCGCCACAAATACCACGAGATATCGTCGTGCAGGCAAAAACTACCGGGGAAAACTAATTCTCAGTGTTGTGCTTCGAGTATATTTGAACCAAAAACTTTGGGTTTTGGCAGATGTGAAATTATGTTAATGGTTATTGAAAATTTCGAGAGCAAAAGAGGACCAGCAATATTGTTTTGTTTACTCGAAAAAGCGTAGGATTTTCGGCTACATCCTTAGCTGGTCACCTTGACTGTCTTAACGTTGTAATGAATTTTAATTCCAACTCTAATTTTCGTTAAGTGTTATTACCACAACTTTTTGGTATCCCAAAAAAGGGATGCATAGCAATTGCGAGTGCTGTGACTTACTTAGCGTTGTCTCAAAGTTCCTGGGGAAACATTTGCACAATTATATTCCTCTTCCTCCTCCCGAAGTCCTTAAGCTTTCCGATGTAAATCCTGCCTTAATTTTGTTGAATGTCAATTAAATTTGGTTTAAAGTAAATTTGTTAACTTTAACGTATTAAAATATAAACAAATAAAAATGTAAATTAAAACTTTGGGGATCAATAACAAAACATTTGCATAACATTAGAGTAAATGTTTATGTATGCGTGGCTGTGTGCGTATGTGTTGTCATGACAACACACATGAATAATCTCAATTCCCGTAGTCCCATAACCACAACAAACATAAATATATTCTCTTGCGTATGGGGCATTGCGATTTGTAGGATACTTTATGTTGGCAGAAGATACACGCTAAGAAAAGGTTTTCTGCAATACATTTCGGAAGTGTTTGTTCTAAACAAATCATTGTTTGTCACCTTATATTTATACCCTACACCACACTGTGGTACAGGGTATTATAAGTTTGTTTCACGGTAGATGTTTGTAACACCTGAAAATTACACAGCTAGACCCACCTTAAAGTATACCGATCGACTCAGAATCACTAGCTGAGTCGATTTAACGATGTCCGCCGTCCGTCCGTCCGTCTGTCCATGTAAAGTTGTTCGTCGACTACAGGTCGCAATTTCACTCCGATCGTTCTGAAATTTTGCAGTTTAGAGTATTTCGCGGCTGTTAAGATCGGTATTGAATTTGGTTGAAATCGGTTCAGATTTAGATATAGCTCCCATATATATCTTTCGTCCGATTTGGCCCTTTAGTCCTATAGAAGCTGTATTATACATCCAATCGTTTTGAAATTTAGAATGGTAGAGTTTCTTGATCCATGAACCAACATTGCCGAATTTGAAGAAAATCGGTTAAGATTTAGCTATAGCTCCCATATATATGTTTCGTCCGATTTGGACCTTTAGTCCTATAGAAGCTGTATTTTACATCCAATCATTTTGAAATTTAGAATGGTAGAGTTTCTTGATCCATGAACCAACACTACCGAATTTGAAGAAAATCGGTTAAGATTTAGCTATAGTTCCAATATATATGTTTCGTCCGATTTTGATCTTTAGTCCTGTAGAAGCTGTATTTTACATCCAATAATTTTGAAATTTAGAATGGTAGAGTTTCTTGATCCATGAACCAACACTACCGAATTTGAAGAAAATCGGTTAAGATTTTGCTATAGCTCCCATATATATGTTTCATCCGATTTGGCTCATTAGATCCAATCGTTTTTACACCCTACACCACACTGTGGTACAGGGTATTATTTAAGTATAAAATGTCCCAAAAGTAAATTTATGTAAACAATTTATACATGAATTATAAAATTTATATATCAGAGTTATTCAATATTACGAGAGTGGTGTAGGTTATTATACAGTCGGCCCGGCCGACTTTAGCCTTTCCTTACTGGTTTTATTTAAATCTATTAGTTCCGAAGAAAGATGTATTTTTATTTAAGTATTTAAAATTGTTTACAAGCTATATATTCTTAAACAAATTTATTGGAAGAAGTTCGCAATTACACTCATACACCTTCCCCATTAGTTGGTCCCCATGGTCAGAGAAAATTGGACATGGATTATATCCGACAAAAACAGAGTTGATTCTCTTCAGCAGAGAGTACAAAGTATGCAAAGTATGCTCGAGGAACAGCAGAAGCAACAAGAGAGCCAGTGGATTGCTAGCATCGCTAGGTTGTTGATTTTCTGAGTGATTAACAGCTTTGGGCCCTTTAAATCACCTGGTTTAGACGGCATTGCACCAGAAAAAATACAAAATCCACGTGATGTGGGTGCCCAACAACCATCCAGGGACACTTGAATCTGAGCGCATGCCCCCACATTGTAAACTTCTTCTGCGGAAAACGGCACGTAGGCGACAAATAATAGATGAGCTACTGTGAAGATTTGTAAATAAACCAGAACCATGCGGACTCGCGTACATTTTAAAGTGTCCCAAGATCTGATATCGTTATCGACTCATCGCAGGTAAATGTTATCCTTTTTTTGTGCGGTAATAGCACAATTACCGAGTAATATCTCATACAGCAACATACTTCCTTGTTGTGCCACGATAGTATTGATGTACATACGTTGTGCACTTTGATGTATGTACCCTTTGCTATAAGGGGAAAAGTACACCACCAGCTGGAGTATATAATGCAGAATTATACTAAAAGCCTATGGTTTCGGCGAATTTTTTTTAGACCGTGTAGTGCTTTAATACATTAAAATTTTTTCTATAGAAAATTTAGTGGTAAAACGGCGACTTGTACTTGATGTATACACTGTAAAATTGATCGGCTTTAATTTCGAGCCTACGCCAAAGAATTTTTAACAAATAAATGTAAATTTTAAAATAATTTACATAATAATAATATATTAATTGTTTGATTGAAACATATGCGAATCACGACACAAATACAATAAGCTGTCCATAAAATATATTCAGCATTTAACCGTAGAACAATAACAAGCTTTTAAAGCTTTGAAGACAAATATACTTGTTTTCTTTTATCTTTGTTATTAAAATAATTATCTGAATAGCTTTAGGTTAGGGTTAGGTTTAGATTAGCATTAGGTTTAGGTCCCTAGTGTTACCACGGGCTGAAATGTCCCTCATCGAAACCAACCTGTTTGATACACTAATTTATCGATAGTACGAATATCGGTACTGGAAAGATCTGTTAGGCTGCCTATAAAGGCCGACCCCAGTATATCCAGTCGTCGTTTACTCAGAGCGGGGCAGTCGCATAGCAAGTGCTCAATGCTCTCCACTTCCTCCTCATCACCACAGCTTCTGCAGAAGTCATTATAGTCAATAGCCAATGTACCAGTGTCCCGTCGCACTGATACTAACGTAGACAATCTTTGCCTCTCTATTGCGAAGATATATTTTGATCTTCTCAGGTCATACCTTGGCCAGATTTGCCTATCTACCCTGCAGGTGCCTATTTCTGTCCATCTTTCGTTGGACTGCCTGATTGCCACTTGCCTAAGCCAAAGCTTGCACGTGGATAGTGGCGCACCAATACATATGCAAATTCTTCGAGAATTTGTAATGTCGTCCCTTTCCTAGCAAGTTCATCGGCTTTGCAGTTCCCCGGGATATCCCTATGCCCAGGCACCCATATGAGGTGTATATTAAACTGCAAAGCTGTTTGTGAATTTAGGGATGTTGCCTCCAGGGATTTGATGGCAGCCTGACTATTCAAGTAAATGACAACGCCAGTGTTGGTTACTAAAGGGTGGTTACATTTTAAGGGCCGATGTTGATTTTGAATAAAACACAAATTCTTTTCTTTTTATTATTGGCGATTTCTTTTCTGCAAAAAAGTGCAACATTTCCGTTGCCCTTTTCCCGATATCTGTAGTTTTATACCACATTATAGATTTTTGAATTAGGAGCTAAGTTTGTTTCGAGGGACTAAGTTCCACCCAAAACGGGCAAATATTTTTCAGAATTTCGAGTCGACGCACAGTGTATTATGAGCGGCAAAAACTCCAAATTTTCATGAGGCCCATTCTCAAAATTTTTGATTCCAATCTGTAAAGAACATTCCAATTAACTAAATCTTTAAAGGTTTTGCCGATATCTTGGCGAAATATCGCGGTACAAGCACTTGAAATTTATAAATGGTACAATGAATCCAAAGTTTATCATTTAAGAGAGTATTTTCAAAGCCCATATCTCCGAAACTATGAAACGCATTGGAATTTCGTTTAAGCCATACTATACAGAAACTTTTGAAGTGTTTTTGCATTAAAAAATATATAATTGTGTTGTCATTTTCCTATTTAATCTGCGGTTTACTTGCAAGTTTCCAAAAATCAGGTTGTTTCATTTTCTCCAGGATAAAACTATACTTCCGAGGGCGACCGAGGTTTTGTCATTAACAAAAATTGATAAACTAGGGACTTAGTTAACCATTTCAAAAAGAAAATTCTGCCTATACCTGCCTATGTTGATTTATTTAACGAAATAGTAAAACCTACTCGGCAAAAAACAACCCAAAATTCGTTATTTTTAGTCCATGTTGCTATGTATTGAACAACATTACCAAAGCATAGCTTAAGGGGCAAATGATAAATTGAATGCAAATATAATAAAAAACATATAAAGCATGTATGTATAAAAGCAAATTGGTCTTGAGCCGAGAGAGTATCTCAGTTTAAATCAACGATTACAGACCGCATTAAACGGGCAACCGACATGAACAAGCTAAATATTCATATGAGCGAACATTTGTTTGCCAATCTACTATATATAAATGCCTCATTGTTTGTGTGTCCTTTCCACATATTCCTAAAAGTATGCTTTAAAAATGAAGTATTATTAATGAACACATTGCTAAATCAATGACGATTTTTTTCTGCATAGTTGGAATGATTAATTAATTAACAAAAAACTGTAAACTATTTCATCATTATTTTTATGCAAATGTTGAGCTAATGTATTACGCTTTAGTTATTTACTTTGTTCTATGTACTGATTTACATCGATCAAAAGATACAAAACGTTTTAAAAAATTGAAATTGATATATGGGCGTTGGGCGTGGCACTTGCAATTTTTATATAATTAAGGACTCAAATACAATCTCTACTAGCGATTTGTAATAATATATATGCTAAATTGATAAAAATACTAAGATTTTTAATTTTAGGTTATGTGGGAAGTAGGCGTGGTTATGGGCGGATTTAAACAAAAAATTGGTTTTCAGCTAATTAGACGAAATGAGTGATATCTACAAAATTTTAAAGCCCTAGCTCAATTCCTTCTAATTTTTGCCGCGTCTTGTGTGAAAATATTCCTCTGTGTGCCGTCTGGTCCAGGTGACTTGAAGGGCTCAAAGCTATTAATAGCCCAGCTCACTCTGAATCTCTCAGTCAACAAGCTACCGACGCTCGCAGTCCACTCGCACTCTTGTTGGTCCTGGTGATCCTCAGGCTCTGTTGATGAGTTCCCCGGGAAATGTGTGTCGAGCAGTACATTTAGCGATTGCTCGCAGTTTTTGTCCAGTTGTTTTCCTTATCCTGCAAATACCCTACTGTACAAGGTGAAGTGGATAGTATCTTCCTCAGCCTTGCAGCGTCGGAGATCTTTTCCACTTCCCCAGAAGGAATACCAAGAGCGTCTTTGCGCCTTCCTATGCTCCTTTTTATAGATCTTGAGTTGCCCTTTGTATGCATCCCAATCATTAGCGACTCCATTAGATTTCGCCTTGTTGAATAGCCTGTTGCAGGTATTTTTCCTTGCCGTTAGCTCAGAAGTCCACCATTGAGGTTTAGTTTTACCCTGGTACCTTGTTTTTGGACAGGCTTCTTCAAGGAAACTATTGAATGATGTGGTGATATGCTCGACCAGATTATCCAGACCAGCTTTGTCATATCCACTACCAGACAAACACACTCATAAAAGTATTACTTACATCCACGCTTAATTTTGAATAGTTGTAAGCGTTGGGGTAAGTGGTAAATTTTCAGCACTTTCCTCCAATGACATATATGTGTAAAAATAATTCGAAGGGCCAAATTATAAGCAGATACAATTAATTGTAAGCAGATGTTTTGATGTTTTAGCTTATACGACAGGTTATGTGGCAATGGGAAACTTTGCTGGCTAAAGATAGGACTCCACCTTGTGGGGTTCTGCTGCTATTATGCTTCTTCTGTTAAGCAATCGCTGAATTAGTCTTATTGGGCCATATGGCCTTTTTTGGTCTGATAAGGAGGAGATTCTACACGTAAACGCAATGTGGTGAATCATCATAATAAGCAGGAAAGTGTAATCGATAATTGGATCGTCCGAATGGACCGTCCGCAGCGTAATAGCGGACAACATGAAATTGTCTTTAAAAGAAAATACCCCAGATAGTTCTTCCAGATCATAAAAACTATTCCAACATACAGTTTTTTTAGTTGTTTAATTTTAAATTAAAGATGTCTAAATGGATCACGCTAAAAAACTGGATCAACAATATGGTAAAGAATATGTGGATTATTTGTGGGTCATATGACGTAAAAATTAGAGACAAGGTAAATCGTGGGGCATTTTATCGCCTCTTCTATGGGTTACGACGATACGCAGTCTCCTAAAAGCACTCACCAATGAAGGACTTAAACCAGTCTGTTATGCAGACGACGTAGTAATACTTCTGAGGGGCTTTCATCCAAATCTATTATGCAGAAGAGCTGAGGAGGCACTTAACATAGCATATAACTGGGCACAACCAAGGGGATTAAATGTTAACCCAGACAAAACAGAAATATGTCTTTACACGTTTCACCAGGCCTCGATTCCTGAATAAGACAATTACTATAACTAAAAAGGTAAAATACTTGGGAGTAATCTTGGACCAGAAACTGTACTGGAAAGATCATCTTGAAGAAAGAGTTACAAAGGAACACAGATGTTGGTCGTTGTGCAGAAGAGCTATAGGTTCAAAATGGGGACTACGTCCAAATATGACTCACTGGCTTTACATGAGCGTGATTAGACCAATAATTACCTAAGCCTGTGCAGTGTGGTGGACATCAATGGACAAGAAGTGCAACGTAATACCTTTGCAAAAAATCCAACGTATGTGCTGTCTAGGCATAAGCGGGTTATTTAGAACTGCACCAACGAAAGCGTCGGAGACTACATATACTGCACAGCAAGACGTCTACAAGTGATGGGTGAATGGATAAATCGAGACCACAAGTCGTACCATCAGAAGATTTTAGAATCTCTAGTCGGTCACATTCAAACTCCAGAAATCTCCGACCGCATTACTTAAGTGCGGCTTACAGCTACCTGTGATTCGTTTTCGCCAGACAGACGCTCCTGGGTAAATGGAACTTTGGCCCGTGTGCCAGTGGGAACCAGCTACTACACGGATGGGTCCAAGCGAGGAGGAAGGACGGGTCTGGGACTTTTTATTGATGAACCAGAATTTGAATCTCACTTCCACCTCCCTGACCATATTTCAATCAGAAGTTCGAGCAATCACGGAGTGTGAGAACTGGCTCAGTAACACCACAAAGCCTAAATATGCCAACATCTTCACAGATAGCCAAATGGCTATTAAAGAAATAACATCGGAAAAGGTCAAATCCAGAACTGTGTTGGACTGTAAAAGAACGATAAATGATTACTCAGCCTAATTTGCGTCAACTGCGTATTTGCTGGGTACCAGGACATAACGGAGTGATTGGAAATGAACGGGCAAACAGCTTGGCTTCATAGAAGAATGAGTTGAAGCACTGGGCAGCGCTGGCTCACAAAACTGTGTGGAAAAGCGCAACATTAGTAGAAACTGCAAAGATACTGTGGGGTGACCCAAATGAAAAGAAAATAAGAAATTTTCTGAAACTCAACAAGATCGATACTAGTAAGATAATGAGTGTTCTAACGATACACTCAAACATACAGGCACGTCTTCATCGCATAGGACTAGCAGGAAGCGACGAATGCAGGGCATGCAGGGAAAACATCGAAACGATGGAACATTTTCTGTGTCATTGCCCGGCTTTCACACATGCAAGATCCCAACATGTCGGGTCCGACATATTACCAGACTTGACTCATCTCAGAGGATATGACTGGAAGATACTGAGAAAATTCGTGTCTAGTACCGACTTTCTGTAACTGGAGAGGTATAAAAAGATCATAAATAAGGAGCGTACAACAGGCCGAGCGTACAACAGCCAGTTGCATGCGAACCGTTGTGCAACAATAAATTCAACTTTTTGGAGAATTTGTATTGTCGTCCATTTTATTGAAATCCCTTTGAAGTATATGTTAAACTGCCATGGCATCTCGTTAAGAGGTAGTTTAGTCTGAAGTAAATCTAAACTATGCACCTAAATAAAAAGCTTTAGAAAATATGCAATTTGTTCATCTTCGGAAATGCATTACTGCACGCAATGCATTACTACACCACTGGCTTAAGTGTATGTCCATGGACACGAGACGTTTAAACGTCTCCTCTCTTCAACCTAACCTAACCTAAACAGAAAAAATTGTGAATAATCAACTTTAATATTATCATTTGCTCACTCTGTGGCAAAACTTCGCCTTAATCTGTACTATGGATTTAGCTTTTTTAATAGTCAACTATCATTCAACATCTGGATTAACATCTTTAAAGTTGTACCAAAGAACTAAGAAATAGCTATCCATAATCTAACCACCTATTTTATGGAAGAACAAAAAAAAATACAAAAAAAGAAAACTTCTCGAAAATCTTCTACTTCATACAAAAGCAGCCAAACTTCAAAATTCATTTTCTTCCGCAACCAAATCCTCAATCAAGTCATTTTAGTTTTATAAGGATGTTGTCCATATACATATTTTTCAAAATTGTCGCAAAAGTTAAGAGCATGAGAGAAAAAACGCAACGTTCGTTCGTACTTTTCGTCAAGAAAACTTTTCTAGACAAAAGACATAAAAACATTACGCGCCGAAGAAAATCCATCGGCGAAGAACAGCTCAAAAACGTGGAGAAAACTGCACTCCTAAATCTAGAAAATGCTAAATAAAAAACAAAACCAAAAAAAAGCGTTAAAACTCTTACAAAAGTTGGCGAAAAAAATAAAAACAAAGTGTTGTTTAACGTTAAGTAACTTAATGTTAAAGTCTCCTCTCAGCTATGAACAGTATCCGGCAAAGGACCCGACAAACTATGGAGAAAAGCTATGCAGCCATCCGTCGTCGTCCCCAAAAAGGATAATAACCGACTTTAGCCACTTGCATAGGAGAATGGATGAAATGCTGAACAAAAAAACACTAAGGAAAACTCAAACTGCTAAGTATGAGATTTTGTCTCGTTATTGTGGTTGTTGTTGCAGCTTATTTAAGTAAATATTTGCTTAGATTAAAAGCAGAAATCCGATAAAAAAGACAGCATCTAAAGTACGGCAAGCCAAGGTAAGGCAACTAACGAAGTGTGTCCTATACTCTTAAGCAACCAAAAATCATCAGGAACATCAACGGACAGGCAAAAAAGGATTACATACAAGGTGGAGTTGCAAGTATGCTAAAAAGGAAGGAACAATTTGCTAAAAATCCTCGTAAATGGCTACTTCCATTATTTGAATCTGCCCAGCAAACTTCCTTGGGAAAAACCATTGATGCAATTCCGAAAATGAAGAAATTGCATATTTTCTAAAGATTTCATTTAGATGCATAGTTTAGATTTACTTCAGACTAAACTACCTCTTAACGAGATGCCATAGCAATTTAACATATACCTCAAAGGGATTTAAAGAAAATGGACGACAATACAAATTCTTCAAAAAGTTGAATTTATTGCTCAGCGGTTCGCATGCAAACTTTGGCTTGGACAAGAGGCATTTAGGCTATCCAATAAGAGATATGCACCTGTTTGATATATAGAGAAATCTGACCACAATTCTACCTCAGAAGATCAAAATTTCTTCTTGCACTAAAGAGGAAAGGCTGTTTACGTGTCGCATGATCGGAGAAAATGCCATGAGGTTAGAGTTCGTTACTCCTCTTGGGAGCGTAGGGCTTCCACAAAGCATCTCCAACTTACACGATTTTCTGCAGTTGGTTTTGCTTCTTCCCATGTAAGATTGTTTGGCTTACTTCTTGGGTAATTGTGCGTCGCCAGGTGTATCTTGGACGACCAGTGTTCCTTTATCCTTGGGGATTCCACTCAAGTGCCATCCTTGTAATACTACGGGGGTTTTTCCTTAAGGTATGGCCGATCCACCTCCATTTTCTACGCCTTATCTGCTTCTCTCACTTAAAACATGCGATGAATACTCTGAGCTTGGTTTTTCTGGATATATGTGAGCTGCTCTTGCTTTGTGCCTGTTGTTTACGTCTGCTTCTGCGCCACCGTTTGTTGCCATTGTACTTCCTAGATAGCAGAATTGCAGTTGTAAATTCGCGTGGCTTTGACATACTTTATTTGATAGCTTTTGATATCAAGCAGATTGGTTCGATTAAGTTGTTTCTTCTACTACTCCCCTGAAGACAGCTGACGGTACTACCACAATTTCATAAGGGAATTAGCTGAAGATCACCTATTATCTCAGATTACCTATATCTAGTATGATATTTACCACTTAAATTAGGTAAGAGAAAAATGTATATAACTTTCCTGATGAAACTGCAGGTTCTTGGAGTACTTTCACAGTTGACCAGAAGCAACCTAATGTTGGATGTCCTGATTACACATACATTACCTCCTACTAAGTAGGGTTCCTGCATCAGGATTATGTCTACTACACCCGTGGACAAGCGCAGCAATAGAGCCGCTGAGGATGCTTTTGCGTTATGAAGTTTAACATGAAGAATTCTTACCATCATTCGTCCGCTTCATCGAGTAGCATATCCCATCAGATACGTCGAGAGTCCTAAAACTCCTCTCGGCCTCTCATCGTCCGAAGCAGGGCTGTGGAGTTGGAGTCGAAGTCGGAGTCTGGGAAATTTGCCCGGAGTCGGAGTCCGGAGTCGAAAAATTATGGTCGACTCCGAGATGCATCGTGCAAAATGTACCAATCATGTGATAGAACTTTTGCACTCAAAAAAATTTGGGAAAACAATTTTGGTAAAAAAAGAATGATAAAATATTCGATGCTTTTAGCCAAATATTTTTGTATGCCAAAAATATATATAAAGTTAACCAAACTATCGAGTTTTTATGTAAAACAGTTTTAGGTAAGGTCTGATTATATTTAGCTAACAAAAAAGTATTTTTGCAAAACTATACACTGTTCCTAAGCGAGTAAGGAAAGGCCGAGCGAAGCCAACTAAGTGATACCGCACAACACTTTATTAGAGCAGAATATGCTCAGCTATTGTAAAAAAATATGAGATAAGCTATCTATATATATAAAGAAGAATGTGTGTTTTTTGGTTTGCTGGTTTGTTTGTACCGTATAGACGTCTAAACGGCTGGGCCTATCTTCTTGAAATTTTCACAGAATGTATGTACATGTGTGGGGCGTGGTGAAAATAGGGTACTTGAATTTTCGATATATCAAGTGGGCCTGGGCCCGCCCACATAAGACAAATTTACAAAATGTTATATCTTGCACAATTTGTTAGCGAGAGTGCTGGAGTTTTATCTGGTGGCCAAATTTTGAAATTGAGATATCTTGCACAATTTGTTATCGAGAGTGCTGTAATTTTGTGCATATGTGTCTGGTGGAAGTCTGTGTGATTGGTCTAAAAATGAGCGGGATCAAACCAAAGGGCATGGCTCCGCCCATATGAAAACTGAAGGGTAGCTAGACAAATCTGCCCACCATACGACCGGATCAGGTCAAAATATCTCCTCGCACTAGATAGGAAAAATATGTTAGTGGCAATATCTGATCAATGAACACGCCATCTGGTTGGAAATTGAGTCCAATGGCTTTTGCAAAAGACTTAAATCAGAAAATGAAATGAAGATAATTGATTTGTTCCTTTTCGGCAACAAGTTAACGACGTCTGGATATACTCCGGCTGCCTCTCCAACCTAACATATCCAAAGTCTTATACGTCTAAGCGTAGCTTGTCATTAAAACGTTTGTATGTTTCACAGCCACGTCCGTTCCATGCTACTAAATTAACACATACACAACTAAAGGAATCTAAAGATGATTGCCTCCATGAAAATATCCTCAAGTGCCCATTATCAATTTTCCCGTTGACCTGCCTAATATAGGCATAACATTCGTAATAAAACTAAACTTCAGCGTCCGAGCGAGAGGAAAGGAAATAGATGATGTCCGTGATGTTCAGAGTCAATTCATTCAGCAGTGTACACAATGTAAACAATATACATATGTATGGAGGAGTATGTAGGTGCACGTCCTGATGCATACCTTGGAGGGTGAGTCTGTGTACAGACTTGAACCAAGTGTCCACATCAGGGTTGACTTTCATGTTTTACCCCTTTTTGCCTTTGTGGATTTGGGAGTACGAGTGTTTGTAGAAATGTTTGGGGAGAGGACGAGGGGAGTCTAGTTGTATGACTGAGGTGTGGGTGGCTACTATGTGTTGAAAATGTATTTGAATGTGTAATGTTTACCTTTCGATATGAGGACAAGGTAAAACCAACACTTGCACACACACGACTGAACTCAACTCACTCTACTCTACTCTTTCCTACTGCACTACTCGTACTATGTGCTCTAATCGACGACTCTACTCTACTTCTATTCAAACTCAAACACTTTCAGAGGTGATTCAAGTTGTGTTTGCTTTTCTCCGTTGTCGTTTTCGTTCTTCGGTTTTCGTTTTTGTTCTGCTGGCGCTCTTGTCCAAAAAGGTGTGATAAGTGTTAATGAATACCTTAAGTAAACTATTTAAATTGCACTCATGACCGAGATAAGAGATGTTAACTTTTGTTTTTCGATTTCATAATAGATAGAAGGAATCACAAAAAGAGAGATATACGAATTTGTTTGCCTTGGGCGGCTCTTTTCATTCATTTACCCAGCTTAGGTGTATGAGTAAACCTTAACTTTGAGAGGGTGAGAGACTATAGTATACTGTATACTGTTCATAAATATTGTGAACTAATTTATAATAAAGTTGGATCAGCGTTAATGCCTTCCTCAATTAAAGATATGATAATGTGCTGCAATTATTGCAACTAAAGTAGTTTCAATAACACAGCTTTTTTTAGCTCATTGATTTGGGACTCAATTATAAGAATTGGACGTGAAAGTGTGCAAAAAATCCACCTTGAGCAAAAAAATTCGTATGGCCATTAAATTATTAATTGAGCCAAATTGACTAAACGAATGATGCAGAAGTTCATATTTTTGTTGCTACTTTAACTTCCAATTCTCAGAATCGAGTCCCAAAATCATGTGTTGCACTGTGTAATTACAGCGCATAAAATAACTTCCAGGTTGATGGCAGCCATATCTATTATTAATGTCGATTTCGAAATGGCAAAGAAAATGCTGCACTTTTTCCAGAATCGAAATCGCAAAGTTTTAATCCCATATAGCGCTCATTTTTATTAGTAGTACACACGTATCTAAGCTAAATTTCAGTACTCTTGATGCAGCGGCACGCTCGATATCCGATTTTCAAAATGCGGTGAAAATGCGCAGTGAGAAGCCTACGGATACGATCCCGTCTATATATTTCTGAATTACGAAACTATTCCTGCTACGATATCCAAATAAAACAAATTTTAAATTTTGGGTTAAAGGAGAGGTGCCACGACCACTATCCTTACATCGTCCGCCGACTAAATACTTAAGTTTTAAGTCTTCAGACCTAAGGCCTAAGACCTTAGACCTAAGACCTAAGACCTAAGGCCTAAGACGCCCAGCACCTTGCCAATTTGCTTCCAAGCTTCTCGCTTTTTTTTTCAGATATCCTATATCGACAGTTTATATTCAATATCCTCTATCTTAAAAAACACAATTGTTCAGTAGAGCCATAAAACCGTTTATATCCCTAATTTTAAAGAAAATTAAAATTGTTTGTTCTACAATGTTTATTACACCTAACTACGTGAACTACTAAATAATATTTTTTTTAATATTTGCGCCACGAGCCATTTTATGGAACATAGAGGGTATTGCTATTCAAAAATTCTTCATGTATAAAAAAAGATAGAGGGTTTTGCATAGTAAAAAAATATTTATTTATGAATTCCACAAATTTTTTAATTTATATTATACATATTATAATAAAAATAATAAATAATAATAACAATGAATTAATGATTAATTTTTTATTTAAGTATTATCTATTTCTTGGGGTTCATTTTTGAATCCATTTTCAAATTGTCATAGAAAATGGTATTCTTGTGGAATCACAGGTTAGATATAAAAATAGTCATAATTTGAAAACTGAATCTTCGACTAAAAAATTTAACCAAATTCGGGTTTAGCATACTCTTTTCATCAAAGAACCGTCTTTTAGAAGAAAAAAAAAAACAACAAAAAATAGTCCAAAATTATATGAAGAGATAGAGGGTATTGCATTCAGAAAAAATAAGTGTGTAAGATAGAGAAATTACAAAAATGACCATAAAATCTCAAGTTTTGTTTTTTTTATTTCCAAATTAGTACCATAGATGCGTCTTATTTTACCGAATATTTTAACATAAAAATCTCATTTTTGCAAAAATTGAAGATAGAGGGTTTTGAATATAAGCTCTCGATATGCTGGATTATATTTATAAATACTCGTGCGACGGCACTAATGAAATCAAATATTCGTCTTTCATGTTTATGTGCACTTTTAAACAACAAATAATTAATGAATTATTTTCTTTACTTTTCTCGGTGAACATACAATTGTAATTGTAAACAACATGTAGTATCAGCTGTTGTCAAATTGTACGTAAACGGAACGTCCAATTCTGATTTCAACAGATTCAGCCGTCCGTTTACGTTTCGTTTCCGTTGGCTAATCGTTTACACTGATTTCCATATGACAGATTGAATCAGCTGATTCGTTACGCTACGGTGGCGTTACGGTTAAGTTTGCCTAACTGGGCCTTTAATAACAGATGTGATCCCTAAACATAAAATATGTGTCGAACATTTTAAGTAACTTATAATCTCTATTTAAAAATTTAGCTTTAGAAAAGGAATAATTTTAACTCAATTATTACATTAATTCATTAACATTACTTCATTATTTATGTATAAAGGCGTATCATCTAATATCGTCAACTGTTATACTAACACACAACCGTGTAACAACGGCTCTACTTAATTCACTTTGCTGCTAACACCTAAAAGTATGCTTCATTAATTTAATGTTACTAGTCATTTGATAGAGATTGACGTTAACATTTTCATAGACTGTTCATGCTGAACAAGTAAGTATATACTTATACTTGCCTGCTCAGTCTAAAGTTCCTATGGAAAAATGTTTAGTGTAATGAGAACAAATATGTTTGAGAAATCCCTAGACCATTTCATAAGTTACTCAGTATTGGTACATTATGAACTACTTACTACCTATGATAAAATGATTCTGAGAGTGAAAAACCTAAGAAATCATTTGTGGTTTGTTTTAATAAATTATAGACATGAATTTTCACTTAATACACAGACATAATACATACAAATGTACACATAACGCAAATATGCATATTTTATAGAACCACTTCTCACACATCAGTACACAAAACATTCAACTTTACACTCAAGTGAAAAGTATCTGTCAGTTGTAAAAAGAGAAGCTGTCAATCATTGTTGATTAGCATTTGTTCTTAGAAGTGAGATTATATACACATTTTGTCGTCAGCAGGATGAGGAGAAGAATAAGCAGGGCGTGTTGTCATTATGTCACATCAAATTGAATAAGTGGCCATCACTGTCCTGACATATTGGAATGGGGCTTATTTTAATTATATTCTTATTCTATAGAGTTTGTTCTATATTTTAAGTAGGTGAGAGTTAATTTAAAAGAGAAAGTTGAAACATGAATGTTTTGTAGACAAGTCAATTCTGATGTCAACAAAGGACTGGCTGGCTGTGTTTTTAATGTTTGCAGTACAATATGTGTACACTCAAAAAGGTTCAAGAGGATTTTTGGAACTACACTATGCCGGCAATTGTTGCCAACGAAAAGTTTTCACCTTCCGTTGCCGTCATACAGTGGGGGTTTACAAAATGGAAATAATTATGCTTTTTCATAACCATACAACCGATTGCAATAAAACATCAAATGTTTACAAAAGAAGTACCTGAAAATTTAAATTGTCCCAGTAGTTAATATCAGACCCTCCAATCGATGGATGGACACTAAAGTAGTATTCATACAAGCCCGAAAGATATCGCACACTAGGCCAAAGGACTTCAGTTCAATTAGCCCGACTTTCCTCCTGGAAGTTGTCAAAAAAGACTTTTAGATTCTTCATTACAGAAAACCTGGAAACAAATCTCCTGTCGGGAAACCAGCAGGCTTAGAACAAGAGCAAGTCTTCAGAATCTGGCCGGCACGAACTTGTGGGTACTATCAAATCGTCCCTACATTTCAAGGAATTCGCTATGGTGGACTTTCTAAAAGGGGCTTTTAACAACGGGTAAACTCTAGCTTAATTAGACTAAATCAAAGCCTACTCAATAGAAGAAACAAGGTTTGTGAACGGAGGGACCGCACAAGCAGGAATACTATCCCCACTAATTTAGAACCTAGCGGTGACCAAAGTCGTGACTGATCTTTTCTGAAAGTGCAAAATATCTAGGAATAGATATTCTAGATAGGAAATTGTTATTCAGACTTAATGTACTAGAACGTAGAAGAAAATCCAACGTTGCACAGTGATCTGTCCCATTGACAAAAATCGATAATAGTGTACTGGCTCAAATAATGGTAAAATTGGTACTCATCATATCTTAACAAACCAATTAACAGCCTGTTTAGCTAAATGTACCGAAACGCAGACGTGCGATAGCTACCCAAGCAATAATTTTCTTCTTCTTATTCTCACCCAAGCAATCATGTTTTTAATTTGGTTCATTGTCGCTTATAGTTCGGGTAAGAAAGCTCTTTTACCTTACATTCATGTTTTTATTGACATTTCTTAAAGATTTTTCCACACGAAAATATCAGAACGGGGGCAACCCTAGGTTTAGGTTTAGGTTAGGGTGGCAGCCGTATTTTTTTTACAAGCTCACATAGACCAGTTTAGGTCCCTAGTTTTACCACGGGCTGAAATGCCCCTCATCGAAACCAACCAGTTTGATATATAAATTTATCGATAGTACGAATATCAGTATTGGAAAGATCTGTTAGGCTGCCTAAAAAGGCCGACCCCAGTATGTCCAGTCGTCGTTTACTCAAAGCGGGACAGTCGCAAAGCAAGTGCTCAATGCTCTCCACTTCTTCCTCATCTCCACAGCTTCGGCAGAAGTCATTGGAGTCAATACCCAATCTTTTGGCGTGTTCGCCGATCAAGCAGTGTCCCGTCAGAACTGATACTAACGTAGACAATCCATTCCTCTCTAGTGCGAGGAGATATTTTGATTGTCTACCTACCCTGCAGGTGCCGATTTCTGTCCATCTTTCGTTGGACTGCCTGATTGCCTCTTGCCTAAGCCAAAGCTTGCACGTGGATAGTGGCGCACCAATATATGCAAATTCTTCGAGAATTTGTAATGTCGTCCCCTTCCTAGCAAGTTCATCGGCTTTGCAGTTCCCCGGGATATCCCTATGCCCAGGCACCAATATGAGGTGTATGTTAAACTGCTCAACCATCTCGTTAAGAGATCTGCGGCAGTCGAGGGCTGTTTGTGAATTTAGGGATGTTGCCTCCAGAGAATTGATGGCAGCCTGGCTGTCCGAGTAAATGACAACGCCAGTGTTGGTTACTATGTTGCGACTCAGCCACTTGGCGACTTCCCATATTGCCATTATTTCGGCTTGATAGACACTGCAGGTATCTGGTAGTCTGTGAGCTATATCCAGACTAAGTTCTTCACAGTGTACTCCGAAGCCAACCTTTTCATCAAGCTTCGAACCATCCGTGTAAAAGTGGAGATGGTTACTATTACCTGGTATTCTGCCGACCCATTCATTTCTGGCGGGAATCATAGTGATGTAATTTCTCTCGAAGGTGTACACAGTTGGTATATAGTCCACTCGGTCGGTTACCATAGCACTACACTTTGATATCCTCATGTGACCATAGTTCTTGTACCTCCACATTGATAGACAGTTTAATCTTATTGCCGCTTTGGTTGCAACTTCTCTCGCCACAATATTAATCGGCAGTATATGGAGTAGGGCTTGTAGAGACTCGGTCGCTGTAGTCCTTAAGGCTCCGCTTATGCTCAGGCAGGCAGTTCTCTGAACCTTTGTTAGTAGGTTGGTGATGGCAACCCTATCTAACTGCTGTAAAAGTTGCAACTGCTGTTTCTAGACAATGAGAAATAATTAAACCGAAAGCAAATACAATTGTTTGTTTAATTGATCATATATGTGTATATAGGCATAATCGGAAACCTTCTGCACTCATTTCATTAAGTCCGTGCGTTAAAAGTTCTTGCCAAATTTCATAGTGATCTGAGCATAATTGTGACCTGTACATGGTAACAAGGATACATTTACAAACAGATGGACGGACAAAACCAAATCAATTCAGATATAGATTCTAGGTCGATAGGTATATTAAACGATTGTTTGGGTCATCTAATTTAAGGTATTATGAAAAAATGTAAAAAGGAACAGTGTGGTTGTAGGATTTCAAAACAATTTATACAAACTAATAAACAGACATTTTTTGAAATTATGGTGGTTAGTGCAAATGATACATGTTTTTTTTTTTTGTTCATTTATTCATTTATCCATTTTTTATTCATTTAACAACAATGTTCACTTTATCTTTCAAAAGGGCTGTAAACATAACCGACACGAATGAATTTTTCTGATCGTCTAATTTGACATTTCGTTCGTTGTTGTCTTATAAGAACCAAAATGTTGGCGATAATTGAAAGCTTCATTGTTTACATGCCAAACAAAGTGTGCAAAAACCAAAAATTTCATTCGCTTGCCATTTGACGTGCGAAGTGGCAAAAAATAAGTTACAAAAACAGGCCATAAGATAAATAATAACAATATTTTTTTATTTAGCTCTTTTTGCCACCGCGAGATGGCGCCAAAGTCAATTGTTGTATACGCAAATCGACGAAAAATAAACTACTTTAAATGAACGTTGTAAAGTAGCTGTATAAAATTCGTTTATTAGGGAAATTAAACCAACCTTATAATACAAAAATACCAAGTCGGCAGAAAATTGCATTTGTACTATTTAAAATTGCTTTGGAAAAATCGTATTTTTTGTTCAAGTGAAAAAATTTGCAAGTCTAATTGGAATGACAAAAATAAGTTGGTACAGATATTATTCTTCAAAAACAATATACATATGTACTGTTACTTTTAAATCAATAATATAAAAACTAAATAATATACTAAAATAATATTTTATGTCATCGGAAAAAAATCGTAAAGATCTAAATTTTTTCGCAAACAAATTATTAGTGATATTTCCTCTTTAAAAATAAAATAAAAAAGTTCCAATTATTCGTGCACAAAATTACGAAAAAGTTCTTTTGCTTTAGGTCTAAAATTTTTTTAACAGTAATGCATTTAAGGAATTCCTAATAGCAACAAGTTAATAATTCGATGCGCTTCGAATGATATGTTATGCCAGTAGTGTACATCACAGACTCTCTATTACACAGATGTTCCGTCGTGACTTTGTTTACATTTGCGTGAGTTACGAACGAATAGAAATGTTTTTTAAACGTGAAAAATATAGTTTTCTGTAGTATTTTTTTAACTTTATTGGTACATAACAATAGATATTAATTTTCTAAATGTGATAATAACAAAAAAATCTCGGAAATCGGCCTTGAAATACGCAAAAAAGTCACTCGCTGAAATCAAATTTCTATTCGTTCGTCACTGATAGACTACTCGATACTTGACGGAACTTCTTTATAACCTTATTTTCTTTGGTGTACATAAAGTACTAATTCATAGATACGATACTATTAGTTACTTTAATTTGCCAGTAGGTATATAAATATTGAAAATTATTTCTGGAAACATTTATTTAATTTAAGGTTGTTTATCTGAAGAAGCCAGTCACAAAATTATCCGATATTTTTAAGAGTAATAATCAAGTATCCTTTAAACAAAGATATATCTATCCGGTATTTTTGATGACATTTTTGACGAAGATGATAATATTATTTAGAATTCAACAATATGCAATGAACTTTTAATTACAATACAGTACAATACTACGCAAAAGAGCAACTCAAGATCTATAAGAAGGAGCTTAGAAAGGCGCAATGACGCTCTTGGTATACCTTCTGCGGCGAAGTGGAAAAGGCTGAGGAAATTACTATCAGCTTCACCCTGTACAGTGGGTTACTTGCAGGATGAGACAAATAATTGGACCAAACACAGGGAGCAGTCGCTCAATTTACTGCTCGACACACATTTCGTGGGGAACTCACCAACAGAACCCGAAGATCAGCAAGACCAACAAGAATGCGAGTGGACTGCGACCGTTGCTAGCTTGTTGACTGAGAGTTCCAGAATAAGCAGGGCTATTAACAGCATCGAGCCCTTCAAGTCACCTGGACCGGACGGCATCACTCCAGCAGAAATGCAGAAAATGTTAAAGTACATTATCCCCTGGCTGGAGAAAATTTATGTAGGCTGCATCAGGCTTTCATACATCCCGAATCGATGGAGGGATGCCAGAGTGGTATTCATACCTAAAGCGGGGAAGATATCACACACTAGGCCAAAAGACTTCAGACCAATTAGCCTGTCCTCCTTCCTATTGAAAGGTCTGGAAAGACTTTTAGATTATTTCATTAGGGAAAACCTGGATACAAAACTCTCGTCGAGGAACCAACATGCTTACAATAAGGGGAAGTCTACAGAATCAGCCCTGCACGAATTTGTGAGCACTATCGAATCGTCCCTGCATTTCAATGAATTCACCATGGTGGCATTTCTTGACATAGAAGGATCCTTTAACAACATTCACTGATGCGTTAATTGCGGCACTGTCACATCTAAGAGTTAACTCTAGTTTGATTAGGCTAATTCAAAGTCTGCTCAACAGAAGACGCATAACAGCATGTCTAAGGTCCACAACTCTAACAAGGTTTGTAAACAGAGGGATCTCACAAGGAGGAGTACTGCCTCCAGTAATTGGGAACCTAGCGGTGAATAAAATCCTGCTAGATCTAGAACGCTGTGGCTGCAAGGTCGTGGCAATTGCGGACGACGTGGCAATTGCAGTGAGTGGCAAATTCGTAAACGTCCTCAGAGACATCCTACAGGTGGATCTGAACAAGTTGGCTAGATGGGCCAGAAGAAACGGTTTAGGCGTTAGCCCAAACAAGACAGAATTGGTTCTATTTACTAGGATGAATAATGTCCCACACGTGGACCCTTCACATCGGATAAATAGAACAGATCTAGACTTTTCTGAAAGTGCTACATTTTTAGAAATATTGCTAGATAGGAAACTGTTATTTAGACTTAACGAGTTGGAACGTGTAAGGAAGGCCAACGTCGCCTTATATTCCTGCAAAAAGGCCGTAGGGTCGCGGTGGGGCCTCTCTCCTAAAATCGTCCACTACTGCTATACGGCTTTGTGGTATGGTGGACGGCAACTGACAAACTAACCATCACCAACCCACTAACAAAGGTTCAGAGAACAGCCTGCCTGAGCATAAGCGGAGCCTTAAGGACTACAGCGACCGAGTCTCTACAAGCCATACTCCATATACTGCCGATTAATATTGTATCTCCACATTGCTGCCTATCAATGTGGAGATACAAGAACTACGGTCACATGAGGATATCAAAGTGTAGTGCTATGGTAACCGACCGAGTGGACTATATACCAACTGTGTACACCTTCGAGAGAAATTACATCACCATGATTCCCGCCAGAAATGAATGGGTCGGCAGAATACCAGGTAATAGTAACCATCTCCACTTTTACACTGATGATGTTCAGCGCAAAATAGAAGTATTTGTTAATCCCTTCTGGTACCGTCCCACAAATCGACAGATTGATCCAAACACAATTTCCCATATCTTCTGTAACAATAATTTAAATGGTTTAATATTCTGCATTTTAGACAAATTTTACAATGACTATAAAAGATGGTGTAGGTGTTAGAAAGCTGGCCCATATTACTATACTCATAAAGTGAGGGTATACTTCGACTATAATTTGTTTACTTGTTTTTCTAGTACAAATGTATAAATATAAGAATAATTGCGCTCACATTAAGTTCAGTCCGGCACTTTGCTTTTATTTATAATTAATTACACCTGTGCATATGTAAATATTTCAATACACAAATATTTGTGGCTTTGTATATTTTAGTCTAAACATTTTGGATCTCTTTTCAACAATAACACAGAACTTCAAAGGTGACCGACCACATCAATCATCCGAACTACAAATTAGAAATCAACAAACTCACCGGTATTTTTGGAACACTCAAATCAAACCAACAGGATATAAATCTTATAAAGGACTATCCTTCCTTTTGAATGCTTAAAAGTTAATGAATGAGAATCACAAATTACTCAGTCAGAGAAACCAAGTGAAGAAACTTCTTGAAAAGTCTTACAACGGAATTTAATCACAAACATCAAAAGAGAGTTTTGTGTAGACAACCTTAATTAAATCAAAATTAAAATCAATTAAATACCAATGAAAGGAAGCTAAGCTAAGCAAATCCTCAAATCGTATTGAAACCAAAGGGCGGCCAGAACATTTTTATGGCATCTATCTGGTTAGACAAATTTCCAACAAATCTCGCGGCTGCAAACAATCGTCCTTCAAGGATATTGAAATAAATGCAAATAACAAGACACACAAACTCATTTGCCTCGATTTGCTTTACGCGTATTGGGATTGTGTACTTCCTTTCGCTTCCGTTCAATGCGAATTCCTATTCAAAATTCCAACGGAATATCGGAATTTATTGCCTCTGTGGTTGCCACAACCACTTCACTGCATCTTCTCAGCCCATCGCCATTTCGTTCTTAACTCGGGCAAGTCGGGCACACACTCCACGAATAACCAAGGAAACCTCAAATACATTTAGTTTTCCCACCGAAGCGGTAGGGCGTCAGCCCGTTAAGCATCGAGGTTAAAAAAACACACGCAAACGAAAACACATCACCAAAATCGTGCTGTTTATCTTTTGCATATTCGCGAAGATTCCTTTACTTTACAAAATGATACGTATTGGTGGCTTGTGCGTTGCGCACAGTGGTCTCAATAAACAAAATCCATGAAACTGTTGGCGGAAAATTGGCCCCGGAATTTTTGTACCAAATTATTCTCGTATATTTACAAGAAAGTCGGGTACATCTCTTCCAGGAACGGTGGATGCTATATAATATAATGTTTGCATCTATGGCTTAACCCAATATATTTAGGTTAGGTTAGGTTAGGTTGAGAAGAGGAGGCGGTGAAATTCCACCTCATGTCCTTGGACATACACGTAAGCCAGTATTCGGCCTGTTGTGCGCTCTAATTGTTATTATTTAGAAAGGTCGGTAAGCTATTTTAGGAACTCTGTACTGTCGACATAGTCCTTAATTTTCTTCCAGTCTACGCCCCTAAGTTGGGTCAAGTCTGGTATAGCATCATTTCCTAAGAAACGTGATCTATTGTTGGCGAACGCTGGGCAGTGGCAGAGGAAATGCTCCAACGTTTCATCATCCTCCCCGCATGCCCTACATATGCTGTCATCTACAACTCCTATCCTATGTAGGTGTGCTTGTAAGCATGTGTGTCCTGTATGGACGCCCATGATCTTACTAATTTCTACCTTGCTCAATCTCAGTAAGGTCTTGGCCTTGTCCTCGTTTGGGTCACCCCACAAGACCTTCGTTGTCTTCCCAACGTTTTCACTATTCCATAGCGTGATATGGGCGTTCTTCGCCCATATTTGTAGTTCAGAACGCATAACTCTGAAGGGTTTTGCGTTCTCTAATGTTGTTGTTTGCAAGTCTCTGGCTCTAGATGCCAAGGCGTTTGCTTTCTCGTTACCCCTTACTCCGCAATGGCCAGGCACCCATATGATGCATATAGTTCCGTATTCGGAGTAGGCGTTAATCGCCATTTTACAATCTAAAACGGTCCTCGACCTCACCGTTCTAGACGTTATCGCCCTAATAGCCATTTGGCTATCTGTGAAAATATTCACTTTTGTTGGTCTTGTGTTAGTCCTCCAATATATCTCCAATATATTTAGGAGATATTAAAGTAAACTGGTGAAATATGGTAAAAATAACCAGTTTACAAAAATTTTGCCGAAGTGCTATGCATAACATCTAGAGTAAATCATAAACACTAAAAAAATAATTAAAAGTGGATGTAACATTGTTAATTTTTTGTGGCAGCCTGCATAACAGGCTCACTTATACTATATAGTTAATTGTGTGCTCCATTGCTTCAAAAAATATTGAACTGTTCAGCAGAGCTGCGACAGTCGTGGACAGTTTTTGAATTAAAGAATATAGTTTCCACGGATTTGATAGCACTTTAGTCAGAACATTAATTTTCAGACATTCCGCTACCTCTTTAATTGCTAAGACTTCTTTCTACCCGGTAAAAACTCATTGATCAGGTATTATTTCTTTGCAATGGACAGCCTTGTAAACACTACAGTCATCAAGAAGACGTTTTAAGTGGATAGCTAAAGTTCCTCAGAAAAGACACCAAGGCCCACTTGGTTATTGAGTATAGAACCGTCTGCATAGAAATTCACAAATCTCCCATGTCTTGGGATGTGCACTTTCCATTCTGATCTATCAGGTATGGCAGTCATATACTTCTTTTCAAAAAGTGGTTCCGACATAGTGTCATCAACAATGCACGGAAGGTCATTGCGTCTAGAATGACACCATGTATGTAGCCATTTCCTGACCATAGTGACAGTTCCCTAAGAATAATAGCTTTACATGTGCTATAGTGCATTGCTATAATGTCTAGCGGCATTAAATATCATTCTCAGCGCACCAGTGATAAATATAGCAGCCATTCACTGAACTTTGTTCAGTATGGCGCAGAAGGTGAATTTCTGCAGTGCTGACCACCAAACGACAATGCCTTACAGCATTATCTGTCTGACTACTGCCGTATACACTATACGCGGGCTCAGATCGCAGTATGTATACTTATAGCTTGCCTTTCAGCCATGTGTCGTATAGACCAGGGCTTCTCAAATGGCGGTCCGCGGCCGACTGACGGTCCGTAGCAGCATATCAGGGGGGCCGTTACGTATTAATGAAAATCAGGTACAGTACGTTTTTGAGGGCAGCTAAATATAAAGTTCGGTTGAACATAAATATGTAAGTTATTGTATAATAAATTTGTATTTTTCATGGATTCATTTGGATTTTATTCAAAGTATTCCCCCCATCAGATAAAAAGCTCTAGTGATATCGTTTTTTTTTTCATCCTATAAAAATACGCCTTTTTGTATGGACTTGAAATCGGCCTGACCCTGCAGGCATTATTGATTGCAATATGTTTAAATCAGTTTTTCACAAGAAGTCTTACATAGGATTTTCTAACAGGGACATAACTATTTCGTATCTTTATGTCAATGCACCCTCAAACATTTTTAATGATCTTTCGGTGTCAAACCCTTATTCGAACATTTTCATCGTGGTAAAGTTCACTTACGTGCAACGTTTGGAAATCATTAAAAATTAAATTCTGAGTCGGTGGTCGAAACTTAAAGAGCGCTTACTCCAATTTTCGGCCGTAATAATCGGCCCACCCGATGGGATGTGCGTGCTATATTGGAATAAAATTTGATTCCAAACCTTTTTTTCCATACAAAGATAAACAATTAAAAAATTGCGTTTATTGTGTAGGTAAGGGAAGTTAAGTTCCTTAGTTTTTTATTCGAATATTATTCCTAAATATAAATATGTACTTTAGTACGAGATCATTAAAACTTTTTATAATAAAATACGTAAGAGTTAAAAATGTAATCTTCGATTTTTTTAAAGAAATATATCAATTATTTCATCGATTTTGACTTCATCTTTGTATAAAGACATCAAAGCCAGATAAGATACTCTTAGCCTTTCTCCCTCCATTCTGTTCCGGAGATAAGCTTTTATTCTTCTTAACGTCGAGAACACAAACTGAAATAGCATCTAATGCATTTGATGGCTTATCATTCTTCTGCTTCCAATAATCAATCCATATACTTATTTCTGCTAATTTCTGGCCAGCACCAATCAAAAAATCGTGAAACATGCACTTTTCTTATTTTTAGTTGTTATTACTTTTACAGTTACCATTTTTTGCGTTTTTGTATTGTTTTTTTTGAACTGCCTTCCAAATATTTTTGTGTTTTATTTTTTTTTTGAGTGATTTCGAAAATTGTAAATAGCTTATGCCTATGTTTAAAACATTTCGGGATACGTCCCTGGTACCAATACTATATAAAAAATGGGCGTTATTGCCACACCCCTTTTGATACCTCCCAAACAAAATGAAAAACGATTTTTTTAAATTTCCTTTACATTTACAACCTGGGTCATCATTTATACATTTCTCCAACTTGTATAAATGGTTTGGTTTTCTTCGTTAGGATGCTAGCTTTCAGAAAATGTAACAACAAAAATTGTGGCGATGGTTTAAATATTTTTTATGGTTTTTTAGCGCCAGAAAAAAACGTTTTAATTGATAAAAAACATTTGTTTTCTAATTGATTTAACGACAGGGACTAAACTATTATTTTTACGTGAATTCCCAACATTTGTTGCCATCATAATTTTCTGTCATTTAAAGGTCACCACGGCTCTATCAAATACTAAAGGTAACTTCCAAGAAAATTGGAATTTAGACAAAAAATTTAAACAAGTAAAAAAGTTTAAGTTCGGCCGAGCCGAATGTTATATACTCTCCACCATGGATTGAATTCAATTACGAGTATTTTGCTGGAAAAATCTTTGGATATGGGGCAATTCTTCGAACCATCCTTCTTGTTGAAGCAAGTATTAAAGAAATGTACGCTGCAATTTTTAGCCAAATTTTAGGCTTCAAGTACTTTAGCCAAACTCTTCAACTTAAAAATGTGTAAATTTATGGCTTAAATTACCATATTTGAGGGCTACCTCTACACGGGGACTACAACATAATAAAAGCTGACTACATTTTTCAGATGCATTCTTGCCAAAGTAGAATACAAAGTTTCAGCTAAATTGCTTAGAACATGTGGTGTTTATGGCTTAAACAAGCCTTTTTGGAAGCGACATCTAGAGGTGGACTATAACAAAATATGAACTAAAATCAGTTCATATTCTGAACAAATATTAAAAATTTTTACTGTGATGAATTCTTGTCTAAATAAAACACAAACTGCAAAGATTCGCTTAGAATGCTTAGAAAATGTGGTATTTGTGATTTAATTAAGCCTATTTTGGAGCGATCTCTATAGGGTGACTATAACAAAGTATGAAACGATTTGCAAAATTTTTACAGTGATGAATTCTAGTCAAAATAGAATACAAACTGAAAGTTTCAGCAACATTGGTTTAAAAATGTGGACAATATGGCTCAAAAACCGTATTTTTGACCGACCTCTATAGGGAAGATATATCTAAACATTGACCTATATGGCCAATTTTCAACCCCAAACCACCTGCAACTATAAGAAGGACTTCTACCAAATTTGATCAACCCAGTTCTATTATTACCGACTGTAGGGTGAATTCAACAGACGGACATGGCAAAATCGTCTTAGAATATACACAAAAAGAAAGATTTTTAGGTCTCAGACACAAAAATTTTTTTTTCTTGCATAGTGTAGTCTGCATCACTCTGGAAGTGGAAAGGGGCTAAGTCGTCTTGATGGAATTTAGGTACACTACATTCTTCATTGAAAAAAAGTCATGCCACATTCCATTCTGATCTATCAGGTCTAAGAGTGAGATACTTCTTGTCAAAGAGTGGTTCAGTCATAATGTAATCAACAGTGCCCAAAAGGTCAGGCGTTCTGTATAGAATGACACTACGTCCGTAGCCATTTCCTGACCATAGTGACAGTTCCCGGAGTCTAATCGCAGTACATGCGGTATATTGCACTGATATTAAGTGCTTCAGTTGATGTCGTTGTCAGCGCACCAGTGATGCAACGGGTTTTCCAATATGATTTTGAAATGATTTTTAGGTTTCCGGCCATTTGTAATATGTCATGATCTGTCATTTGTTTTTCATTGTATTCAGTAGTGTTTACAATTGCATCATGGAGAGATATACGCAAGAACAGCATTTACAAATTATTCAGTTTAATTATCAAAATAATCGTTCTACAATTTCAACTTTTCGTGCGCTAAGTCCTTTTTCCTTAAACCCAAAAAATGAAACTTTCCAGTAGACCAACGACCTTGACACTCATGAGCAATATTTCAACTCTTGTTAAGAGCTATCTTTTTGCCATTGGCCAATTACCGATTCGACGTACCGTTAAGGAGCTAAAGCAAATATAAACTTTCCGTTCACATTTGAAAATGATGCTAAGTCCATATTTTTAAAATAAAAAAAAAAACTTTCCAGTCGACCTACGACTTTGACACCCATTAGCAATATTTTAGCTCTCGTTAAAAGCTATCATTTTGCCATTGACCTATTGTGGCTACCTGCCACACAGCATATGAAACAATTGAATTGTTGCGAGAAAAGTTCGGAGATTCGATTATTTCAAGAAATTGTGATATTGTGCTCGAAATTTGGGTTCATCGAATTCGTTCCTGCAGAAGAAATCGTGGAGGCCATTTGAATGACGTTTTATTTAGAACTTAATTGTATCGATTGTACTTCACATTAAATAAAAAACTTTTTAATTTGTGTTTTTTTTTCAAAGAAATCATATCACTCTTATTAGAAAACACTGTATAGTTTATAATTTAACACTGGATACAAATTACATATATGTACATGGTGCCAAATTCTTCATATTTTGCTGGTGCTGTATAAAAACATAAATTTCTGGATAAACAATTGTGGGTGATTGCATGGTGCCTTTAAAACCTTGGATGTGGGCATTGAACCAAAACATGTTTTGTAGCCCTGAGCTAAACCATTATTGCGGATTTTACGAAATGTTGTAGTAATAAATATTTAAACAATATCTCAAATCGTTTTTGAGATTATCCCCATCGACTTGAACTAATTTCTGTCAATGTGAAATATTTATCCCCATGAAAACACTGTACAATGTCGGGGTTTATTTCGAAGATAAATTACACCCCATTACAGTCATTACAACACAATCATCCCGACTAAACAGGGAAAATATATTGGCGTCGTCGCTGGTTCGTTCTGTTGTTTTTGTTTTGGATTTTTGGCTGTAAGAATTGTTTACGCTCAAATAGAGAACACGAAACACAACAACAACGGGGGAAAACAGGGCCGTTGAAGGCATCATAAGCCGCAGCGGCAGAAACGACAAAAACCAAAACACAAAATACAAATTAGGTTAAGGCAATAAATTGTTTTGAGGTAAAAGAATCCGCAAAGGGCTCAGTCCGACAGAGAATGCAAATGCCAAGAAAAATTAGAAATTTATTTTGATTTGTGCCAAGAGGAGGAGAACTCTTTAGTGCGTTATTTGTCCTGTCTAAAAAAGGTTTTGATGAAACGAAAACCCTTGGCAGGTGGGGAAAGCTATCACGTTGATCAATATATTTAGGTCATCTCAAAGAGGGATAATGGTAATTTGTTTGGGTAATGGATACCGAGAAAAAATCCCTTCAAATTGGCTGCTTAAAAGGAAAAGTAAACAATATGCTTGCCTTAAGGCAGATAGATTATTTAAAATCCGTGTCAGGGTAAACACCTTTCGCACATCAATATTATTGTTTCTGAAGCGGTATTAAGAATAATTTAGGTTTTATTATTTTCACCAAAAATACACACTGAAAGAAAATAACTTCATAGCATCAAGCTGGAAAATATCGTTTCTGTACTAAACTGTCCCATTCCGAAACATGAAACATCCAGAGATTTAGGGTAGACTCATAATATATGATATTTGTCACAAACTAATATTAAGCAGGAGTCGACGCTCGAAGTGCTACTAACTTCATGCAGATGTAGCACCCATGACAAGGAGCTCAGTCCTCGTATAAGACAATTGTTAGTCTGTTTGTTACTTGCAAACATACAGAAGTATAACGTTTTTTTATGCAATGTAAGATTTCACTAAATATTCTGCAAAGGTCATTATGCAAGACCTTCAATCTCTCTGCGTGCCGTCCAATAAGACAATGACCGGTCATGACAGACACGATAAGTGAGATGTCCGTTCTCGACAACGACAGCAGTGCTTTGGTGAGTTTTGAGCCGGGCCACATCAGCCTGGAATATGGGCAATTCCTGACTAGTGACCACCTGTCATTTATTGCCGTAAGTGCACTATCTCTCAAGAAGAGCTTGCATGTCGCTAGAGGTATGCCACATGTTTCAGTTCCCCAGGAGCGTGTAAGGTAGTTCCTAGTCTTGCACGTTAATCTGCCTGGCACCCATATCAGGTGAATATTGAACTGTTCAGCCATCTCGTTGAGAGATCTGCGACAGTCGAGGGCAGTTTTTGAATTCAGGAATATAGTTTCCAGGGTCTTGCTAGCAGCGTAACTATCAGAGAAAATATTTATACCGACTTTGGTCAGCACATTAATTTTTAGCCATACCGCTACCTCTTTAATAGCTAAGATTTCTGCCTGGTAAATTCTACAAGATCAGACAGTATTGCAAGAGCAAGTGATAGCTCAAGTTCCTCAGAAAAGACACCAAAGCAGACTTGGTTATTGAGTTTGTATAGAAATTAACGAGTATCCTCTGACCAGGGATATGACCAATCCCTTCTTATCTATCAGGTATAAAAAAGAGATACTTCTTGTCAAAGAGTGGTTAAGTCGTATTGTAATCAATGGAAGGTCAAGCATTCTAACACTATCCGTATCCATTTCCTGATCACAGTGACAGTTCCCTGAATCTAATCGCAGTACATGCGGCATATTGCATTGCTACAAAATCTAGCGGCATTAAATGTATTTCATAATAAGAAGGAAGGTATGCCGTTAATAATGAAAAACAACATCAGCCAAATGTCCACCACGACCACGCTTACAGGACCATAACCTTTTCATGAAATTTTCCATAACCAAATCGCAAATTCTATCTTTGAGGTCTTGAATCGACGCTGGGCTATTGGCGTAGACCTGATCATTCACGTGGCCCCAAAGGAAGAAGTCGCAAGGTGTTAAATCACAAGATCTCGGTGGCCAATTGTGATCAACTCTTCCAGAGATAACACGGTCCGGAAACTTTTCCCGTAACAAAACAATGGTTTCGTTGCTTGTGTGGCACGTAGCGCCGTCTTGTTGAAAGTAAACGTTGTCCAGATCAATACCATCCAACTCCGACCATAAAAAATCATTAATCATCTCTCGATAGCGCAATCCATTCACCGTAACTGTTGATCCAACCTCATTTTCGAAAAAGTAAGGTCCAATGACCCCGCCGGACCATAAACCGCACCAAACAGTCACACGTTGAGGATGGAGAGGCTTCTCAACAATACCTCTTGGGTTTTCCGAGTCCCAGATGCGACAATTTTGCTTGTTGACGTAGCCACCGAGGTGGAAATGGCCTCATTAGTCAAGATGTTTTTCGTATAGTTTTTTTGTTCGATCGTTTTGTATCGTTCGATGATCGTGTATCGTTCCATTTTTATACCCTACACCGCACTGTGGTACAGGGTATTATGACTTTGTGCATTTGTTTGTAACACCCAAAAAGAAAAGAGATAGAACCATTTATTATTATGCCGATCGACTTGTAATCACTTTCAGAGTCGATTTAGCTATGCCCGTCTGTCCGTCTGTCTGTAGATGTATTCTTGTAATCAAAGTACAGATATCAACGAAACTTTGCACATATCTTTCTTTAGGCCCAAGGACGATCCCAATTGAATTTGGTTCAGATTTACATATAGCTCCCATATATTTGTACCTCCGATTTAGCATATATTCTCTGTATACGCAACATTTTTCAACCGATTTGTACAAAAATTGAGAGAGAGTAGTCTCGTGACAATACAATATTTGGGGGAAATCGGTTCAGATTTAGATATAGCCCCATATAAATGTTAACCCCGATTTGTCATATAAGCGCTGTAGAAACTGTGTTTTATATCCGATTAGTACGAAATTCGGCAGAAAGAGGTTTCTTATTATATGAAGGAATACTGCCAAATTCGGAGAAAATCGGTTCACATTTAGATATAGCCCCCATATATATGTTACCCCCGATTTGAAATTCAAGCGCTGTAGAAACTGTATTTTATATCCGATAACAGCGAAATTCAGTAGAAAGAGGTTTCTTATTACATAAAGGAATACTGCTAAATTCGGAGAAAATCGGTTCAGATTTACATATAGCCCCGATTTCAAATTCAATCGCTGTAGAAACGGTATTTCATATCGGATCAGTACGAAATTCGACCGAAAGAGGTTTCTATTTTACATGAATGAGTATTCAGGGAAAATCGATTCAGATTTATATATAACCTCCATATATATGTTCCTCCTGATTTGGTTACAAAGCGCTATAGAAGTTGTACTTTACTTCCGATCATTACAAAATTCCCCAGAAAGATGTTTCTCAATTTAGGAACGAATATTGCTTAATTTACCGACTATCGGTTCAGAATTAGATATATCCACATATATATGTTTTTACCCATTTACCAATTATTCCAAATTATTATCGCAATGAACCTTATCGCATTGTTAGGGAGGTGTAGGGTATTATATAGTCGGCCCTGTCCGACTTTCTGCCTTTCCTTACTGGTTAGTAATTGCGTAGTTTCTACTTGTCAAATGTCAAAGAATAAAAGCTTCAAAAGTGACAGCTACCGAAATTCCGGGTAATTCAAAATAACACCTCTTGTTGGAAAACCCGTATAAGAAGCTGGGGTATATAGCAGATACGAATATATTTTACATGATTTCATAAGCGTTCTTGGAAATATGTTTGTTTTTCTATTTTTCTTCCATTCGCATTCTCATCCAATGCATATTCATTTGCAGAAATGCCAAGATCCCCCTTCAATACAATATTTAATGAAACTTTAATGGGTAATCTGGAAAATGGAGTACAACGGCAAGCTATTGTTTCTCAATTATCACAACATTTTTTATGGCGTAGAAACTGGGTTTTTCCCCACTGGCAAACCAGACAAGTGTGTCACTTCTATACATTTCATCCTAATTACTCTTTAATGGCTGTTTGATAAACAATTCCATCATTGCTTAAATAAATAGACACAGCACAGCCCAGCAGCGCATAACATATCCTGACCGGCAATTGTTTTTTTGAGTACAAAATGAGGGAAGATTTGTTGCTTTGGACTGGGTGGTGTGGAGTGAAATAAGGGAAAATCAGCACATAACCCGTTATAAAATCAAATAATTACATTTCTTTTGAGGTTTATTTTGAAGATACATTAAAATTCTTAAATAAACATTATCATTTTTAATTGCCCAATGGTCGAGCGACCGAACGTTCGTACATGGAATTTATGTTATATTCTTCGTCATTGCTTGGAATTTATTTTTCACTTGGATGGTCTTCTCCTAACCACCACCCTCCACGTCACAAAGCCATTCAGAGTAGGAAGTGGTAACCCTTTCCCACCCACTCTTCAGCAGTCAAGCAAAAATATGCGTAAATTGTAAAAATGTATTTTGTTGATGAGGTTTCCTTTTTTTTTGTCACAGTCACTGTTCTGCATTTCACCGCTTTTGTATTTGAGTTTAGACTCAGTCGAAGAGACAAACAGTCAGACCGACAGACAGCCCAACCAACAGACAGGAAACATTTTATGGTATAAAATAAAACTTTTCTAATTAGAAACCATTATACGATCAAAGTGACAATTATCTCTCTCGAATAATATTACGGGTACAACAACTGAACTGAACTGTACGAGTATTTATTCATGACACACGAGCCCAGGAATGAATCGACTTTTTGGAACGGAAGACACAGTGGCAATACACCGAAAGGGGAAACGAACATTGGAGCAAAGTGCCCAACAATGAGAAGTGGTTTATTATGGTAAATAATAAAATGGGAAGGATACCACCCAATGTAGTATAAAAAGACAACAAGGCAGAATACTCTTTGATACTTTTTCCAGACTCGACGCGACTCTAGCTAATACGGGACAGAAAAAACGTTCAGAAGAGATGGAATTGGTTCAATAGTCGACCTAGCATTTGTTAGCAATAACCTGGCAAGGAACCTGAAATGGGAAGTCAGCAAACACTGCAGGCATAGTGACCAAACGGCCATTATTTTCTTATCTGAGAAAAAGTCCCACACAAGAAGCCGAAATTCCAAGGATGGGCGAAAAAAAAATTCGATCAAGAAGCCTTCAATGAAATGTTCTGCATAAAGGAAATTGTGGAAGTAGAAGTCCAAATTATGGCAGAACAAATTGCAGAGGAGCTAAAAGTCACATGTGATGCCTCAATGTCTGTTAGGCGGTATAGTAGCCGAAGGAACGAAAATTACTGGTGCAGAACTTAGGAGGGAATACCAAAAAAGTAGATCGAGGCACGACTTTGAAACAGGGAAATACGTCTAGCACAAAACGAGAAATGGCCTCCAAAAAGCTATTAACAACAGACAGTGGTGCAAGGTAGCCTGTTCCAAACCCGTGAGGTAAAGCATACAAAACGCTAATGTCGCGACTAAAAGGGAAAATGGCACAATTCCTAGAAGGCTAACAATGGCCAGACCAGACAATATTGCGCACAGAACCGAAATTGAAGTAAACGAGTAAGAGGTGGTAAATCTATTGCAAACAATTTGAGATAATAAAGCCCGACTACATCCCGAATGTAACGCTCAAGCGTGCAATAAAAGCGAGGTCAGCACTCTTTGTCCGACTCTTTAAGAAGAGTCTGGAGAACGGTTTTTTTCCAGATAAGTTTAAAAAGCAAAAACTGATCGTGATACCTAAACCTCGTAAAGAACTGAGAGATCCTCAATCGTACAGACCAATCTGCGTAGGACACGATAGGCAAATGTCTAGAGCGCATCATATATAATAACACAGTGCAGCATTTTTCAGCTCATTGTTCTGAGAATTGGACGTAAAAGTAGCCGCGAAAATAAGAACTTCAGCATCACTTGTTTAGACAAGTTTTTTGCTCAAGTGGATTTTTAGCTTTTTCTATATTTTTCTCGGAATACCGTACCGTACGGAATATCTCGTTTGTGTCTGAAGCAAAGTTGTAGATATGGAATAGGAGAACAAAATACGGAACAAACCTACCCGAAAAAGTGCATCCAGTGCCTTAAAAATCGCAAAAATATTCTGTTCTGTTGTATATATACAGAACATGATTAACGTCAATTAATCTACATCTACCTGACCGAAAGACGGAACTTATACTCATTAGTGGAAGGAGAAAGAGGGAAAGTCAGGAAATTTAAATTGGCGTAACGTCAATAAAATCATCGGAGGCCATAAAATATCTAGGCATATGTCAAAAAATGCAACCCTGTGAACATACGACTTCTGTCTTGCAACGTTGGCAGAAAAGTCACCGTCAATAAATTCTATGACATTGTAAGATGTGCTTAGTTAATGCACCTATCACGCACGCCATTGTCAGAGAAATAAATTATTGGTTAAGTTAGGCTACACTGATACAAAAACCGTTCGTCACCATGACGAATCAATTTCGTCAATATATCATCGTACTGGTGACGAAAAGTTTCGTACATGCGATGGGTTTGTACGTCAATAGAACGAACACGATCATCAACAAATGTTTTTGGTGATTTCGAAATTCGTCGAGGGAACGATCAGGTTTCATTCCCACGACGAACAAATTTATTTGACCATTTTGCTGAAAATATGATAAAACGAAGATATCAATTTATAGTTTGTGCTTAATTGTACTGTTCTATATGCGTTCTGATTACCTTAGTTAAGTAATTTTCGGTAAAAGTTTAATTTAAAAAATCTAATAATGATGATGAATGGAGTTCGTCGTGATGATGCATGGGATTCGTAGTGGTGTTGAATGGAGTACGTCGTGGTGATGAATGGGATTCGTCGTGCTGATGAATGGGATTCGTCGTGGTGATGAATGGTATTCGTCGTGGTGATGAATGGGATTCGTCTGTTGGCAAATACATTACTTGATGAGATTATTTTTTATTTAAAATATCAGAAGTAATGAATACATCTCGTTCCTTTGCTTTAAGCCTTCCCTGATAAGAACTGCGTTTCGAACCGAATAATCACAACTGAACCTGGCAGAGCAGTCAAGTAATCTTATTTTCCATACCGTTTTTAAAGGTCTAAACCCAGAAGAATATTTATTGAAATTTTTAAAATTTAAATAGTCGGGGCATGAATTCGTCGTGGTTATGAATGGAGTTCGTCATGCTGATGAATGGAGTTCGTCGTGGTGATGAATGGGGATCGTCATGGTGAAGAACGGGATTCGTCGTGGTGATGAATGGGGATCGTCGTGGTGAAGAACGGGATTCGTCGTGGTGAAGAATGGGATACGTCGTGGTAATGAACTCGATTCATCGTGGGGATGAAATGTGATCATCCTGAGGAAACAGAGATTCGTCATGGCGACGAACGAATTCATCAAGAGGATTATTCCGTACGTTAGCAGACTTTTGACGAAAAAATAATCGTGATGATGTACAAATTCGTCGTCATGACGAAGCTTTTTCTATCAGTGTAAGGACGCGCCGCACACAACCATTGCTGGCGTGTACCACTGACCATTTGGTCCATTGTGTTCGTCCTGAGAAGATGAGCAAAAGAAGAGGGAGAGGTCGAAGAAAATGAAGGAGGAGATAAGTATATATGAGAGAGAGGAGATATGGCTTTTCATGAGAGAGGGATTACCAAAAACCTCGCCTGTTGATGTAGGTGAAAGCGTTGATATCAAACCATCCATCTCAAGCAACCTATGAAGCCCATGATTCTATCAATGTCGTGCGATGATAGAGATTCCAGATTTTGTATCGTGTAGTCACATAGGTAGCGATGTCTTCGTCTTGATAGAGAAGGACATTGACAGAGAAGGTGTTCGATTGTCTCCAGTTCCTCGTCATTCTCACAGAGTCGACTCTTTGAGGATGATTTAAAGATCTAACATTACAGCATTGACAGAGAAAGTGTTCGATTGTCTCCAGTTCCTCGTCATTCTCACAGAGTCGACTCTTTGAGGATGATTTAAAGATCTAACATTACAGTGACCAGTCAGCGTGCCTATCATTAAACGAATGTCCCTCTTTGTGAGGTTAAGAAGATCTTTGGTCCTAGATTTTGATATGGCTGGCCATAGAGATTTAGTGATTTTACAGTCAGATCTGCTCTGACATTTCTGGTTTGTTAGGTCTTGGTAGAAACTCTCTATGTTACTGAAGAATTCGCATGAGAATCCTACAAATAAATATTATTTACGTCTTCTACCAATCGTCTAAACTAACAATTCACCTATTGCTAACAATCTGTCATTGTCAGTACATGGCATCACTTTGACAGAGTTTATAACTGTAAGATCTGACCACTTTGTGTACACAGTTACTATACGGAGCTTCTGTGTGTGATCGTTAAATAATATATCAAAGAACGAAATGACATCGATTTTTAGGCGAAGCTGCCTGAGAGTATGCAGTGAATATCGTATAATATCCGGTGAAGCATCAAGCGTTGTAGAGGGAAGCAAGCCAATCGATGGACGATTAAAGGCCCAACTATAATATGCATAAGCTAGCTTAAGCAACTGTGCGAATGCATGAATTCGTATGTGCCAAACTATAATGTACTTAAGTGAACTTTTCGTTAAGTTCTCTCAGTTCCCATTTGCTTAAGCAGGGTGCGAAACTCAACGCACATTCCGTACGGAATTGCTTATGCATATTATAATTGGGCCTTAACTCTTCATAATGTCTATTGACATAAAGAGTCAATAGAAAACACATACAGTAGACAAAAATAAGATTAGAATCTCGGAAGAGATAACGCACTACGCATCTGGCAAACGAGGTGGGAAAATTCTCCATAAGGGCGATGGACCTTTCTGCTGGTACCACAAATCAAAGTGTGGCTACAATTTCTTATCGGACACGGAGGCTACAGGAAATACTTGTACCGCTTCGGGCAAGACAACTCCTCTAGATGCAAAGAACGCCATTGTGAAAACGAAACGGCAAAGCACGTGGTGTTTCACTTCCCTCGCTTTGTCAGAGACCGAGTTATTCTTGATTCGTAACTATGCAAACGTATAAATGCGGAAAATATAATACTTATAGTGCTGAGCTCTCGAGATACAAATGGCTCTCCGAGAAGCCGAAGTTTTGCACAGGACATACACGTACACTTATTTATAATCTTTTTAACACCTCACGAGTTATAGAAAATCGGTACTTAACACGAAGTTTATCAGTATCTTCCAGTCACATCTTCTGAGACGATGATAATACGAATATCGTGACCAGTCAGATCTGTCAGACTGGGTTGTTCGTGAATTTAGGGATGTAGTCCCTATTAAAGGCGAAGCCAGCGTTGTCCACTATGTTGTGACACAGCCACTTAGAGACTTCCCTTAATGCCGTTATTTCGTTTTAGGAGACTATCTGATAGTTTGTGAGACGAAGTTCTTTACATAGTAATCCGAAGCTAACAAACTTCGAACCATCCGTATAGAAGCGGAGATAGTTTATATTTCCTTGTGTTCTGCCAACCCATTCCTACCTGGCAAGTATCTTAGTAGCGACATCATCGCTTCCAGCTGCACATCAAACGGCAGTAGATGACAGTAGGACTCCGTCGCTGTAGCCCTTAAATCTTCGCTGATGCTCAGCCAGACAGGTTGATGCTTATTTATCGAATTACTGCTATCTATGTACATACTATTGAAGCTTTTTGGTGATAGGTGATCGGCCCAACGTGCCCCAATAGACTTCCTGCAGGAATGCAGAGCGACGTTGACCTTTTTCATCCTTTCCAAATCTTTAAGTTTGTGGGACAATTTGTACCTGAGTCATTCCATGCCAAACGGGACGATTTTTGACATCACTATTTTTGATTGCTTCGAAATTTTGTGTATGCATGATTTACCTAAAAATATCTAATACGTAGTTCAAGAAAAAATTTAAAAAATAATTTCTTTAAGAGTTATGAGCAATTTAAGGTTGACGAAATTACGTTTTTTTGCTAAAAGGTGTGTTCATTCTTTTGCTTGTATCTTCTGAATTACGTGACCGATTTTATGGTGATATACCTTGTTTTGAAGGTAGTTTCAACTACTACAACTAACTGGTTCTCCTGAATTGTTCAGTTTTTTTGGTTCCTGTTCAGATTTCAGGAAAAATTTTATTTGTTCAGGAAATATTTAAGTGCTAACTAATCCAAAAAATACTCCAGATTTTGATATAACCACCCTATATAAATACATAAATTTGTAATAATAACAATGTAATATTCCTCCCGATTTGGTATTCAATTTTGCATTTCATCATTATTACATTTGATAGAAAAAAGTTTCTAGATTCATGTACAAAATATGATACGTTTATAATCATTTTGTTATGATATTAATTTTTGTAATTATTTTTTTTTGTTCAGGAATTTTTTGTAAATTCAGGATATTTTTGGTGAGTGTTCAGTGATTTCACTATTACCACATGGAAAAATATACATTTTGTCAACAATTAAATTTTTTAAAAAAATTAATTGTTGAATTTTAACAATAATTTTCGCAAATGTAACAAAAGGAGTAGGTCGACCGCACAAGAAAAGAGTTATAATTAGAATGTGGGTTCGTATATGTGTATTTTATTTATTTTACCTAAACCTGCACCTACTCCCCTTACGAAGGTAAGTTTTCTTAGTTTTTTGGGGTGTATTTTCATTTTATGCTGTTTTGTTGATTGGGGTGTAATTGCCTAGAGCACTTTTTGTAACGAAAATGGGCCCCAAATTTGGGGCGCACTTTCATTTTCAATTTGGGTACATTTCCTTAGGGTCCAACTTCCGGCCGCCAACAAATACTTATAAAATTCTACAGAGGAGTATTGCCCTCCTGAAAAAGAAAGTCACATCGCCATTTTAGTAGTTTTGAGATATTTAGCTTTTACGCTTTTTAACTTTCAAGCCTTTTGTTATTAGGTTTAGGTTAGGAACCTAAATGGGTCTATGTGAGCTGGTGAAACCGGCAGCCACTATAACATACAACTGAAGACGCGATAGTTAAACAGAGCGCTCTGGTTCTTGAAATAACATTTACTGCAAATTACAGTTTTTGTAGAATAATTTTTAGATTCCTTTCATATGTCAATTGACCGTAAATCACTGCTGTTTGTGCTGGTATAGCCAAAAATCTAACAAATATTCTGTGCTTGAGGTTCATTATTGTTGGAAAAGTCCACCCAAAACCACGATTGGTGGAACTATAAAAATAGATTTGAAGCAGTAACTAAAGGAGGACAAATCCCACATTTTTCAAAAAGGAGGGAGGACGGGAGGACAATGGTGAAAAAGGAGGACATGTCCTCCGAAAGGAGGACGTATGGTAACCCTGTTAAAGTACGAGTATTAAACTTTTGTTCTGGTAACACGTTCGCTTTTAGGATTCAAGACAATGATCTTCGGTTTGAATGAAGCTTTCTCAACGTCTTAATCAGCAGCATATGATCTTTCCTGCAGTAAGAAAATATTTATGTGTTTTTCTCCACAGCTGCAATATCGCATACTTCTTCCTAAAATACATTTTTGATGAAGTTTTCCGAACAAAGGATGGAGTAACTAAAAATTCTGTATAGACACTAACAATGATGGAAAACATTTTTAAAATTATAACAAATGCATATATATATGTATAAGTATATTGGGAATCGTGTATCAATATTTTAGCATGATAAAAAGTAGACAGTCTTTATAATATTTAGTCGTGAAGACTGGGCGTCAAATTGCGTCATAGAAGACAATGAAATCTCAATCTTCACGGACGGACCGAAAATGGAGACGGGCATGGGATCAGGAATATATTCCTATACCCTTAATCTCAGAATCTTCACCAGACTCCCAGATGGATGTACGGTCTTCCAGGCAGAGATCTATGTCATTAACATTGCCGCGAAACTGATTTTGGAACCGGATATTTCTTCGAAAAAATTCAAGATCTACATAGACAGTACGGCAGCTCTCAAGGCCTTGGACTCACGAACCATAAAATCACGTTGCACGATGGACTGCTTTCTATCCTTAACCCATATTCAGGCGCACGAAATCACGCTCTGCTGGGTGCCAGGACATAGCAACATTCAGGGCAACGAATTAGCAGACGAATGTGCCAGGATAGGAACCGGCGCGCGAAATGAAAACCACATCGACGACCGGGGAGCAGCACTAACCAGGTCGAGGTGGGATACCATACAAAACTGCAGGACTGCAAGAACCCTTTGGCCATCCATTGATGTGACCCGTACCAAAGAACTGCTGTCCTTCAGGAAGAACACACTTAGCATCCTCACAGGAGTCATCACAGGGCACTGTGATGACTCCTATCACGATAGGCAATATGTGTGCAAGCATGAAGCTTCCCCACAAAGACTTCTGCCGAAGCTGCTGGGATGAAGAAGAGGAGGAGTCAGTACAGCACTTGCTATGCTCATTAGGGCGGGTTGATTTGTATGGATGAAAAAAAAATTAAAAATCGTATAGCAAAAACGTAATTAAATTCTAAGAAAATTCTTCGAAGAAACCATGGGTCTAAAATCAAAACATAATCCGCGCCTCTCGACTTGAAAATTTTTTTCCTCTTCTTTCGCCAAAATTATTTTATTTTTTTGAAATATATTATGTTCTTTTATACCCTCACTTTAGTGATACGAGGGTATATATCATTTGCTACGGGCCAAAAGTGTAACACATCGAAGGAGTGACATAAGACCCTAAGTATGTTTGGCGGATATCCGTTTTAGGTCGTTTTTACTCGAATGAGCAATATCCGTCCGTCTGTCTGTCTTTCTGCTAGCTGATGCGCACGATAACTCTCGAAAGGAGTAACCGATTGACTTCAAATTTGGTATGTGGTAATATTTTTTTCTATCTCCGACAAAGTTCGAAGATTGGCCATATTGGTCCTCTCCTTCTAGTACCTCCCGTACCTCCCCCACAAATTATTTAATAACATCTATACTACTTATTTGAATCGTCTGAAATTCTACACATAATATTATTTTATTAGTCACTATCACCTCAAGAAAAATAGGCGAAGTTACCGCGCCGATTTTGGTACTTTCCACACAAATGGACCATTCTGCTCCAAAATTTAACAGCTTATAACTTGAATGCCTATGCACAAAAAGACTTGAAATATTGTACAGTGTAATAGCTTTATAGTACATACAATCCAGAGAAAAATGGGCGAGTTGCCACGCCCCTTTTGGTACCTCCCGCACAAAATGGCCAAATCATACCAAAATTGAATAGATCATAACTTGAATATACCAGTGCATATAAACGCTTACAATTCGATACAGTGCAATATATTTGAAGTTTACTGTTTAGCGCAAAATAAGAGTATTTGTTAATCCCCCTCTGGTATCTCCTATACAAATTAACAGATTAATTCGTGTATTTCATATTACAGTACTCACAAAGTGAGGTATACCTTGGTCGGTTTAACCGACTGGGTGAATATTTTTTCAATGAAAAAAAATGTTGGGTGTAGAAATGATATAAAGTGCAAAAAAACTACCTTACTAAACAATTTTATTCAGAAAATTCAATTTGTTCTTGGAAAAAGCTTTTTTTTCTAACATTAATTTTTTTGTGGCAAAGGCGGGCATATAAATTTTCAAGTCGAGAGGCGCGGATTAGGATTTTATTTTAGGTACATGGTTTCTTCGGAGAATTTTCTTAGAATTTTATGTACTTTACGTTTTTGCTATACTATTTAAAAGAAAAAAAATCAACCCGCCCTAATGCTCATGCAAAGGACTGCTAGACTATCGCTTGGCCTATTTGGGACACAGGCTCTTCAAAAACCTAGACGACCCAGCAGATGCTTTGCTCAAACCCCTTCTCAATTTCATCAAAAAATCTCTCTGGTCCAGTAAAGCCACGAAGACTAATGAAAACACGAGTAACTAAACCTTCTCTCCCTCTTCCTAAACCTCCTCTCCCTTTTCCTAGCCTACCAACCTCTGACTTTCTTTTCTCTACTTCAATTCTGCTCACGGGAAACACTATGGACCGAATCATCGGCCCGAGTGAACTCGTCAGTTGTATTCTGACGGGCGTCCCTTTCAACCTAGGTTAGGTTAGGTTGAATAGAGGAGTCGTTTAAACGTCTCATGTCCATGGACATACACTTAAGTTCGACCTGTTGTGCGCTACTTATTTCTTATTTTTATACCCCACGGGTTACAGAAAATCGGTACTAGACACGTATTTTCTCAGTATCTTCCAGATAAGATAAGTCAAGTCTGGCAATATGTCGGAACCGAAATATCGGGATATTGCGTGTGTGAAAGCTGGGCAGTGACACAGAAAATGTTCCATCGTTTCGATGTTTTCCCTGTATGCCCTGCATTCCTCTTTTTCTCCTAGTCCTATGCGATGAAGATGTGCCTGTAATCTTGAGTGCCCCGTTAGAACACTCATCATCTTACTAATCTCGGTCTTGTTTAGTTTCAGAAAACTACTTGTTTTCTTCTCATTTGGGTCACCCCACAGTATCTTTGCAGTTGCTCCTACAGTTGCTCTATTCCACACAGTTTTGTGAGCCATCACTGCCCAGTGCTTCAAATCATCCTTCGTGGCTTCGAAAGGTTTCAAATTTTCCAAGTTTATTACTCGAAGTTCTCTGCCTTTTGAAGCCAAGCTGTTTGCTCGTTCATTTCCAATCACTCCGTTGTGCCCGGTACCCAGAAAATACGAAGTTTACCATGGACTGAGTAATTATTTATCGTTCTTTTACATTCTAACACTGTTCTGGATTTGACCTTTTCCGATATTATTGCTTTGATCGCCATTTGGCTATCTGTGAATATGTTGGCATATTTAGCCAGTTAACACACTCCGTGATTACTCGAACTTCTGCTTGAAATACTGTGTAATGGTCTGGTAGGGGGAAGTAAATTTCGACTTCTGGTTCCTCCTAGCCTGGACCCATCAGTGTAGCAGCTGGTTCCCACTGGAGCATGAGCTAGTGTTCCGTTTTCCCAGGAGCGTCTGTCTGGCACGAACGAATCACAGGTAGCTGTAAGCCGCACTTCAGGAATGCGGTCGGAGATTTTCGTTGTTTGAATATGACCGACCAGTGATTGTAATATCTTCTGATGGTACTACTTGTGGTCGATTGTCTCGATTTATCTATTTACTCAGACCACAAGTGGTACCATCAGAAGATATTACAATCACTGGTCGGTCATATTCAACCTAACCTAACCTTTCAACCTAACCTAACCTTATGATAGTTAAAGCTATTGGGCTATGTACGCACTTTCTTCAAATTTCGCAAAAAAGGTCGTTTCTTAACCTGTCAACTTATTACTATGTTAGGCAAACGATCCTATGACCAAACTAGGAGCCAGTCTTTATACATATATGGCTCTCCAGTACCATACAGCAGGGCTTCTCAAATGGGAAGTGCGGCTAGCTAGGGAGAAATTAGTAGCCTCCAAGTAGTATAATTAATACTCACTGCCATCACACCAAATATCAGACCCTTTGTCTGACTGTGGATCCTGGGAAAACATGAAAACACGAACGAGCACTTTACTCAAAATAATTCCACAAATCACTTTTTCGTTGTCATTGTAATGTTTCCTCTTTCGGTTTTGTGTTTTTCGCAAAGTCGTGGTTTAGTGGTCGATTTTTATTCTCGAAATGCGACATTTGTTCGAGTGTCTTTCGTGGTATTAACATGGCAAAATTGTTACAAATTACACAAAATGATTTAATTGGTTTGGTAAGAATTTGGCACAAGGTTCGAGAAAAAGTTTGTCTTCGCTATGGAAATTGTAGTTGTTAAAATAAGTGACAATTGAATTGAAATTTTCTGAGAAACAGGACAAGATTTTTTTGTCACATCATCATTATTCTATACAATTCTATTTGAGAATTGCCTTGAACAAATTATAAGCAATTTGTTATGTCTAATCGACATTTTCTATGCAGAACTCAGTGAAATTGTATATGCTTACATATGAATGGAGCAAATTTCAAGTTTTAGATTCGTTGTAAAGGGTTTTCCAACGATAGGTGTTATTTTGGTATTCAAAGAAAAATGCCATTTTTTTGAGATAAATGATGTTTATTTCATAATAAAGAGGAAGGTATGCCGTTAATAATGAAAAACAACATCAGCCAAAGGGCCACCAAGACCACGCTTACAGGACTAATTCTTTTCATGAAATTTCCCATAACCAAATCGCAAAGTTGCTGCCCAATAGCCCGATAGCCTCACGAATTCTATCTTTGAGGTCTTGAATCGACGCTGTTGGTGTAGACCTTATCTTTCACGTGGCCCCAAAGGAAGAAGTCGCAAGGTGTTAAATCACAAGATCTCGGTGGCCAATTGTGATCACCTCGTCAATCAGCAAAGACACGACGTTGTTGATGATCGGCCGGCTTGAGTTCTTGTGTTAACTGAACTGGATAAGCCTTAAGACCCAAGTCTTTATGCAAGATACGGTGTAATTACGTTTGTGGAATGCCCAATTCCAAAGTACGACGAGGAATGGACAAACCTGGGTTATCTTCACCACTTCAGTTGTTCTTGAGAGACGTGCACGGGTTTTATTCTTCACATCACTAACTTGTCCCAACAGCTCGAATTTTTCCACCAATTTCTGTATTACGGTCCGGCAAGGTGCTTCACGACGACCCAAAAATGCTTTAGTTTTGCGAACTGTGACTGCAAGATTTTCACTATTTTTGTAGTGAATTTTAATCATTTCAATGCGTTGTTGAATCCGGTATCGTTCCATTTTTAGTAATGGCTACTTGTCAAATGTCAAAGAATAAAAGCTTCAAAAGTGACAGCTTCTGAAATACCGGGTGACTCAAAATAACACCTCTTCTTGGAAAACCCTGTATTTTATATCAGATCAGTACGAAATTTGGCAGAGACAGTTATCTTATTACATGAATGAAAACTACCAAATTCTGGGAAATTCAGTTCAGATTTTCATCCTTTGTGGGGGTGAAGGAGTGAGTTGTCCTTCTAGTAGTGAACCAATATGGCCCAACTTCGAACTTAGCCGGAGATAGAGAAAAATATAACCGGGTACCAAATTTGAAGTCAATCGGTTACTCCTTCCGAGAGTTATCCGTGGCACCAGCCAGCAGACAGACATACGGACGGTAATTGCTCAAATGACTTAAAATGACCCAAAACAAATGTTCACCAAACATACTTGGGGCTTAGGCCACTCCTTCGATGTGTTATACTCTTGGGTCGTAGCAAATAATATATACCCTCCTCTCTAAGGTGAGGGAATAAAAAATGTTGAGCATTTAGTTATGATTAAGAAAGAAAAGAAAAATGTTGAGCATTTATTTATGAAACTCAAAAAAATTATTGGTTAATTGGTCCTAGGCCCGAACTCAGCCTAGAAAATAATGTTATACTTTATAAAACAATTTTGAAACCAGTTTGATCCTATGGGATCCAGGGCTGTGGAGTCGGAGTCTGGGAAATTTGCCTGGAGTCGAAAAATTATGGTCGACCCCGAGATGGATTGTGCAAAATGTAGCATTTATGTGATAGAACTTTTGCACTCAAAAAGGTTTGGGAAAACAAAGACGGATAAGATATTCGAAGCTTTTTTAACCTTTTTTGTATGCCACAAATATGTATTGTAGATATTAACTTTAATATTTATAGTTAACCAAACTATCGAGTTTTTTATGTAAAACAGTTTTAGGAAAGCTCTGATTATATTTTGCTAACAAAATAAGTATTTTTGCAAGACTATACGATATTATTAATCGAGTACAAAACAAGTAAGGACAGGTCGGGCGAAGCCAACTATATGATACCGTACAACACCTTGTTAGAGCAGAATAAGCTCAGATATTGTAAATATAAATATGAGATAATTACCTTATGAATCTGAATCTAAACAGAATTTTCTATAGAAACTTTTATATATGGGGGCAATTTCGATCTAAACCGATTTTGACCAATTCTAATAGGTCTCCTCCCTGGTGTGAAGGAGTCCTTATTGCCAGATTATATATTTATAACCACCTGTAACATAGTGTGGTGTAGGGTATAATAACTAACGAATGAAATGGTGGCTTGAAGCGAACATAATTTCCAAAAATTGCGATATATTAAAACAGATGTTGAAAGAATTTTCATATTAGTTGCAGCTTGCAAGTCAAGCATCAATAAATAAATAAAACAATTTTATTTAATTACTGGTATTGAATACCAATTTTTTCTGTTTTTTAACAAAACTATATTTTATTTTCAAAAACATGAATTCACGTCTAAGTAGAAATATAATTTCAGAAATTTATGATATTTATCTGCCGGAGTCGGAGCTGGAGTCGGAGTCGAATTTTAAAATCATTCGACTCCGACTCCAGCTCCGACTCCGGCAGTTAAATATCATAAATTTCCGGAAGTCGGAGTCTGAGTCGAGTAGTTTTGGCTCGACTCCGCAGCCTTGTGGGATCGAACTTTGAGAACGGCAAGCAATTCGAACTCAGAAATTCTGAAGAGATATCAGTCCAAGACTCTTATGGTGATTTCGTTTGTGCAAAAAATTGTAAATTTTTTTCTACATTTTACACTGAAACCGCATTTTTAAGTTTGTTTGTAAAAATGGTGCAGCCATATGAAAGGGTTTTGATTTCGTTTGTAAAATTATTACACTCCGCAAATGCGAAAATATCGCATTTTCCACACTCAGCCCAGTCCACGGTGTGGAGTGTTGCACTGTCAAAAAGCAAACTTCAGAACCAAACCTAATTGAAAGCGTACGCCATAATGTAGGCATGGGTTTTACTCACCGCACGATTTTTGTTCGATTGTTCGCATGCAAAATGCGAAATTAGCCGTGGGTGCAGGGGGAATTTTTAATATGTCGCAACATGATGTGGTGATATTATTTTTCAGCATTAGATTAATAACAAGTGCACCTTGGTTTGTGAAGAACTGCTGTATTCACAACGAATAGTCAAGTTTAGCAATAAATATATTACTATGCTAAGTAATCACACAAATGCATTATTATTTTCTATATATTAATAGATCGCAAATAAATATATTGAAAAAAATAGTTATGACAATTTCACGTGGAAACAGATGTTTAGTAACTATCGTTGAAACAAATAGAAACAATTTTATTTCTTCACAAAAATCGTTTTGTGGGCCAAAAGTGTAACACATGGATGGAGTGACCTAAGAGACCCCAAAAATATTTGCGGAGATCCGTTTTGGGCCATTTTAGCAATGTCCGTCAACTTGTCCGTCTGTTTGTCAGGATCGTGTATACGATAACTTTCAACAGGATAAACCGATTGACTTCAAATTTGGTATGTGTAAATATTTTTTTCTATCTCAGACTAAGGTTAAAGATGGACTTTGTTGCTCCACTCCTCCGAGTACCTCCTCTACGAAGGTTCAAAATTAAGTGAAATATTGATTATCTTATAACTTATATACTACTACCCAGAATCTTTCAGAATTCCACACATAATATTAGTTTTTTGGTTGCTATCGTCATGAGAAACATGGGCGAAGTTGCAAGGCCCCTTTTGGTACCTCCAATACATACATTTATAGTACATATCCCAAACAAAATGTGGAATGTATTGGACGACCACTCGTTCTCAGATCCCCTTTATATAGAGTACTAGCTGGACTCGGTCCACTTCGTTGCCCCAGACTTCAGATTTCCGATTCCGTCAGTTTTTTAACCAATTACGTAGACTGCCATGAAATGCATATTTACAAAATTACAACACTCTCGCTAACAAATTGTTCAAGGTATTTCAATTTCAGAAATTTGCTTATAAGGGTGGGGCCACGCCCATTGGTCCGATCCCAACCCTTTTGGACCATTCACGTAGACTATCACAAGATCGATATGTAAAAAATTACAGCACTCTCGATATAAAATTGAGCAAGATATGACTCTCAATTTAAAAATTTGGCTTATACTCGCATAGGCGGGGCAACGTCCATTGGTCTGATCCCGCCTATTTTTGGTCGAATCACGTAGACTGTCATCAGATACATATACCCAAAACTGCAGCGCTCACTTAAACAAATTGTGCAAGATATCTCAATTTAAAAATTAGGCTCCTATGGGCGGTGCCGCCCTTTTTTGTGTAATCACGTAGACTGCGTGAGATGCACAAAATCACAGCACTCTCGCTAACAAATTGTGCATGATATCTCAATTTCAAAATTTGGTTTATATGTTCGGGGCCAGGCCCATTGATCCGATCCCGCCACTTTTTAGAACATTCACGTAGGCTATCATCAGATACATATGCACAAAATTACAGAACTATCGCTAAACAATTGTGTAAGACAAAATTTTCAAAATTTAGTTTATATGGGCAGGGCCACGGCCATTGATCCGATCCCGACCCTTTTTGGACCAATAACGTAGACTACCACCAGACATAACTCTCGCTAACAATTGTGCAAGATATGTGTCTCAATTTCAAAATTTGGCTTATATAGGCGGGGCCTCGTCCATTGGTCTGATCCCTCCAATTTTTGGGCGAATAGCGTAGACTGTCATCAGATACATATGTCCAAAACTGCAGCACTCTCGATAATAAATTGTGCAAGATATTTCAATTTCATAATTTGGCTTATATGGACGTGGCCACGCCCATTGGTTCGATGCCGCTCATTTTTGGACCAATCACGTAGACTACCACCAGATATATATAAACGAAATTACAGCACTTTCGGTAAAAAATTGTGCAATATATCTCAATTTCAAAATTTAGCTTATATTGGGGGGGGGGGGGGGCACGCCCATTGTTGGACCAATAACGTAGACTGCCACCATATACACAAAATTCCAGCACTCTCGCTATCAAATTGTGCAAAATATCTCAATTTCAAAATTTGGCTTATATGGGCGGGGCCACGCCTATTGGTCCGAACCCGCCCATTTTTGGACCAATCATGTAGATCGCCAACGGATATATATATACAAAATTCCAGGTCTCTCGGTAACAAATTGTGCAAGATATCACATTTTTAAAATTTGGCTTATGTGGGCGGTGCCACGCCCATTGGTCCCATCCCGCCCATTTTTTGACCAATTACGTACCAGATACATATACACAACATTGCAGCACTCCCGCTAGCAAATTGTGCAAGATATCGAAATTTCAAAATTTGGTCTATGTGGGCGGGACCACGCCCATTGGGCCGATCCCGCCCATTTTTGGACCAATCACGTAGACTGTCACCTGAAACAGATACACAAACTTGCAGAACTCTCGCTAATGAATTGTGGAAAATATTTCAATTTCAAAATTTGGCTTATACGGGCGGGGCCACGCCAATTGGTCCGATTCCGCCCATTTTTTTAAAATTCACATAATCTGACACTAAATGCATACACACAAAATTTCAGCACTTTAGCTAAAAAATTTTCTCAATACCAAAATTTGACCCATATGGGCGGGTCCACGCCCACTAGATATATCGAAAATTCAAGTACCATATTTTCAGCACCACCTACACATGTACGTTCTGTGAAAATTTTAAGATGATCGGTCAAGCCGTTTAGACGTATATACGGAACAAACAAACAAACAAACAAACCCACAAACAGACTCTCTCTTTTATATATATAGATAGACTAGCTGAGCCCGGTGCGCTTTGCTGCCCATGTCAAAATTAGCGCTGTAGAAACTGTATTTTATATCCGATCAGTACGAAATTCGACAGAAAGAGGTTTCTTATTACATGAAGGAATACTGCCAAAGTCGGAGAAAATCGGTTCTGATTTAGATATAGTCCCCATATATATGATACCCCCGATTTGAAATTCAAGCGCTGTGGAAACTGTATTTTATATCTGATCAGTAAGAAATTCGGCAGAAAGAGGTTTCTTATTACATGAAGGAATACCGCAAAATTCTGAGAAAATCGGTTCAGATTTAGATATATCCCCCATATATATGTTACCCCCAATTTGACATATATGCGCTGTAGAGACTGTGTTTTATATCCGATCAGGAGGAAATTCGTCAGAAACAGGTTTCTATTTTACATGAATGAGTATTCAAGGAAAATCGATGCAGATTTATATATAACCTCCATATATATGTTCCTCGAGATTTGGTTACAAAGCGCTATAGAAGTTGTACTTTACTTCCGATCATTACAAAGTTCTCCAGAAAAATGTTTCTCAATTTAGGAACGAATATTGCTTAATTTAGCGATTATCGGTTCAAAATACATTTACCAATTATTCCAAATTATTATCGCAATGACCCTTATCGCATTGTTAGGGAGGTGTAGGGTATTATATAGTCGGCCCCGCCCGACTTTCTGCCTTTCCTTACTGGTATTAGTAATAAATTCACTGAATGAAAAAATACCGAATTCAGTGGAAAGTCCAGAAAATAGAAATGTATACATATAAAATTTCCAAATTCTTGTTTCATTGGTCATGCATCACATTATCATTGGTCAGATCCCGCCAATTTTTGGACCAATCACGTGGACTGTCACCAGATACATATGTACAACATTACAGCACTCTAGATAAAAAATTGTGCAAGATATATCAATTTCGAAATTTGGCTTATAAGGGCGGGGCCACGCCCATTGGTCCGATCCCGCCCATTTTCTGACCAATTACGTAGAATGCCACCAGATACATATACACAACATTGCAGCACTCCCGATAGCAAATTGTGCAAGATATCAAAATTTGGCTTATATGGGCGGGGCCAAGCCCATTGGTCCGATCCCGCCCATTTTTTGACCAATTACGTAGAATGCCACCAGATACATATACACAACATTGGAGCACTCCCGCTAGCAAATTGTGCAAGATATCAAAATTCCAAAATTTGGTCATTGTGGGCGGGGCCACGCCCCGGGTCGATCCCGCCCATTTGTGGACTAATCACGTAGACTGCCACCAGATACATATACACAAAATTACAGCATTCTCGCTACTAAATTGTGCAAGATAGCTCAATTTTGGGTTATATGGGCGGGGCCACGCCCTTTGGTCAGATCCCGCTCATTTTTAGACCAATCACGTAGGCTTCCACCAGACACATATACAAAAATTTACAGCACTGCAAATTGTGCAAGATACCAAAATTTCAAAATTTGGTCTATGTGGGCGGGGCCACGCCTATTGGTCCGAACCCGCCCATTTTTGGACCAATCACGTAGATCGCCAACGGATATATATACACACAATTCCAGGTCCCGCGCTAACAAATTGTGCAATATATCACATTTTTCAAATTTGGCGTATATGGGCGGTGCCACGCCCATTGGTTCGATCCCGCCCGTTTTTGGATCAATCACGTGGACTGCCATCAGATACATATGTACAACATTACAACACTCAAACTAACAAATTGTGCAAGATATATCAATTTCAAAATTTGGCTTATATGGACGGGGCCACGCCCATTGGTCCGGTCCCGCCCATTTTTTGACCAATTGCGGAGAATGCCACCAGATACATATACGCAACATTGCAGCACTCCCGCTAGCAAATTGTGCAAGATATCAAAATTTCAAAATTTGTTCTATGTGGGCGGGGCCACGCCCATTGGTCCGATCCCGCTCATTTTTGGAGCCATCACGTAGACTGCCACCATATACATATACATAACATTCCAGCACTCTCGCTAACAAATTGTGCAAAATATTTGAATTTCAAAATTTGGCTTATATGGGCGGGGCCACGCCCATTGGTCCGACTCCGCCCATTTTTGGAAAATTCACATTATCTGCCACTAAATGCATACACAAAAAATTTCAGCACTCTAGCTAAAAATTTTTCTTAATATCAAAATTGGACCCCTATGGGCGGGTCCACGCCCACTTGATATATCGAAAATTCAAGTACCCTATTTTCAGCACCCCCTTCACATGTACATTCTGTGAAAATTTCAAGATGATCGGTCAAGCCGTTTAGACGTCTATACGGAACAAACATACAAACAAACAAACCCACAAACAAACCCACAAACAGACACTCTCTTTTATATATATAGATAGATAGATAGATAAACTCGTGAAATAAGTACATAAACCCGCCGACCGCCGAAATGTTAGGAAGACAAAAAGGATAATAACAAAAAGGATATAAGAATAATTTTAAACAAAGTCCTCAATTCAAAATTTCTTTACGAACAGAATCACAGAGTCAATCGTTATAATCTTGTCGACAACATCACCACAAGGTATAAGGGTAACATTTAACCAGAATGGTATACTTTTGAGCCAAAGCTAGGAAAAATCGCTACAACAGGCTATAAAAAGCAACTCAAAATATATAAGAAGGAGCTTAAGAAAGAAAATTTTTGGTACAATAACAACTGGACAAAAATAGCGAGTCTTCACTGAAGGTCTTTTTCGACATACTGGAAACTCCCTGACAGAACTCGAGGAACAGCAGAACCAACAAGAAAGCGAGTGGACGACTAATCTGGGCGATTAACAGCTTTGGTTCGTTCAAATCAGACCAATAGAAATGCAGAAAATGATGAAGAACATCATGCCCTGCCTGGAGAAGATATATGAGGTCTGCACTAAGCTCTCGTGTATCCCAAATCGATGGAGGGAAAAAAGTGGTATTCATACCCAAAGCGAAAAATATATAACACACTAGGACAATGGACTCCAGACCAAATAGTCTGTCCTCGTTCCAATTAAAAAGTCTAGAAAATCTCTTAGACAATTTAGTATAGAAAACATGGATGCAAAACTCTTGTCGTTAAACTAACATTCTTACATCAAGGGAAAATCTGCAGAATCGGCCCTGCATGAACTGGTGCGCACTATCTAATCGTCCCTACATTTCAAGGAATTCACTATGCTGGCATTTCTTGACGTAGAAGCATATACTTAAATGCGACAATTGCGGCGCTGTCGCATCTAAAGGTGAACTCTAGCTTGATAAGACTAACTCAAAGCCTGCTCAGAAGAAGACGCATAGCAGCAAGTCTTGGGTCCACACCTCCAACAAGGTTTGTAAACAGAGTGACACCGCAAGGAGAAGTACTGTCTCCACTAATTTGGAATCTGCCGGTGTTTTTTTCAGTTCATTACATTTATTATTGAATCTTTCATTATTAAACAATGAAAATGACAATAAGTGGACGGTTCTGTATGTATACTAGGATAAATAAGGTCCCACATGTGAACCCTCCTGTGCTTAATTCAACTGAGCTGGTCTTTTCCGATAGTGCAAAATTTCTAGGTACAATTCTACAAAGGAAATTGACCTTCGGACTTAATGTATTGTAACAAGTAAGGAACGCCAATTGGGGACTATCGCCTAAAAACTTCCATTGGATATACTTACGAGTATATAGCAGTAGTTCGCCCAATACTAGTGTATAACATTTTGGTGTGGTGGACGGAATCTAATAAACTATACATTACAAACCAATAACGAAAGGTTCAGAGAACCGCCTGCCTATGAATAAGTGGAGCGTTGAGGGCTACAGCGACTCAACAAGTCCTACTCCATCGTCTACCCATTGATATTGTGGCGAGAGAAGTCGCCACCAGAGCGACATTACGATTGAACCGACCGAGTGTAAGGAAGAACTTCACCACTAAGGTACCTGCCAAATGGGTTTGGGGTGCTAGAATACCAGGAAATTGAAACTATCTCCACTTCTACACAGATGGTTCGAATCTTGTTGAGAAGGTTGGTTCAGATTACACTGTAAAGATATTAGTCTTGATATTTGCAGGGTCTATCAAGCCGAAATAAAAGCAATAAGGAAAGTCGCTAAGTGGCTGAATCGCAACAAAGTGACCAATACAGGCTACATTCCCAATTTAACAAACTGCCCCCCGATTGTCGCAGATCTCGCAATAAAATGGCTGATTGTATCTCATATGGGTACCTGGGCTTAGATATATCCCGGGGATCTGCAAAGCCGATGAACTTGCTAGAGGGAAGATATTGCAAATACTCGAAAAACACCTGTAGGTTAGCAATACAAATCTGTCCGCGATACGACCCGAAAACGTCTAAATATCCCTTCGCACTAAAGAAGAGAAGACTATCTACGTTAGTGTCAGTTCTGATGGGTGAATATGTTAAAAAATTGGAAATTGAGGCCAATGGCTTCTGCAGAAACTGTGGAGATGAGGCGCATTGAGTACCTTCCTTGTTACTGTCCCGCATTAAGAAAACGACGCCTGTATACACTGGGGTCGGTCTTTCTAGGAAGTCTGTCAGATCATTTCGGTATTATTGTGTATCAAAGTGGATAGTTCCGCCGTTGGGCAACTGGACCCGTGGTTGCCCTAGGGACCTGAATTTGTCTATGTGAGGTTCTAAATCCGGCTGTCACCCTAACCTAACCTACTGTTAGTTCTGACGGGACACTGCCTGATCGGCGAATTAGACAGGAGATTGGGAATTGAGTCCAATGACTCCTATAGTGACAGTAGAGGAGATGAAGAAGTGGAGAGAATTCAGCACCTACTATGTTCCTATTACGCTTTGAGAACACTACGTTTGAATATACTGGGGTCGGCCTTTATAGGACGTCGGGCAGATCTGGCCGGTACAGATATTCGTGAATAAAACGGGTTGGTTGTGATGTGGTGACCCTAGCGACCTCAATAATAATAACTACGTCTACATTTTGTCAAAAATATCCATGGGATATCAAATTATTTTGCTGACAGTCCTGCCGATGTCTAACCGATTTCGGATCATTTGGTTTGTTGGGACTTAGACCCTCTCGTACACCATATAGCTTCCCGTTTGCTTTCTGAAAATGAGTGATTCCGGAATTCCCAGTGGCTTTCTCAGTACTCTTTATGAGCTCCACTGATACTTGTACTTTTTAACTTTATTGTTGTTGACGTTCTTGTCGTCCTGTGTGATAACGTTTTAATCCTTTTAAAAGCTTCCATTAAGAGTTTCTCCTGTACTCTCTATCTTTGGTGGTATGGGTTGCGTCCGTTCGTCTATGGTCTATGGTTACTTGCGTTTGGTTTGGTCAATGTTTCATTTTTTACGAAACTTTCTTCTCTTTTATTTTTTGTGGAAGGGATTTCATCTTGGTTACTTTCTGTGTTATATCTTTTTTTTTTTGCATTTCTCAGGTTCATGGGATATGTATGTATAGCAAAAACAATTGAAACAGTTTGGAGTTCCTTTTTTGTTTCTTTATAAAGTTTTTTGTTTTTACTTTTTTCTTTTGTGTTTTCCTTTTTTTCGAAAGATTTAAGTGGTAAACGAAATTCAATTAGAGTAATTAAACAACAGTTCGTGCACATTTACACACATACACCGAAACACTCACACTCGTCCCTGGGAGAATGAACGTTCATATAAAATTAATGAAATTTAAAAGCACAGATTTCGTTTTATGAAATATTCAGAGAAAAGTCTTTGAAGCTTTTTAGAAAATTAAAATTAAAAAACTGTCATGGCCGCTGACATTGAAGTGGCCAAAAACGGATGCAATCCGAAATTAAGGACCAGCTTGCAGTGTATATGTCGTCGATCATCTACCACATCCGCTCAATGAGAATTAATGATAACAGAAGTTGTTAATAAAATTCGTTAACTGTTATTATTTGATTGCTTATTGAATTTGCATAAAAAATGTTCGAAATTAAAACATAATAAACAAAATTGTGATATTTAAAACTGTTTCTTTAAACGATACAAGTTACAGCGTTTAGGTTTAGGTTAGGGTGAAAGGCAGCTTTGCCAGCTCACATAGACCAAGTGTGACCTAGTGATACCACGGGCTCAGATACCCCTCATCGAAAGGAACCTGCTTGATAAACTAAGTTATCAATAGTATAAATATCGGTACCGGAAATATCTCTCAGACATGTTGGAAAGTCCGACTCCAGTATACCTAGACATCGTTTACTTAATGAGGGACAGTAGCAAAGCAGAAGCTCAATGTTCTTCACTTCATCCTCATTACCAGAGCTACTATAAAAATCATAGGACTCAATACCAAACCCGTCAGAACTGACACTAACGTAGACATTTTTTGTTCTCTACTCGTAGTTCTCAGTTCGTATCTTGGTCAAATTTGTCTAGCTACTCTTCTGTTCTCTAAGCCAAAGCTCGCATGTGGACAATTGCGCACAAATCCATGGAAATTCTTCGAAAACTTACAATATCGCCCCTTTCCTAGCCAGTTCATCAGCTTTGGAGTTCCCCGTGTTATTCCAATGTCCAGTTACCCATATTAGGTTTATGTAAAACTGCTCAGCCAACTCGTTAAGAAATCTGCATCAGTCTTGGGCTGGTTGTGAGTTTAGGGATGTGGCCTCCAGAGAATTGATGAAGTCTGACTATTGACTAGTGACCAATTGTTGTCATTAGGATACTATCTCTCACCAAAAGAGCTTGAAGGATGACAGCCTAAGTCACCTGCTACAATATACATAGTTATCCCTCAACTGAACCAACCCTTTTAATACACGTTATCAGTAATAGAATATTAATATTGGTACTGTTTTAAGCAGATTAGCGAGTTCTAGTTGCACATGCAAAAAATGAAAATTACAAGGCGACATAGAATTTTCTTGCCCGTTCCAATCAATGATTTATATCTGAAAAGTAATTTCCTATATAGGAATATATCTAGAAATTTTACGCTTTCAGGAAAGACCTGCCCAGTTATATTTATTTAGCCAAAGAAAGTCTGTCTACATACAGAACCTTGTATTTCCTAGAAAACAGAAGCAATTCAGTCGTAATCAACGCCCAAAACACTGCTTCTGAGCCATTTCCCCAATTTATTCGAATACACTTGTAAAATATTTCTGAGGACGTAGGGCATAGGGCTTTTCAGTTCTCTAGTGTGTATCTGCACCGAAATCATGTGATCATTGAACTGTTCAGCCATCTCATTCAGATGTCTACGAGAGCCAATGGAAGTTATTAAAGTCAAGAAGACAGTTTACAGAGACTTTATAACAGCTTGACTTTTTGAGGAAATATTGAAAACTACTTTCGGTTAGGTTGATGGAGAGCAGACGTTTAACCATATCATGTGCTTGGACATATACTCCTACTTATGCCAGTGGCTCGATCTGTTGTGCGCTTCTTATTTCTAACCACAATAATTATGAAAAAACTGTACTAAACACAACTTTCCTCAGTATCTTCTAGTCAGGTCATCTGAGATGAATCAGAAGTATCAGGATCTTACCATTACGAAAGCTTGGCATTGACATGGAAAATGTTCCATATTCCTGCTGCATACGTCGATATCCGATTGTCCTATACGGCGTTGACATGATTGACATGCTTAAGAGTTCAGGTGTTTTGTTGTCCTGTAGGAGTTGTTTTATTCGCCTTGGTTGTGGATCCTGCTGTATTGGTTTCCAGGTCAAAAAAGGTTGATACTTTCACTGGATATTTCCAACGAGACCTGGAACAAGTTGAGTAGGTTTGGAAGGGCAGTTGAACAGGTATAGGGAGTCGTGTGGTCCCATGAGAGACAGGGATTCGATGTGTTGCCATCAATTCTCCCCCAATATGAATTGAGGCGGCTACACCAGCCTAATCTTAGTTGGGCCAAAACCACTAATGTCTGTCGTGACAACTCCACTTCCTCTAAACCCACTGATGGAGGGTGATCTCCCGACACGGCATTCACTATGTAATTGTTAACGGCTTCAGCTACTACAACATAAAGTATGTCAGTGTGACCGGCCTGATATAGAGGTTCTCTCTGGTAACGATAGAACTCACCCTCTAGATCATGAAGATCTTTCCTGATCTGCCAGTGAGGGGCTTATCTATTCACAAGGTAGGACGGTAGCATCCAAGCAGATATTACTACGACAGTATGAAGTTTTTTCGTCGCACGGGTATAATCTTCGTCTCCTCATGAAGATGTTCACAGAAGACAATAAAAAGGCACCCTGTCGCAGATCTCTGGGGGCATTTTGGCAAGTCTGCAGGTTTCATCCATTGCTTCACGTTCACACTCGGTTACCACACTGGTGCCGCATAGTTAACCACAGGCCGACCTATCGCTTTATAGGCTGTCACAAGGTTTCTCTGTCCGGTCAGCGACTTGAGGACTTTGTTTCTTCTAGACATGGCAGGCGCGCTAGGATTGAAGAGGCTATCAAATGTAACACCAAGAACCTTAGCGTAATTGATGGCCGGAATTCTTGTGTCATCGATTATCACATTGAGTGGCTACTTCAATTGCCTTGGCTTCGCAGTAAAGAGCTTGGCAGATGATTTTGTGTCATCGATTATCACATTGAGTGGCTACTTCAATTGCCTTGGCTTCGCAGTAAAGAGCTTGGCAGATGATTTTGTGGCGGATATATTAAGGGTTCTCGTAGCGAAGAAGTTGACAATATCAGCCAGGTAGACATTCAGCCTACAACATATGTATGCCATAGATCAACGGGCTCGACGTCGGAATCGTACAGTCATTAGCATATGATACGATTTCGATGCCATCAGATGGTGGAGGTATATCGAAACGGTAGAGGTTAAACAGTGCCGTCTACATCACCTCACCATGGGTGACTCCCTGTAGCACTCTACAGAGGTTGAACGGCACATACGACAGCCGCCCACACATGCAATTCACGATCCAATATCGAAGGTTTTCGATAGGTCAAGTGTCACGAGGACTGTCTTGTCATCGGGCTTGTTCTGGCTTTCGGATTTCGAAATTAGCAATTGGAAAATATTTAATTAACTCTGGAGGAATAAATCCTCAAGTGTCTTTGCTACTGGCGAGAAAAGGAAAATTTCCCTATACGATTCTCCTTTACTCGCAGTAGCGGGACACATTGTCCATTTCCAGGCTTCCGGTACTAGTTAAGGACTTTAGTCAGGTACTCGACTCCGTCGTCCCCGTCGGGGACAAGGATGCCTTTGCGGTGCGGATGACATTTGCAACTTCACCAACTGTAAATTGTGTTGTAATCTTCGGCTCGAATATCATGAATACGATGCATCACTCTCCTTTTCTCCCTGTCTCCCTAGGGGTGCTCTATGAATTATGGGTTAAAATAACACTAGCGCCTCTTCGGGTAACAGTAGCAGCACCAAATGTGAGTGCCGTCCGGTCGTCTATACTGCCAGTATTCGAGAGTAACAACACCGTTGTCCACAATTTATCGATGCCGGAACTTAAATTGCATTGCTTCAGCCATTTATTCCGCTTATACTCATCGACGTTCCTACACGCAAAGAAAAAATTCTTTACTCCCAAACGAAAAATTAGACAAACGAATTTCGATTGTGGTGTATGTTTGTCGCAAACGATTTATTCTTATCCCAAAACCCAAGGAAAGGTTTATATCAAACGGTTAGTGTACTAAATAATAAATAAATTATTTACAAACCCTGTGAAACGTTTGGTGCAAACGGTTATTGTGTTTGTTACAATCAATGCCTGTTTATCCCAAACCCTGCAAAACGTTTGTTGCAAACAGTCATTGCGTTTGTCACAAGCAATGTCAGTTTAACAATAAATGAGAAAACGATTGTCGCTAAAGAATAATCTGATTGAATTATGAATTGAATAGATTATAAAATTATGCTTATAATCAAAAATGTGACAATTTTTAGTAAAATGTACCCGGAAGCTCCCCGACAAACACCTCTGCTATTATTTGGCTGCTATCTTCTATTTGAGTTGTAGACAAACTGTAAATAAGAAAGCATATATGTTAGAACATATTAAAAATTTAGTAGTCCATTGTAAGGATCAAAGCGAGATGTTGTCTTACCATATATCAAACTTTTTAGTCGAAAGTGAATTTTAAAGGTCAATATTCTGACCCAAATGCTGACAATTCAAAAGTTTCCTCGTCCATGAATAGAATAAACTACATCAGAAAATAACATGAAAAACTTCGGGTGAAAAATCGTCTTGTTGAAAATATCAGCAGTTTCCAGAAGTATCAAGCTGTACTCTGTCTGAATAAATTTATTTCACAATTACCATTAGCAGCTTCAGTACCTAAACGTGTGATGATTGATTATTAATGATTTTGATTTGCGTGTGGAAAAATAACCAGTTAGTCGTTAACAAAGTCAATAGATGGTCTCAGTTTCTGTTAAAATCTATTGTTTTTGTTATTCCGGCTTTCCACAAAATATTCAATATTTTCATGCAGCGGTTGATCCATTTTTTTTGCTATTAACTATCTGGCTATTTTCCCACATGTCTTCACTTAATTTACCTATAACATTAAATTGGAGTCCGCAGTATATTTGTGAGATATCGCACTTCCGATAATTTAGATTCTTTGGTTCAATTAATTCTTTGAATTAAATCATTTTGAGTTCACTGATAAAAATATTTTTAATGTTTCCACACACTCGCACAAATACCCACCAGCATTCAGCCCACCAGCATACGACTCTACGCATGCTGAGTACGATTGCAAATGTTATGAAATTGTATAACAACTCTTTGTTCTCTCAACTCTCTTTAATATATGCAATCATGTTTAAATACAATATGGTTCCGTAAACGTTTTTCGTCTACCATAAAAGTAAATTACGAAAATTTTGGAATGAAAGAATGTTCGTTTACAGCAAGAGAAAATACGTTTACGATAAACTTTTGCATTCACCGCAAATATTTCAACCGTTACGGGAAAAGTAGAGCGTTTGAGAAAAAGAAAAAATGTTTGCGATAAACGACGCCCAAAGGTTTTTTTCTTTTCTTTGCGTGTACTAATTTCTCGAATCAGTTCACGGATTCTAGGCAAATTGGCCTATACGATTCTCCTTTACCCTCATCATTGTCTGGTTTCAGTAACGGGGCCACTCTGCACATTTTCCTGACCTCGGGTACTATGAGAGTGGTTAGGTGGGAGAGCGCGTGAATACATCGCATGACACTCCTCTTCGCTCTCTCGCCACTCTCGGTGTGCTCTATGAATTGTCAGTTAATATAACACTTGCACCTCTTCGGGCCAGTCACAACAAGGATTCCAGCGTGACTTAACGGTTGCCGACAATTTATCGATACCGGAACCTAACTTGCATTGCTTCAGATGATCTAGCCATTCATTCCGCTTACATTCATCGACTTTCCTACGCATTTATAGGTTCAGTTCCCTGATTCTATGATCGATACTCATCTGCGAGTCCCGCTGAATCTGCAAGGAAATTAGAGCAAATGGCTACTGCTTTGATGATATCTCGGAATTTGTTCTCATCTTACAGAACATCTGAAGTGATGGTAAATAAAGCTGCGGTTATTGTTTTCTCTGAACCTTTTTCAGCCATTCTTTTATTCAGGAAAGATGAAATCGGCTGTTCAGATAAGACGAAATCGAATGCTTTATCAATGGAGAGGATTATGGGCAGGTTGTTTACTGAATTGCAGCGACTTTGATAATTTTCCGATCCAATTTAATTCCAAAGTCAATCCTGTGACACACTGTACGATACGGGGGCACATCAAGCTGCAATGTATTATGTTTCGATATATTCCCTTAGGTTTATTATTTTTATAGTTTCTCCTACAGTTCCACATTATTCTATTGTTCATTATATATAGCCCTTCCCCAGAACATACTTCCATGCAGCAATAGACGTCTAACTACTACTGCCGTAATACTTTTGTCTGCATATATGGTTACTACAGCATCGATGCCGGAACTTAAATTGCATTGCTTCAGCCATTTATTCCGCTTATACTCATCGACGTTCCTACACGCAAAGAAAAAATTCTTTACTCCCAAACGAAAAATTAGACAAACGAATTTCGATTGTGGTGTATGTTTGTCGCAAACGATTTATTCTTATCCCAAAACCCAAGGAAAGGTTTATATCAAACGGTTAGTGTACTAAATAATAAATAAATTATTTACAAACCCTGTGAAACGTTTGGTGCAAACGGTTATTGTGTTTGTTACAATCAATGCCTGTTTATCCCAAACCCTGCAAAACGTTTGTTGCAAACAGTCATTGCGTTTGTCACAAGCAATGTCAGTTTAACAATAAATGAGAAAACGATTGTCGCTAAAGAATAATCTGATTGAATTATGAATTGAATAGATTATAAAATTATGCTTATAATCAAAAATGTGACAATTTTTAGTAAAATGTACCCGGAAGCTCCCCGACAAACACCTCTGCTATTATTTGGCTGCTATCTTCTATTTGAGTTGTAGACAAACTGTAAATAAGAAAGCATATATGTTAGAACATATTAAAAATTTAGTAGTCCATTGTAAGGATCAAAGCGAGATGTTGTCTTACCATATATCAAACTTTTTAGTCGAAAGTGAATTTTAAAGGTCAATATTCTGACCCAAATGCTGACAATTCAAAAGTTTCCTCGTCCATGAATAGAATAAACTACATCAGAAAATAACATGAAAAACTTCGGGTGAAAAATCGTCTTGTTGAAAATATCAGCAGTTTCCAGAAGTATCAAGCTGTACTCTGTCTGAATAAATTTATTTCACAATTACCATTAGCAGCTTCAGTACCTAAACGTGTGATGATTGATTATTAATGATTTTGATTTGCGTGTGGAAAAATAACCAGTTAGTCGTTAACAAAGTCAATAGATGGTCTCAGTTTCTGTTAAAATCTATTGTTTTTGTTATTCCGGCTTTCCACAAAATATTCAATATTTTCATGCAGCGGTTGATCCATTTTTTTTGCTATTAACTATCTGGCTATTTTCCCACATGTCTTCACTTAATTTACCTATAACATTAAATTGGAGTCCGCAGTATATTTGTGAGATATCGCACTTCCGATAATTTAGATTCTTTGGTTCAATTAATTCTTTGAATTAAATCATTTTGAGTTCACTGATAAAAATATTTTTAATGTTTCCACACACTCGCACAAATACCCACCAGCATTCAGCCCACCAGCATACGACTCTACGCATGCTGAGTACGATTGCAAATGTTATGAAATTGTATAACAACTCTTTGTTCTCTCAACTCTCTTTAATATATGCAATCATGTTTAAATACAATATGGTTCCGTAAACGTTTTTCGTCTACCATAAAAGTAAATTACGAAAATTTTGGAATGAAAGAATGTTCGTTTACAGCAAGAGAAAATACGTTTACGATAAACTTTTGCATTCACCGCAAATATTTCAACCGTTACGGGAAAAGTAGAGCGTTTGAGAAAAAGAAAAAATGTTTGCGATAAACGACGCCCAAAGGTTTTTTTCTTTTCTTTGCGTGTACTAATTTCTCGAATCAGTTCACGGATTCTAGGCAAATTGGCCTATACGATTCTCCTTTACCCTCATCATTGTCTGGTTTCAGTAACGGGGCCACTCTGCACATTTTCCTGACCTCGGGTACTATGAGAGTGGTTAGGTGGGAGAGCGCGTGAATACATCGCATGACACTCCTCTTCGCTCTCTCGCCACTCTCGGTGTGCTCTATGAATTGTCAGTTAATATAACACTTGCACCTCTTCGGGCCAGTCACAACAAGGATTCCAGCGTGACTTAACGGTTGCCGACAATTTATCGATACCGGAACCTAACTTGCATTGCTTCAGATGATCTAGCCATTCATTCCGCTTACATTCATCGACTTTCCTACGCATTTATAGGTTCAGTTCCCTGATTCTATGATCGATACTCATCTGCGAGTCCCGCTGAATCTGCAAGGAAATTAGAGCAAATGGCTACTGCTTTGATGATATCTCGGAATTTGTTCTCATCTTACAGAACATCTGAAGTGATGGTAAATAAAGCTGCGGTTATTGTTTTCTCTGAACCTTTTTCAGCCATTCTTTTATTCAGGAAAGATGAAATCGGCTGTTCAGATAAGACGAAATCGAATGCTTTATCAATGGAGAGGATTATGGGCAGGTTGTTTACTGAATTGCAGCGACTTTGATAATTTTCCGATCCAATTTAATTCCAAAGTCAATCCTGTGACACACTGTACGATACGGGGGCACATCAAGCTGCAATGTATTATGTTTCGATATATTCCCTTAGGTTTATTATTTTTATAGTTTCTCCTACAGTTCCACATTATTCTATTGTTCATTATATATAGCCCTTCCCCAGAACATACTTCCATGCAGCAATAGACGTCTAACTACTACTGCCGTAATACTTTTGTCTGCATATATGGTTACTACAGCATTTTTTGCTCTTCCCAGAATATTATGTTTGAGTTTTAACTTCTTGTCAAGTTAAATATTTTTGGCCTTCACAGAAGGAAAGGTACAACAGTTGGTACCTGTCTCGAACAAGTTATGGCTTGGTTGGATTCACCACAAAACCTTTATCTGAAGCCCATCGTGTTGTGGTATCAAGGACCTATTGTAGGATGTCCCTAAGATTATTAGGAATTTCTCTTTATTTGCTATTGTCACCTCATTTCATATGGAATAATTGAAAGACATGAACCAAATAATGACTACTTACTTGTACATATCTAGAACTTTGAGTGTAGTTCTATATTAAAAACTGCTCTAATTTAAATGATGGGTATTTTCCTATCTCTATTATGAATGATTGTACGCTCCATTATAGCTCACTATATGTATATATATATGAATATTTTTATTTACCAGTTATATGATGTTACACCATAATATCTTCTCTTGCCTGCTGCGGTAACTCTGGTTATTAAATTTTGCTAAGTGCTGATAAAATGTTATCTAAAAGAGAACAGTAACGATTTAACCTTTTTGGAGTGTTGTCAATAAATAAAATATGCATATTCGAAAATAAATATTTCATAATTCTCACAAACGAGAATACGCAGACTATTACATACCCAAACATATGCAAAGTACACAGAAATAAATTTTAAACACCCACACATACTATGTACGTATATGGGCCATTCCGTTTTAAATAATTGCAACAGGACCCTCACCAATCGTTTTCGTTGAATATTTGTTTCAGCAAGACTCGGTATAATGCCCTTAATCCCGCGAAACCCAGCGTTTTTAAGGTCATGTTTGTCCCTATTTTTCATCGAAACTTTATGAAAAATTTCGAAAAAAAAATAATTTATATATGGGCCATTCCATTTTAAATAATTGCAACAGGACCCTCACCAATCGTTTTCGTTGAATATTTGTTTCAGCAAGACTCGGTATAATGCCCTTAATCCCGCGAAACCCATCGTTTTTAACAGAAAAAGTTCCATTTATTCCCGTAAGTGGCCATTATATTTCCCGGACTTAAACCCCGTTGATTATTCAGTATGGTCTATTCTTGAGTTCAAAGTATCTACCAAGAACAAATACCATCACAGCATAACATATTTTTATCAAAACTTGAAATATTTTTACCGCATATAAAAGTTTTTAAATAAAAAGGCTCCAGGTCATGTTTGTCCCTATTTTTCATCGAAACTTTATGAAAAATTTCGAAAAAAAAATAATTTATCCAAAAACAAATTTAATGATAATCTAACCAGAGTTAAAGATATAGTCAGGCTTGACTTGAGTCCTGATAATTCCATTGATGAATCACGAAGTTGTTTGGGATTTATTAGCGATTTTGGATATTTTTTTTAGAAAATTTTCATGGAAACTTCCATATACACACATATGCGATCTTATACATGCAACGACATGCGACTCTTGTACGCACTCTGGCAATTGAACGGAGTAACCACCACAACTATCATAGATCAACACTATTCCAATGGCAAGAGTTGCGAATAGTTGTTGTTTGTTTTCCTTATGCTGCATAAACACCCACGCACGAACACACACATATAGACTGCGCTCACACATAAATACATACATTTGCATTTAAGGACCCCTCCACATACGACGCTTTAATAAATTTAACATTCAGAGAAGGAAAAAAAAAATTGTTTGTGTCTGTCGGTTTGAGCTCTTAACGCAGATTTCCCATTCAAACTAACACCGCCGAATGGCAATGAAGGCAAAATGATGTTCTGGGAATGGAAGAACAGAAAAGGGATGGCATTCATGGCAATGCATTCAGTATTTTGGTTTGCATTTGACAACAAGTGTAAATATTAGCAGTTTGCTAATTTAATGATTCATCGCTGGCTGCAAATGAATGGAACAGCGGCTTTAGCTTTAGCCCAGCGGCGGAATTCTCGGGCATGGATATAGTATATGATTTAAATTTGACCTGAGTTGATAATTTAACTTGTAAGACAATAAGAAGGATGTGATATTGCAAATTTATGGTCCAGGGAAAAGCCGGGTGACAAAGCTTACAGAAAACTGATGATTGTTTAAGGTTAAATCCCGAAGAGATTGAGAAGAAAAAATAAAAAAAAAAATAAATAAAAACATACTAAAATCTAAAGCCTCTATCATTAGTAGTTTAGAAATTAGAATTATTTTAATTATACAGCGTCTATATTAAGAACATCGTTCCAAAAGTACACAGCAAAACTGTGTACTCCATCGATGAGTAAAGCTGAGTATAGACGATTGCCAGATCGGCAAACGTTATCAACCCTGCTAAAGTGCTGCAAATATACGGACAATGACAGATTGTTAGGCAAAGGTGAATTGACAGTTCAGACGATTGCAAGAAAACATTAAAATTTTATATATTTACAATATATGTTGTAAATATTTATATGCAGGATTGCCATTAAAATACATTATAGACAGTGTTGCAAATAAAATGTTACAATAAAATGACCCAAGTCCATATTTAGATCCATACTCTTTTCTTCCAGTGTATAGGTCAAATTCAAAACGATATCCGGAAGCAGAGTCACATCTATACCACATCTTAAATCCCCATTTTATTGGTTTGTTCTTGATATACTGTTTCATAGCATTATGACCTTTCAATTTGATCATGTGTTCATCGACAGCCTGTTTGTATGTGTTGTTCATTGTATTTTGAAATGTTTTGTTGAAATGACTTATGACAGGTCTGACTGATCTTAAAAGCCCGATCATACCTGTTTCCTTCTTCATAGTTATTGCTGAAGTGCAAATTTTGACGGATATCTTCAAATCTTTTTCTTGTCATTACATTACTTATGAAGGGTACACCCATATCAGGTTCTGTTGACCAATAATCACGAATGGGTGGTAAAACGTGATATGTCATTATGTTGGAAATAACACCATTTTGCCTAAATTTTCATCTAAAATGCTCAAAATGGCGTTTTTTCCAACATTTGTGTTGGGAACACTTATTTCGTCGTCAGTGTGAAAAGACTATTACATTAAAATTCATCTAACAAAAAGTTACCATTGACGACCACAGGGACACCCGTGTCCCTTTGCGGTTTTTTTATAAATCTAGTTTTTTTTTGGAAATATCTCAAAACCGAATTTTAATTTGTAGAATATTGTTAAATTAAACAAAATTTTTTAATTTGAAAGAAAGAGAAAATTTCGTCTATGATTTAGAGCTGTTTAAATATCCCGTTTACGGTATGTGCAAAACTTGCTTTTTATCTCTTAAAAAAAACATTTATAAATTTTTTTTTCACACAATTTTTTTATAAATTTTAAAAACCCATCATTTAACTTTGCATTAAGCTAAAAATATCAATACTTTTAGTATTAGTTTATTTTTAACGCATATTTTTATTTTTGGGACACATATGTCCCCTGGTCGTCAAAGGGACATACTCGTATATATTTATGGGGATATAGCTAACTACGAAACTATATTCTTCAAATTTAGCATTGTATATTCCTGTTTCAAATAATTAATATCTGACCAATTTTATGAAGATTTCTCAAGAAATAATGATTCTATGGCTCTAAAGGGAACTGATTTGCTTAAATTTCAATAAACTTCGTATTAGGAACTATGGTTAGGTAGAAGAGAGACGTGTCAACATCGTTTTCTACTAATACTACGTGATGAAATCTGCTTGTAAACTTAATTGTCCCGTTAGAACACTCATAATCTTACTAATCTCGATCTTGTTCAGTTTGAGAAAACTACTTGGTTTCGTCTCACTTGGGTCACCCGTATAGTATAGTTGCGGTTTCCCCCACACAATTTTGTGAACCATCACTGCGCAGCCCTCCTTCGTGGCTTCGGATGGTTTCGAATTTTCCCTTTTTCTACTTCAAGTTCTCTGCCCTTTGAGGCCAAGCTGTTTGTCCGTTCTTTTCCAATCATTCGGATGTGTCCTGGTACCCAGAAGATACGTTATTGACCATGGCTGAGTAATCATTTATCGTTCTTTTACGGTCCAACACAGTTCTGGATTTAGCCTTTTCCGACGTTATTGCTTTGATCAACATTTAACTATCTGAAAAGATGTTGGCATATTTAGGCTTTGTGGTATTACTCATAATAAGCCAGTTCACAAACTCCGTGATTGCTCGAACTTCCGTTTGAAATGCAGGTGGAATAAAATTCGACTTCTGGTTCCTCAATAACAAGTCAAGGACGTTTAGCAGCTGCCTCATGCTTTCTACGGATGTCTATTGGTTGGATGTGCAGTATAGTTTTCAAGGTTATTCTTGGTGCGGTTCTAATTGCACCGCTTATGCCCAGACAGCACATACGTTGAGCTTTTTGTAATATATTTCCATTGCACTTCTTTGCATTGATGTCCACCACGCGAAAGAGGCGTAGTTTATTATTGGTATCTTTTTCATATTTGACGAATAGAAAATATGTAGATGATCTTATCTTTTATGAATATTTATTAAAAATTACTTGAAAGTTACAAAATAAAACATATTAAGTTATTTTAATAATAAAGGTTTAAATCAAACTAATCAACTAATACAAAGCATTGATTTTGTTTACATTTCTCGAATTTCAAATGAAAAGCTACGAATTTCAATTGATGTACTTCGAATTTGAAATGGAAAAATACGAATTTCAAACGATGAGTTTCGAATTTCAATTGATATGTTTCGAATTTCAATTGATATGTTTCAAATTTCAAACGATGAGTTTCGAATTTCAAATTATGAAATTCGAATTTCAATTGATGTTATTCGAATTTCAATTGGAATCTTCAAATTTCAAATGATCTTATTCGTATTTTAAATGGAATCTTCGAATTTCAACAGATTTTTTTCGAATTATAATTGAAAATGGTGTAGAAAGCTTAAAAGTTGGCGGATTTTAATATGTCAGTCAAGCCTGATAAATCCCAAAGAAAAGAAAGCCTAGGGCAACCTGTCGCCTCGTAAAATAGCGGGGCACATACAAGAATGTGTCCTATTGATTCCTCCTCTGCAGCTGCTGCAGAAGTCAATCCCTCTGCGTGCCGATCTATGTGTCCAAGAGACCACACTTCGTGACAGACGCTATAAGTGAAACGCTCGGTCTTGATACGAAAGCAGGACGTTGGTTTTTTGAAGTTTACTGAGAGACATAGCAGCCTGGAATGTATACAGTTCCTGACACTTGTTGCCATAAAAGCACAATCTCTCAAGAAGAGCTTGCAGATCACTAGGGGCATGCGCACATATTGCAGTTCCCCTGGGCCGTATAAGGTAGTTCCTATTTTTGCACGTTCATCTGCTTTGCAATTTCCTGCAATTTGCCTGTGGCCCGGCACCCTAATTGGGTCAGTATTGAGGTGTTTATCTGCGATAGTCGAGGGAAGTTTTTGATTTAAAGAAGACAGTGTCCAATGACTTTATAGCAGCCAGAATAAATATCACAGAAAATATTCATGCCGACTGTGGTCAGAACACTAATTCTCAGCTATTCCGCTTCCTTCTAAAAAGCTAAGATTTCTGTCTTTTTAATATCGATAGCTCAATTTCCTTGGAAAAGACACCAAAGACCACATGTTTTTTAAAGAAATTAGAGCCTAAGGCTTGCATCCCGCTGCAGGTCACTAAGACGTGCCCACACATACCTGTTCGCCTAGAACGTGTTAGCTATTTTTCAGTCATACAAGTTCAGCTGGTTTGCAGTTCACTGGTTTGTCAGTGTGGCCCTCGACGTGAATATTGAATTCTTCAGCCATCTCGTTAAGAGATCTTGCAACAGTCGAGGGTATTTTCTGAATTCAGGAATATAGTTTCCAGGGACCTGATAGCAGCCTGATTATCATAAAAATATTGATACTGACTTTGGTCACAACATTAATTCTCAGCCATTCCGGTACCTCGTTTTTAGGTTAGTTTAAAGTGGCAGCCAGCTTTGCCAGCTCACATGGACCAATGTAGGTCCCTAGTGATACGGACACAGATGCCCCTTATCTACACCATCCTGTTATATAAATAAAGTTATCAATGGTATGAGTATCTGTACTGGAAAGATCTGTCAGACATCATAGAAAGGCCGACCCAGAATATCCACATGTCGTTTACTTAATGAGGGACAGTAGCAAAGCAGGTGATAAATGCTCTCCGCTTCTTCCCCATCACCACAGCTGCTACAGGACTCTTCCTACTTTAGCATTCCTCTACATTTTGTAATGGGCTTGCCCTAACCAATAAATATAAAATAGGAGGCATTTGTGAACCCATTATTATTTTATTTGTGGATGTGGAAGCGAAAGCCTTTTTGGACTCCTCAAACCCCAAATTATATCGATAATAATTGTATAACATATATTTTTGAAATGTTTGTAATATCTCAAGGCCTTGTATACCTTAACATCCGTCCTCGTAATTTACAAATATATATCCATCGCATTGGTGGTTGTAGTAGTTGTCCGTCTCCTGCTGATGATAGTCAGTCACTAAATGCTGCAGTGGCAGTTCGCAGAAGTGCCAGTTAATGTATGCGAGTAGCAATTGCTAATGTTGGATCCCCGTTTTTACCACATACCGCCGCAAATTCTCCATGCCATCCAATTTGCCACCGAACTCCAGTGCACGATTCGCTGGTGACGGCGACAACGGTAACGGAGGAAGGGATGGTGGATGGCTGCATCCATAAGTAACCGTTAAATGGAATTATTTGTGTAAAATTTGATTTGTGTCTGTTTAATGCTGAAAGCAAAAACTGCAGCAATGGTGAAGAGTGAGATTTATCTGCTACAGCAGTGGCAGAACTATGTAGTAGTGGAAATAGCAGTAGTATTCAACATCAGCAGCATCAACTGCTGACAGACAGACAAATGCCAGAGGAATTGGCATAAATGGCATAAATTAAATTATTTGTATGGTTTCAATATTTACTTTAGGAAATTAAGCTGAAGTGAGCAAAAGAAATGTAGAAGAAGGATAATAACTCCAGAGAAGAGATAGATAGAGATATGAAAGCATATTTTTGGTTGAATAAATACTTTGTCAGGATAAAAATCAAACCGCAGCAATAAGTCATGCGGTATAATCTATTATCGATATCAGATAGGAGAGACTTATTAATGGAGTCAATTGAGTAGCCGCCAAAGTAATTTGTGCGCCACGGAAAGAACGTGAAAACAAAAATATATATATTTTCTTTAATAATTATTTAAATGCACAAGTTGCACTTAACTGACTTCCGCCTCATTGGGCAAATTTCTTTCTGAGATAAATATAATAATGCTCTGCTAATAACAGAAAAGTAAAGAAGGCGTAAATGTCTTATATGGCATCCAGCATGAATTGCCTTCCACATCATAATAACGAAAATTATACTGCCAATTTGCAGGTAAATAGTGGATTCTACAGCTTCAAAATGTCATATCATCATTCTATCATCATGATGACGACATTTCGTGATAAAGTAATATAGGTTAAATTAGAATGGCACTAGCACATAGTCCAATTAATCAATGCTCTCCATCATTCATTTATCATTGGACTGCCTGACTGTCTCTAGCCTAAGCCAAAGCTTGCATGTTGACATTGGTCACCAGACACAAAGTCCAATTGAGGTCCCTAGTGTTACCACGGATCCAGTTACGCTTCACGAAACCCACCTGTGTGATACTACAAATATCCGTACCAGAACACTCTACGAGACTTCCTACAAAAGGCCGTCCCCAGTATAACTTGGCTTCATTTGGTCAATTCGGAACAGAAAACAAGGCTGGTAATCAATGCTCCCAATCATTTATTTATAATTGGACGGCCTGACTGTCTCTTGCCTATGTCAAAGCCACTGTACACAGGCAGTACAGTCGTCTCTTTCCTAGCGAGTTAATCAACTTCGCAGTTCCTCGGGATATCCATATGCCCAGATAACCCATATATATATCGATACCTCCATTCTGAAAAATGCAAAGTCGACTTAGTATGTTTTTGGGGAGATTGTATTTTTAATGTCTAAATATTCCAAATTATATTCACTCAAAAGTTGGTGTTTATCCGTTATTCGCAAAACAGTAAATGTCATTCGATTTGAATTATAAAGCAATTCCACACAAACTTAACAAAATCGTCAAACTTTGATGGCCTCTCCTGAAAAACGACCTATTTTGCACTTACCATTGTTTGGAATGGAGATATCGATATGTTAAACTGCTCAAACATCTCGTTAAGAGATCTGCGACAGTCGAAAATTGTTTGTTAAATTAAGAATGTAGAACAATTTGGTATGACCAACTCAAAAACATTATATTTTGAAATACATAAACACTTACAATTCGGTACAGTTCAATGTTTTTGATGTACATACTGTTCAGTACAAAATAGGATATATACCCTCCTCCAATTTATATTTACGAAAGATTATACTATTTAAATTTTAATTGAATTTAAGAAACATATAAAATTGCTAAAAAAATTGCACTTTGAACTTTTGAAAATAAAAAATATTAGCATGGGAACATAGTTTTGTTTAGAACAATATCCTCCCAAACATATCGAGGGCTTAAGTAGTTGAGTGAGAGATATATTATATTTGGAGTGTACCCTAAACATACGAGTATGTTTATTTCAAGTAGAATATGTGTGGCATAATAATACAGAAGCGATTTGTTTTCAGCGTGTAGCTTTGCGATTGTCGAAATTTGGAACCATTATACTTTAGAAAATATTCTCCAGGTAGTTTACTTTAAGACAAATATAAAAATATGTTATACTATCTTTTTATATTTTCCCCTATATCTCCAAAGTACTACGTATATATAACTTTTCGCAATCAAATACAAAACTTACCTATTTTTTGTTTGAAAATATAAATGGATATGGCCATAACTTTAGTCACAATGGGTAAACCTGATCGGATTGCAATTTTGTTGTCCATTCAGAAAAGTTGATGTGAGCGAAATCGGTTTATATCCTGCACAGATATTAAGAAAACGCTAGTACAGGGTCAGAAAAAAATTCAACAAAATAATTTTCAAATACAGATAGAAATCTTGTAGCGCCATAAAGTATTTTAAAATTAATATATTTCAATTAAATATTTTGCACTTTGTAGGTCTTGACATCACAAATCGAAATTATATGCCGAATTTCGTACTGAGTGGATATAAAATATAGTTTCTACAACGCTTACATGTCAAATCGAGAGTAAAATATATATGGGGAATATGCCTAAATCTGAACCTATTTTCACCAATTTCAATTGGGATCGTCCTTGAGTCAAACAAGAGCACCATGCTAAATTTTATCACAATCGGGCAATAAATACGACCTGCACTTTGATTACAACGATACTCCATCCTAATCGACTCAGGAAGTGATTCCCAGTTGATCGGTATAATAAACGATGGGTCTATACCTTCTCTTTCTGGGTGTTACAAACTCATAATACCCTGGACCACAGTGTGGGGTATAATGATAATGATAGGGTATAATGATAAATGATACTATTTTAGCTTTGCGATTAAGGAAATGTGACTTAGTTTTTAAATTTGTGTAATAAAATGGTGTAAATTGGAGATGCTTGGCAACAATACCAGAGATTCTTTTTGACCCATTCTTTCTTCGAGAACACTCTCTAAAATGTTTCTTTTAAGACGAATATAAATATGTTGTACTTTTTTTAAATGACTTCTATAACTCCAAAATACGATATATAAATTTTTCCCAAAGAAAATAAAATAAAAAAACATTAATTATCCCCTCACCTTAGAGAGGAGGGTATATATCATTTGCTACGAGCCAAACTGTAACCCATCGAAGGAGTGACCTAAGACCTTATGTATGTTCGGCGGATATCCGTTTTGGGTCATTTTAAGTCGAATGAGCAATGTCCGTCCGTCCGTCTGTCTGTCTGCTGGCTTGTGCGCACGATAACTCTCGAAAGGAGTAACCGATTGACTTCAAATTTAGTTTGTGGTAATATTTTCTTCTACCTCGGGCTAAGTTTGAAGATGGGCCCTATTGGTCCACTCCTTCTAGTACCTCCCCACAAACAGTTAACTTTTAGTGAAATATTGATTATTTAATAATTTCTATACTACTTATTTGAATCCTCTGAAATTCTACACATAGTATAAGTTTATTAGTCACTATTATCACAAGAAAAATGGGCGAAGTGTCCACGCCCATTTTGGTACCTCCCACACAAATGGACCATTTTCTACCAACAGTTAACAGCTTATAACTTTAATACCAGTTCATACAAATACCTGAAATTTTGCACAGAGTAATGCTTTTATAGTACCTAAAGTCCAGAGAAAAGTGGGCGTTATTAGCACGCCCCTTTTGGTACCTCCCACACAAATGGACTTTTTTGTACCAAAAGTTAAATTGAATTTAAATTGATAATAATTTAACTAAAACAAAGGGACTCAAGGTGCGGGGATACATAAGTCGGTTTACCAGACTGAACTTTCTTACTTGTTTTTAAAAGAATTTGCTATAGCAAAAGATAGCCGCATCGGCCCATCAATTCATGGCTATGGGTGGGAAAGATTCTTACCTCACTGAATTCACCTGATATATTTCGAATGGAATGGTTGTATTAGAGATTTGTGAAGTTTTATACAGACGATTCCAAATATAAAAACAAAGTTGTATTTTCAAAGGAATTTTTGGCATTTTATTTTTTGCTAAGAAAATTAAAAATGTTCATCAAAGTCACATTCGCGTCACCATTGGCAGGGGTGTCAATCACGTATAATAATTGATAATAAAACAACGAAATATTTGCGAATCTACATAAAACAAACCAAACTTTTTGAAAGCTGCTTTAAAGCTACTTCGGAAATATACTCGTACACATCAAATATAATTAATTCCATTAGAATAATTATAAATTTGTTGCTGTGTACATCTTTTTCCGCAACAAATTCCGTCCCGTATCTAATATAATGTACAATTTTAATTTGCCACTCTCACACTCTAGCCCGGAAAACAAAATGATAAATACGTCTTAAACAGAAATTGATAAATTAGAACAACCCATAAACATTTGCCCTGATTGAGAGATATTTTGCCAACACATCAATGTGTATAGCTGATGTGAAAAATGCTGCAACTCAATCTAAATAATTGAAAAAGAACATTTAACAAATTGTCATATCTCTCTGGTGCGTTCAATAGGCATCTTCATTTGTTCGATGAGTGAAAAACATCTGTTTTTTTGCACTTCGCCTCGCTTCAATGAATATCCGTCCTTCAACAACTTCCCTTTCCGCTTTTGCAGAAGAGTCCTTATGGAAAAAAGCAACTCATACACACTCACACAAGAAGAAAAAATCAAACAAGAAAATAAGACGGCAAAAGGGCAATATGCAAAATGAAGCATAAAACTGGAAGTAATCAAGTGTCTCGAAATACTTTAAGACAACAGCCGAGAAAACAACGAAATGAACAAGACTCGCGCACACAGGCACACATACAAACAGGAATTGTTTCAAATGCCAGGATATAGGACTCGATGTGACATGTATGTATGTGTGTTGGGTGTATGAGTTCTGTGTCTTAGAATGAAACACTTCCTCAACTCAAAATGTAAACAATCCAATATGCAATCCACTGTTTTGGGGAAAAACACGTGCAAGACATCTTCCACAAAACGTGAGCATCCTTTGCATCCACACGCTCCGAGAGAGCTACGCAAACTCACCACAAATCTCTAACATCCTGTGGATGGCAAATGGGATTGTGGATTTCATTGGCATCTCTTCCTTTCGCTCTGTACACTGCACACTGTGTGACTGAGTGATTAGAGAATTCAAAATGACATCTTATCAAAAATTTAAGACTATGGAATACATTACCAAGTGTACACGAACTTTAATTCCATTCATTCTCTTTTCAGTTTTTCCTCCTTTTTTGTGATTTGTGATGTTTTCTGGGGACGGACGAGTGCGGCGAGTAGCAGTAAAAGTGTAACAGAAAGCGATTAAAATTTTATAACACGACAAGTCTGATTAGGTGAACTGTAGTTGCAGAACGCTGTACAATGGACCCGGCCACATTGTTGAATATTAGAGTGAATGGAAATTTGATTTATTGTGTGAGAGTGTGTGTGTATGCGAGGAGGGAAAAGTAAGCGCAACCACTTTTAGTACGAGTATTAACGGACGTTATCCTTTGTCCACAAAATTATGTTTGCAATTTAAATATTTAAAATTTATAAAAGCCAGAATTAGGTCGTGGTTTGTTGGATTCTGAGTTTTAAATTTCAGCAAGAGGAATTCCGCATTTTGTGACGATATTGCTTTTAAAGGACTTGACATTTTCAAAGGATCAAATTAAAAAAAATATATATATATATTTTTTTTAACATGTACTTTTTTATTCTATGACGTCGAGGTAGGTATCAAATATAAGAGGAGAAACATGAGCAAGTAAAAATTTGGTATTTTTATAAATTTTAATTTTTTTTTAAATATTTTTAATTAATTAAAACAATTAATTGAAAATATTTAATTTCATAAAGGCCGATTATAAAAATTTATTAAATACGTATTGTAATAACATGTTAAAGAAAAATGTGTTATTGTTCAATATAACAGCCCTTGTTGAGGATAATAGCATTGGGTCTGCCCGGGAAGGTTTCAAACGCCTGACGGTATTTTGTCCCATTTCCGGCGAAGAGCAATATTTAAGGCCTTTATCTTGGACCCTGGTTAAAGCCAAATGATCTACAAAGTATTGGTTCCATTAAAAAACCCACCTAACAACGGGGTGTAATGCGAGATATGATCGGAGAAGGTCACAACATCTGGTCGCACTCGAGAGAGAAATACTGTCTACGTTAGTGTCTATAACCTATCTTTATGACCTACACTCTAGGGATCATAAAGAGCAACTCAAGATATATAAGAACGAGCTTAGGAAAGCGCAAAGACGTTCTTGGTACACCTTCTGTGAAGAGATGGAAAAGGTCTCAGAAGCCGCAAGGCTGATGAAGATACTATCAGCAGCGGGTTACCTACAGAATGATGTCAATAACTGGACAAACAGCAGCGTTCAGTCGCTTAAAGCACTCTTCGACACACATTTCCCGGGAAACTCACCAACAGATCTCGAGGAAGGAGCTTAGGAAAGCGCAAAGACATTCTTGGTATATATTCTGTGGAGAAGTGGAAAAGGTCTCAGAGGCCGCAAGTCTGAGGATGATGTTGGGATGGAACTGGTTACCTGCAGGACGATGTCAACAACTGGATAAAAAACAGTGCGCAGTCACTTAAAGCACTCCTCGAGTCACATTTCCGGAGGAACCCACCAACAGACCTTCAGGAACATCATGACCAACACGAGAGCGAGTGTACTGCAAGCGTCGCTAGGTTGTTGACGTCGGAATCCAGAATTTTCTGGGCGATTAACAGCTTCAAACCCTTTAAATCACCTGGAACAGGCGGCATTGTCCCAGCAAAAATGCAGAGAAAGTTGAAGTGCGTTATCCCATGGCTGGAGAACATTTATGAAGTCTGTATGAAGCTCTCATAAATCCCCAACCTATGGAGGGAAACCAAAGTGATATCCTGCCAGAGCTGGAAATATATCGCACTCTAGGCCAAAGTACTTCAGACCAAATAGCATATCCTCCTTCCTATTGAAAGGTCTGGAAAGACTTTTAGATTCTTTCATTAGAGAAAACCTGGATATGAACTCATGTCGGGGAACCAACACGCCTACAACAAGGGAAGTCTACAGAATCTGCCCTGCATGAACATTTGGGCACTATCGAATCTTGCCTACATTTCAAGAACTGCATAGAAGAGGGTTTTTAACAAAATTCAGTCAGATGCTGTAATTGCGGCGCTGTCATATCTAACGGTGAACTCTTGATTGATTGGACTAATCAAAGCCTGCTCAATAGAAGACGCATAACAAGGTTTGTGAACAGAGGGACCCCACAAGGAGGAGTACTATATCGACTAGTTAGGATCCTAGCGGTGAACGGAGTCCTGTTAGATCTAGAACGTTGTGGCTTCAAAGCCGTGGAATATGCGGACGATGTTGCAATCGCAGCATCCGGGAAATTCGAAAACGTTCTCAGAGACATTATACAGCTCTGAACAAATTGGGTAGATGGGCCAGATGCAGCGGTTTGGGCGTGAACCCAAACAAGTCAGAACTGGTTCTCTTTACTACGATAAAGAACGTCCCACATGTAGCCCCTTCTCCTCGAATAAATGGAACAGATCTAGTCTTTTCTGAAAATGCAAAATTTCTAGGAATAATTCTAGATAGGAAACTGGTATTCAGACTTAACGTACTGGAACGTGTAAAGAAGTCCAACATCACCTTATATTCATGCAGGAAGGCTGTAAGGTCGCGGTGGGCCTCTCTCCTAAAATCGTCCACTGAATGTATATAGCAGTAGCTCGTCCAATACTGTTATAAGGCATTGTGGTATGGTGGACGGAAACTGACAAACTAACCAACCCACTATCAAAGGTTCAGAGAACCGCCTGCCTATAAGCGGCGCGTTGAGGACTGCGGCGATTGAGTCTCTACAAGCCCTACATCACATACTCGCATTGATATTGTGGCGAGAGAAGTTGCCACCAGAGCGGCATTACGATTGAACTGTCTCCCACTGTGCAGTTACAGGAACTACGGTCATATGAGGATATCACAATGTACTCATAGTGTTATGGCTACCGACGGAGTGGACGCAGTAAAGAACTCAGTCTTGATATAGCTCTTAGACTACCAGATACCTGTAGCGTATATCAAGCCGAAATAATGGCAATAAGGGAAGTGGCTGAGTCACAACGTAATAAGCAACACTGACGTTGTCATTTACTCGAACCTTCAGGCTGACATCTATTCTCTGAAGGCCACATCCCTAAATTCACAAGTAGCCCTCGGCTGTCGAAGATCTCTTAACGAAATGGCTGAGCAGTTTAACATACGCCTTATATGGCTACCGAAGCTTACTTATGTTCCGGGGAACTACAAAGATTGGTGCGCCACTGTCCACATACAAGCATTGGTTTAGGCAATATGCAATTCGGCAGTCCAATGAAAGATGGTCAGAAATCGGCACCTGTAGGATAGCTAGAGAAATCTGGCCAAAATACGAACTGAGAAGATCAAAGTATCTCCTTACACTATAGAGTCTCAGTTCTGACTGGACACTGCCTGATCTCGCCGATCACGAAAGTTAAGTATTGAGTGCAATGATTTCCGCAGGAGCTGTGATGAAGTGGAACAAGTGCAGAGAATTAAGCACCTGCTTATTACTATCCCTCATTAAGTAAACGACGTCTAGATATACTGAGGTCGGCCTTTCTGGGAAGTCTTACAGACCTTCCCGGTACCGATATTCGTACTATTACACTAGTTCCCTGTCTCAGTGATATCTACACTACTTATAGTTGTGTCAACCAGGCCTATAACGATAAAAGTGGATGGAAGCTATGCTTGTTTTCATTCCCCAAACGGAAAAGCCGTCCAGGAACTAAGGAGTTCTTGCCAATTAGTCTATCATCATTTCTCCTCAAATTATTGGAGAGAATAATTACCCAGCAAAATTTCTCATTACCAAATAACCCGACGAGTAAGCAAAGTTCGATAATGGTAAGTACTTATTATTTAGCCACTTTTCTCATTATTTTAACATGGGGATGTCATTGGAGGGAAGTACTTCCCAAAAGCATACAATAAAGTAGCATAATAAGTACTTATTTGTAGCATAAGCATACCACATAAATATGTGCTTATGTTTTCACGATTTTAAGTACTTGAATAATGCATTACCAATAAGTTACAAAATAGATACGTAGTAGATATGGTAGATATGGCCATTGAAATAATTTTGTTGTTTTGAACCCAAACCACCATGTGAAAAATTCTTCAATGGCCTAACATCATACGATATACGTAAATATTTTTGGTATTTTCATTCAATTTGCACGTATTTTTGGAAAACTTGTTGAAAATAAATAAATCTTCTATAATAACCCACATATAGCCAAAATTGCATTATACTAAAATTTGCCAAAAATTATTTTGATAAAAAATCACTTATTTCTGTTATTATTGGTAAGTCATTATTAATAAGCCGAAAGTAATTCTGCGAATAATGAGATGTCATTATTTGGTAATGCAGGGAATAATGACAGGTACTTACCAAGATTTTGCTGGGTAATACTTATCTTAGATTTACAAGTGATCACAAGCAACCTATTCACAACCAACCTATTTGATCTAGTCAGCTATATAGAAGTCTGTCTTTGTTAAGGAATATACAAGAGGGAGTCTTAGATAAATAGGGATCATTCAAGAACATTAATCCATCCGAAACAGTTACATCTCTGGCAACCCTGAAGTTTGATAACAGCATACAAAGTTCCATTCAGAACCATCTCAATAAGAGACTCATTTTAGATAGCTTAGCTACAACTGTCCTCCAAAGATTTGTCAGCAGAGGAACACTTTTAGGGGGCGCTCCTACTGCCACCTAGACGTGGCAGTAGCGATTAGACAGAAGTTTACAAATACTCTACAACAGAACCTTCAGAATACCGCAGGATGATTTTCATATAATGGTCTTGTCCTGAACACGACCAAAACAGAGCTAGCTATTTTCAACAGGACGTTTAAGATGTCAACTGTTGCACGAGTAAAGTAATACTGGGGTCGGCCTTTCAGGGAAGTATTACAGATCTTTCCGGTACCAATATTCGTACTCTTGATAACTTTGTTTATCAAACAGCTTGGTTTGTTTATCAAAGAGGTATACTTCGATGTAGCCACCTTTTGCGTGAATATTAAAGGGTCTTCCAATAACAGGTTCGATTTCGATTTTAAAAAGAGAGTATTTTTTAAAGTAATGTTTTGTTTTCAAGAAAGTTTCCATCACCAATTCGCACATTTGCGGTTGTATGTCCTCAATAACTTCATTAATTCCATCTTTGAAGTTTTGAATCGTTGTCCATTGGACAAAACTCCGATAAAAATGTTTCAGGAGATCTGTCTTTGATCAGATCGGTTGAAATTTAGAAATATAAAAATTTCGCTCTAGAAGACAAATTTTACGAACTAAGCATTCCAAATATATATGTATACAGTATTTTTATTATAAAAGTTTAACTTAGAAAAATGGTCCTCTTCCAAGAAGTAGATAACCCAATTGGTGGCCTACTTAGCAGTAGATAACCCAACAGGTATTCTAATAAGTAGTAGATAAGCCAACTGAACTTCTACTAAGGAGTAGATAATCCAACTGTTCCCATAATATGGATTAGATAACCCAATGTGAGTAGTACTGGTATTTTACTAAGTATTAGAAAACGCAACTGAACTTCTACTTAGGAGAAAATTATCCAACTGGTCCTATTGTATGGAGTAGATAACCCAATTGGTCGTCTACTAAGCAATATTCATCCCAACTGGTAGTCAACCGAAGATAATCCTACTAGTCCTCCACTAACGAGTAGGTAACCCATCTTGTCGTCTGCAAAGGAGTTTAGAGTAAAGGGCTTTCCAACAAGAGGTGTTATTTTGGTATTCAAAGAAAAATGCAATTTTTTGAGATAAATGATCGGATGTTAATTTCATAATAAAGAGGAAGGTATGCCGTTAATAATGAAAAACAACATCAGCCAAATGGCCACCACGACCACGCTTACAGGACCATATCCTTTTCATGAAATTTTCCATAACCAAATCGCAAAGTGGCTGCCCTATGTCCTCGATAGCCTCACGAATTCTATCTTTGAGGTCTTGAATCGACGCTGGGCTGTTGGTGTAGACCTTATCTTTCACGTGGCCCCAAAGGAAGGAGTCGCAAGGTGTTAAATCACAAGATCTCGGTGGCCAATTGTGATCACCTTTTCGAGAGATAACACGGTCCGGAAACTTTCCCGTAACAGAGCAATAGTTTCGTTGCTTGTGTGGCACTTAGCGCCGTCTTGTTGAAAGTAACTTTGTCCAGTTCAATACCATCCAACTCCGACCATAAAAAATCATTAATCATCTCTCGATAGCGCGAGATGCGACAATTTTGCTTGCTGACGTAGCCACTAAGGTGGAAATGGGCCTCATCAGTCAAGATAATGATGATTTTCGATTTTTCGAATTTTAATAATTTCAATGCGTTGTTGAATCGTGTATCGTTCCATTTTTAGTACTTGTCAAATGTCAAAGAATAAAAGCTTCAAAAGTGACAGCTACCGAAATACTGGGTGATTCAAAATAACACATCTTGTTGGAAACCCCTGTAGATAACTCAACTAAACCTCTATTAAGCCTTAGATAACCCAACTGCTATTTTACTAAGTATTAGATAACCCAACTGAACTTCTACTAAGGAGAAAAATATCCAACTGGTCCTATATTATGGAGTAGAAAGCCCAATTTGTCGTCAACTAAGCAGTAGATATCCCAACTGGTGATTAACCAAAGACTGGATAACTAAAGAGTAGATAACCCATATTGTCGTCTGCTAAGGAGTATAGAGTAGATAGCTAAACTGGACGTCTACTATGCCGTAAGTAACGCAATTGGTATTTTACTAAGTAGTAGATAATCCAACTGAAGTTCTACTAAGGATTAGATAATCCAACTGGTCCTATACTAGGCGTAGATAACACAATTTGTCGGCAACTAAGCAGTAGATATCACAATTGGTAGTCAACTAAGATGTAGATAACCCATCTTGTCGTCTTCTAAAGAGTATAGAGTAGATAACTCAACGTATACTGAGAAGTAGATAAACCAACTGGTATTTTACCAAGTAGTAGATAACCCAACTTGTCGTAGTAGATATTTCTGATGAAGTCGTATGATCTGGCCGAACACAATCTCCAACACCGCCCTATTTCCCATAACGGTACAAAATAATTCACCTAGAAATCCGGCGTAGTAACCTAACCTAACCTAAATGGAAGTAGATCGGCACACATTGAGAAAGCCTTGTGACATCATAGTGTAACATCAGTATGTCGCAATAACATTTCTAATGTCAAGAAAAATATGTTACTGTTTCCTGTATCTACCTTTAGCACGTTTCCGGAAAAGCTTTAAATTCTGCACGAATGACATTTAGTTCCATTTTTGGCTGCCTCAAAGATGATAAACGTCTCAAAATTTGTAGGCAATACTTTGGCCTCCAGAATACAGAACCATATCGAAAAGTGCATTGGGTTTAATTCCAATGAATACGGTGGCCATACTTTTGAAGAAATTAATCTTGATTTTTAAGCCTTTAGACCGAGTCTTTTTGAAACGACCAGTACTTTCTGTCAAATTGTTCACGTTTAAAATATTTCCACGTAGATGTTTTGATTTTCTTGATTGTTCTGTGACAGCTACCGCGTCCCAAACCATCACTGATGCAGTCGCTTGTTTTCGCAGGGCAATAAGAATATCAATATACATTAATTTAGAAAAACTTAAAGTAGTATGAAGTCTTTTCTCGCTAACTCAACTTTAAGCAATTAATATTGTAAAATGACACACATTGTGCACGAGGTTCCCCAAAAAATTGTGAAGTTATATCCATAACAGAAGATCCATACATACATATGTACGAACATATACATGCAAATTGCGACTCCATGCCAGTTAAAGTCATCTACACTTGTTTTAGCTCAATTTCGTAAGCATGCATAATCGTGTTTATTTATACGCTTCACTGAGCAAGTGCATCCAACCCCAGCAATAACACCATAACACAACCAACCACCCATTTATGGCCATCCGCCACATTGGCCCCATGTTCCACATTGGAACAACATTTTACTACAGCCAACCATCATCATCATCCTCAACATCACAGGAAGAAGTGCACCAAAGTGGCACTTATAGAAGTGGGATGTCGCCATCATCGTCGTTGTCCCTGCTTAACAAAATTTGTTGTGTCATTCCATTCAGCTCCAATGTTTTCGGTGAGCATTTCAGCCTCCAACAAGGGAAACAAGTGCCAGGCAAAAGGAGTGCCCGAAGTGCACCACAACTGACGTCACAACCGAAAAGGACTCCCCACTTGTTTTCTCGGATTAAAATAATCCAGATATTTTATGGCAATCATATACACGGACGCACCCCACTGACTCCCCTATAACTAAATTGCTGCTGCGCTCTGCTCTGTCACTGCGGTTGCAATGGGGTGAAGATGATCCCACTGATGTGGTAGTTACTCACTGTTCTTTTTTTACATTATCTTCCCCAAGTTTTTCAAGATTTTTTTCTCCATCATAGTCGTTGTCGCTGGTGATGTCGTCATTGCCGTAGTTGTTGTCCTTAATGTGGTTGTTCTAAGTTGCCGGGTGAGCTTATTGTACTTCATATTAGACGCATAGATGATCCCCGCCAATGGTACCGTGGATGGAAACGGTAAAGGAGAAATTTTACGTGTATTTTTCATAAGATATTAGGATTTAACCGAAAAATTTTCAAAAAAAAAAAAAGGATTAATTCAAACCTTCAAAAATATGAGCTCTAGAGCAAAAAGGACGTTATTTTGGGTTATCAAATATTAGTTCTGTACAACTTTAAGTGGCAACAACTCCTTAAGGAGTCGAAAGGGGGGATATTAATACTATGGGAGCAGGCATTATAGGGTTAGAAAGCAAATTTTCTGCTTTGTAAAACTTTAAGTGGCCATAACTCCTTAAGGATCCGTAGAGGGAAAAAGTTGATACTATGGAAGCAGCTATTTTCGGCCCAGAAATTGAATTTTCTGTACACAACAATAATTGTGAACAAACCAATAAATAATAAAATTTCTACCGAAAATACATTTTTTAGAAGAGTTTTGCCCGAATAATCACGCATTCAATTAATTGTATTTGTTCGCCGTTTTTAAAAAAACTTTGCATTCTTTCATATTACTGAGGAAAAATGGTCTAAAGCCAGGAGAATATCCTAGGTTCTAAACTATTCGTCCTAGAAACTATTCGCCCTAGAATGAAACGAAGGATCATTGTGAAATTGGAGTACCGCGCTTGGGGAAAGAGAGAATGAAACTGAAGGGTAAATCGATTTAAGAGAGGAAATTGAAATACACAGTGAATACAATTTATGTTCAACCAAATTGTGTAGAAAATGTGGCACCTATGGCTTGTGGTTCTTATTTGTTCTAAAGTAATTTTTTAAAATCAATTACACAGAAAGAAAAATGCTATACTAAGTAAAAATATACAAGTAAAAATTCATATTTTAAGCCGAAATTGTACTTTTAATTTTAAGTACGTTTGTACTAAGTTTTTCTTAAACCAAGTAGAAAACGGATTACACTGCAAAAAACAAGCGTAAAAAGGCTTATAATAGGTATAAAATATTTTATATCAAGTGAACATTTCTAAAGAGGAAAATTAAGCCTAGTATGGCTTAACGCAAGAAGAATAGGCTTACATTAATCTCTGAGAGGCAAAATAACTGTAGAGCACAATAAAATTACGCTCCCAAGAACACTCATTTAAGTGGTTGATTTTGGCTGAAGCAACATCAACATAAATCGACGAGATGTATATGTAAAAACATTTTCGCGCAACGATATCCAATTCGATACCTCCATTCTAAAACATGCTAAGTCAACTTAGCATGTTTTCAAGGAGATTGCATTTTTAACTTCTGAATATTCCAAATTACAATCCGTCAATATTTGGTGTTTATCCGTCAACCCAATCAAAAGTTATTCACAAAACAGTACAGGTCATTCGATTTCAAATACAAAGGAATTCCACACACATTTAAAAAAATTATAAAACTTTGATCACCCATCCTAATAAACTAACATTTTGCACTTAGCATACTTTAGAATGGAAGTATCGAATTGGTTTCAAGTTCAAGCTGTGTTTCTAAATATATTACTTGGCGAGATTTTTTTGATTTGAGATGACAGAAGTTTTTATTAATTCTTGTTCGCTTCCTTGATGCTATTCCATATTTGTTTGAGTTTTAATTCGAATAATTACAGCTAAATTTTTAAAACCATTTCAAAAAATGCATACTTTGCAATATACTCGTAGAGGCAAAATCGGTATAATATAAATGGCATATAGGTATAAAACGAACGAAAGCCCAATAAATCAAGTATGATCAGGCTTACATCTAGTATTGATTATAGTATTGATTGAATCCGTCCATCTGGCAGAAATACGAAAAAGGAATTCACAAAATATTTTGTGAAGAACAGGACAATCAAATCAAGAAGCCAAGGATTGCGGCCCGACAAAGTCAGCGTTGCAATGTTGATGCAACAAATATTGAAAAATATTACAAAATTTCGACCTATATTCCATATCTAGATTTATTCATCACTCATCTCGATGATCGCTTTTTAAACACAGTAAATGAAGAAAATTGTAAAGAATTATTTGAAAAATATTCATCAATTTTGCCTGATAGTTCTTTTGAAGTGTGGATTAGTGAAATGAAGCTTTGGAGAAGAAGAATTGAAGCGGAGAATGTCAGAAATTCCCTGGAAGCTCTTGATATATGTAATATAGATGCATTTCGAAACGTTCACAAAATATTGACAGTGATGGCGGTGTTACCTGTGACAACAGCGAAAAAAGAACGCTCATTTTCCGAATTGCGTCGGCTGTCAACCATGACTGAAAATCGTTAGATGGATTGGCTTCGTTGAATATTCATCGAGACATTCCATTTACTTTTGGGACATTTTATACTTTAATAATACCCTGTACCACAGTGTGTTGTAGGGTATAAAAACGATTGGATCTAAAGGGCCAAATCGGACGAAACATATGTATATATGGGAGCTATAGCTAAATCTTAACCGATTTTCTTCAAATTCAGCAATGTTGGTTCATGGATCAAGAAAATCTACCATTCTAAATTTCAAAACGATTGGATGTAAAATACAGCTTCTATTGGACTAAAGGGCCAAATCGGACGAAAGATATATATGGGAGCTATATCTAAATCTTAACCGATTTTCTTCAAATTCAGCAATGTTGGTTCATTGGTCAAGAAACTCTACCATTCTAAATTTCAAAACGATTGGATGTAAAATACAGCTTTTATAGGACTAAAGGGCCAAATCGGACGAAACATATATATGGGAGCTATAGCTAAATCTTAACCGATTTTCTTCAAATTCGGTAGTGTTGGTTCATGGATCAAGAAACTCTACCATTGTAAATTTCAAAGTGATTGGATGTAAAATACAGCTTCTACAGGACTAAAGGGCAAATCGGACGAAACATATATATGGGAGCTATAGCTAAATCTTAACCGATTTTCTTCAAATTCGGCAGTGTTGGTTCATGGATCAAGAAACTCTACCATTCTAAATTTCAAAACGATTGGATGTAAAATACAGCTTCTATTGGACTAAAGGGCCAAATCGGACGAAAGATATATATGGGAGCTATATCTAAATCTGAACCGATTTCAACCAAATTCAATAGCAATCTTAACAGCCGCGAAATACTCTAAACTGCAAAATTTCAGAACGATAGGAGTGAAATTGCGACCTGTAGTCGACGAACAACTTTACATGGACAGACGGACGGACAGACATCGTTAAATCGACTCATCTAGTGATTCTGATTCGATCGGTATACTTTAAGGTGGGTCTAGCTGTGTTATTTTCAGGTGTTACAAACATCTGCCGTGAAACAAACTTATAATACCCTGTACCACAGTGTGGTGTAGGGTATAATTAGTAAACAAAAATAGATTATTATTTCGTTTATTACAGGTTTAATTTTGGTTTACTTTAAATAGAAAGTATTATATTTCCGAAATTACCTAAAAAAATAATAAATCATTTAGAATGTTTTTATACCCTACACCACACTGTGGTACAGGGTATTATAAGTTTGTTTCACGGCAGATGTTAAAGTATACCGATCGACTCAGAATCACTAGCTGAGTCGATTTAACCATGTCCGTCCGTCCGTCCGTCCGTCTGTCCATGTAAAGTTGTTCGTCGGCTACAGGTCGCAATTTCTTTCCGATCGTTCTGAAATTTTGAAGTTTAGAGTATTTCGCAGCTGTTAAGATCGCTATTTAATTTGGATGAAATCGGTTCAGATTTAGATATAGCTCCCATATATATCTTTCGTCCGATTTGGCCCTTTAGTCCTATAGAAGCTGTATTTTAGATCCAATCGTTTTGAAATTTAGAATGGTAGAGTTTATTGATCCATGAACCAACATTGCTGAATTTGAAGAAAATCGGTTAAGATTTAGCTATAGCTCCCATATATATGTTTCGTCCGATTTGGCCCTTTAGTCCTATAGAAGCTGTATTTTACATCCAATTGTTTCGAAATGTAGAATGGTAGAGTTTCTTGATCCATGAACCAACACTACCGAATTTGAAGAAAATCGGTTAAGATTTAGCTATAGCTCTCATATATATGTTTCGTCCGATTTGGCCCTTTAGTCCTATAAAAGCTGTATTTTACATCCAATCGTTTTGAAATTTAGAATGGTAGAGTTTCTTCATCCATGAACCAACATTGCCGAATTTGAAGAAAATCGGTTTAGATTTAGCTATAGTTCCCATATATATGTTTCGTCCGATTTTGCTCTTTAGTCCTGAAGAAGCTGTATTTTACATCCAATCGTTTTGAAATTTAGAATGGTAGAGTTTCTTGATCCATGAACCAACACTACCGAATTTGAAGAAAATCGGTTAAGATTTAGCTATAGCTCTCGTATATATGTTTCGTCCGATTTGGCCCTTTAGTCCTATAAAAGGTGTATTTTACATCCAATCGTTTTGAAATTTAGAATGGTAAAGTTTCTTGATCCATAAACCGACATTGCCGAATTTGAGGAAAATCGGTTAAGATTTAGCAATAGCTCCCATATATATGTTTCGTCCGATTTTGCTCTTTAGTCCTGAAGAAGCTGCATTTTACATCCAATCATTTTGAAATTTAGAATGGTAGAGTTTCTTGATCCATGAACCAACGCTACCGAATTTGAAGAAAAACGGTTAAGATTTAGCTATAGCTCCCATATATATGTTTCGTCCGATTTGGCGTTTTAGTTCTATAGAAGCTATATTTTACATCCAATCGTTTTGAGATTTAGAATGGTAGAGTTTCTTGATCTATGAACCAACATTGCCGAATTTGAAGAAAATCGGTTAAGATTTAGCTACAGCCCCCATATATATGTTTCATCCGATTTGGCTCTTTAGATCCAATCGTTTTTATACCCTACACCACACTATGGTACAGGGTATTATTTAAGTATAAAATGTCCCAAAAGTAAATTTATGTAAACAATTTATACATGAATTTTAAAATTTATATATCAGAGTTATTCAATATTACGAGAGTGGTGTAGGGTATTATATAGTCGGCCCCGCCCGACTTTAGCCTTTCCTTACTGGTTTTTATAATAAAATCTTAAAAATAGAATACAATTTAAATGATTATTTTTAAACGATTTTTCTTGTAAATCCAAAATTAAATTTTTTGACTCATCAATATAACAACTTATATATCAAACCGAATCGGGGGTATCTGGCTGTTCTGTCGGGATTTAACATCGCAAAAAAGTGGAAGCTATTTGTCTTTCCGTTCTTGAACGTATACTTGAAGTGTTCTGTGCTTCATGGACGATTTGTTGAATGCTTTGCTGTACTTCCTGACTTGATTTATTACATCATGGATATCAGGAATAAAGCCAAAATTATTTTCAAGATCAGTGAATTCATATTCACTTTCAGAATATTTAGAACAACTGTCAGAATTATCCACCTCATCGTTGTTATTTGTTGCATCTTGTATACTCGTAAATGGTATCCACAACAAATAGGAAAAATAGATCAATACTTTTATTTTTATTTTAAACAATAAATAAAAAAAAAATCCGGTTAACCGACATGAAAAAACCGGCTTTCTCGGCTAACCGGATATGAAATTTTTTAAGAAACCGGTTAACCGGTCCCGGTTTTGTACACCCTAGTCACCCCACAGTATCTTTGCAGTTGCTCCTACTGTTGCGCTATTCCACACAGTTTTGTGAGCCATCACTGCCCAGTGCTTCAACTCATTTTTCGTGGCTTCGAAAGGTTTCCAATTTTCCAAGTTTATTACACGAAGTTCTCTGCCCTTTGAAGCCAAGCTGTTTGCCCGTTCATTTCCAATCACTCCATTGTGTCCTGGTACCCAGCAAATACGCAATTGACCATGGGCTGAGTAATCATGTATCGTTCTTTTACAGTCCAACACAGTTCTGCATTTGACCCTTTCCGATGTTATTGCTTTAATCGCCATTTGGCTATCTGTGAAAATGTTGGCATATTTAGGCTTTGTCGTGTTACTGAGCCAGACCATTACAATTGACATATTTTTGAGAATCGCGATTTGCAAATCACGCGACTGTCATCTCATGGGCTATTATCAAATTAGATCTGGTCATATCCAGCTCCAGATATTATTCTATCTGGCGAAAATTCTCATATCTCACATCAGATCTTACCACATATCTCGTACCAGGCTCCCTAAATAAAGTTCAGATTTTTCATCAGACATTCCGTACCACAAAATAAACCAGCAAGGAAAGGCTAACGTCCATATATAATTACGTATACTCAAGTTTATAATATAACTATAATGTGTAAATATAACCTCAATCGATCAAGCCTACAATAGTCCTAACCGAAGAATCTAAAAGTCTATATACAAATATACAAGAAAAATTATGATATTGACTCAATAAAACTGCTATATCTTTTAGGTCCATCAATACTATTTTCACATCCTTCCACCAAAAGAACATAAATTCAAACCCCCACCCCAAAACGATTTGGAATTAAAAATTTTTACCACTGATTTTAACGGTTAAAATGCTTTTCCTGTTCTAAAAAGTAAATCAAAGACTAAAATTGTAACCGTTGTTTACTTTAAAGTTGTATGTCTAAAATGTAGTAAATTGTAGCATATGATGGCAGATATAATTTATTAAAAGGAAGTCAAAGCCTATACTATCCGGAAGATTTGACTGTTTTTAGAGCTTTATCTCAAAAATTACCTCCTTTTTAATTAAAAAGCTGTACACCTAAGAAACTGCAAATGTATGCTTTATTTGCTATACTCTCTGGAAAATGTTACTATTTATAAAGTTTTATCTAAAAAATTACATCCTTTCACATTAAAAAGTTGAGTCCATTGATAAACAATTACAAATTTAGGAAAAGCAGGTCGTAAACGAAAAGAGAAAGCATTTGGAAGCAATAGTTCAAACAGTAGTCCTTTGTGGTCGACAAGGATTAGCACTAAGAGGAAGTTGTGATACAGGCAGAATCGATTCAAATGAAACTATTCAAAATGATGGCAATTTTAGAGCCTTGCTAAGGTATTGGGCGATAACGGATTCAAATTTGAATAGTTTCTTGACAAATTCACAACGAAACGCAATGTATATAAGCAATCGTGTTCAAAATGAAATTATAAGTATTTGTCACACTCTTATAAACCGACAACTTATTAAGAGAATCAATAATTCCAAAGCTTTCACGTCATGGCGGACGAATTAGCTGATATTTCAGGGGTTCAGTAAGTTCCAATGTGTATCCGGACCTTAACAAAAACGATGGGCGATATAAAATTTGCGAAGATTTTTTGAGTTTCGTCCCAACAAAACAGTTCGATGGAAAAGGTTTGGCTGATGTTATTCTACATTTCCTCGAAACTTCTGGTATTGATTGTAAGTATTTATTTGGGAAATACTACGACGGCGCAAGAGCAATGAACGGAGCATTTCATGGGGCGCAAGCATATATCCAAGAAAAGTTCAGCTTAGCACTGTATTCACATTGTGCAGATCACAGCTTCAACTTGGTTGTAAGTTACGCATGCAAAGTAGTCATAATAAGAAATTGTGGCGGCAAACCATATACCACTTTTATCTCCAAATCATATACCACTTTGTCAATATCCTAAAAGGCAAATAGCTCTTCTAGAAGCAATTTTTAACAACAGCAATCTCCGTGATGATAAAAACCAAAAATTAAAGCGGTATTACGCAACTCGATGGGTAGAAAACATGAGTCTGTTGAAATATATATTCACCTACAAGTAGCCGTTATCGAGGCTTTGGAATGCATCTACACCACCAAGTCTGATCAGAAAACTACAACATCTGCATTTCAGTTGTTTATAGCTATTTAAACGTTGGATTTTCAAGTTTCGGTCCACGTAGTTCATTCAGTTCACTGCTTGGCATTATCACTAAGTCGCGTTCTTCAAAGTGAAAATCAAGATTTAGCTGAATCCGTCCATCTGGCAGAAAATACGAAAAAGGAATTGATGGACATGCGCGAAAATTTTACTCACCATTTTGGAGCGATTTTTTCGCCTATTAAAATATTTTGTGAAGAACAGAACATTAAAATCAAGAAACCAAGGATTGCGGCCCGACAAAGTCATCGTTGCAATGTTGATGCAACAAGTATTGAAGAATATTACAAGATTTCGACCTATATTCCATATCTAGATTTATTCATCACTCATCTCGAAGATCGCTTTTTGAAACACCGTGGAATTTTGCCAAATTTCCAATGTCTTTTTCCAACTAAAATGGCAATACTAAATGAAGAAAATTGTAAAGAATTATTTGAAAAATATTCATCAATTTTGCCTGATAATTCTTTTGAAGTGTAGATTAGTGAAGTGAAGCTTTGGAGAAGAAGAATTGAAGCGGAGAATGTCAGAAATACCCTGGAAGCTCATGATATACATATGTAATATAGATGCATTTCCAAACGTTCACAAAATATTGACAGTGATGGCGGTGTTACCTGTGACAACAGCGACAAACGAACGCTCTTTTTCAACATTGCGTCGGCTGAAAAATTACGTGCGGTCAACCATGACTGAAAATCGTTTAAAATGGATTGGCTTCGTTGAATATTCATCGAGACATTCCAGTAGATATTAACGCAGTATTAGACGAATTTTTTATTTCGCCTCGTCGTGTCAATTTATTAAAACATTAATACAATTAATATATGATTTAAATTTATACAATTCTTAATGAAAATATAACTTAAGTATTTTTTAATGTTAATCACTATAAATATATGTATACGCATTAAAAATGTGTTTTCACATATTGTACCCATTTTTTTTAATAAAAATCAATGGTTGGATTTTTATTAAAAAAAATGGGTACCATATGTGAAAACAAAAACCAAAAAAATCACATTTGAAGCTTTTGTGAAATTAGACTTCTTGGAAGATAAATATGGGCATTTCCAACCAGATGTCAACCGCAGCCAACAAATTGAAAGTCTATAAAAGTATGTTGTTTTACTATTTTTTGTAGGGAATCTATCAAATTTAACTAATTTTCCCAAAAACTACTTTTATCCATAACACATTTTAAAATATTTGAGTGCAAATTCGAATAATTGCTAAATTTATGTTTTAAACATTTTTATTGCATGCTATTTTCTGATTAATGGTCTCTCTTTTAAATCTTGATTTATATTAAAGGGATATAAGAAAAATAATTTTTGTTGTGAAAATAAATATATTGAATATATTACAAATCATTTACATATAATCAACCTTTGGATGTCTAGTTACATAAAAAGTAAAAAACTTAACATAAAACAAGTAAGAACGTTTCAGTCGGGTAAACCGACTAAGGTATACCCTCACTTTGTGAGTAATGTAATATTGAATATTCCACGAATTATTCTCTCAGTTTGTATGGGAGGTACCAGAACGGGTTTAACAAATACACCTATTTTTCGCTGAACAGTAGATACTTCAAATACATTGCACTGTGCCGAATTGTAAGCGTTTATGTGGACTGGTATATTATGTTATGAGATATTTAATTGTGGTATGATTTGGCCATTTTGTGTGGGAGGTATAAAAAGCGGCGTGGTAATAACGCCCATTTTTCACTGTGCTATAGGCATTATAAAAGCATTACACTGTACAAAATTTCAAGTATTTTTATGCACTGGTATTAATGATATAAGCTGTTAACTTTTAGTGCAAAATGGTGCATTTGTGTGGGAGGTGCCAAAAGGGGCGAGGCAACTTTGCCCATTTTTCTTGAGTTGATAGCGACTAACAAACTAATACTATGTGTGCAATTTCTGAAGATTCGAATACGTATAATAGCAGTTATTAAAGAATAAATATTTCACAACATTTTAACCCTTTGTGGGGGAGGTACCAGAAGGAGTGGACCAATATGTCCCATCTTGTTTGATTAGTTTGCTTTGAAAGCGACTTCTGATTTTGTCGCGTGCGAATGGCTTGGTTTTTGGTAATTATCTTGAAAACGAACAATTGGGCAAAATTTAGCACCAATTATAGCGCTAATCAAGAGCATTTTGTCAAACTGAAATAATGTTTTGGCATATGTTTTTTTCACTTTGAAGACGTACGAATGTCGCATTCGATATTGGAGAAATGCCCATATGTATATTTTAGGAGAGAATCGAAGTTTTCAATTTCTTGTAATTTTAATATGTGGTGAAATAATCAGGCTACAGCCAGATATATACACAACTTTTTTCAATTTAACTTTTGACCCACTTTGTGGAAGTAGAATTCCACCAAATTTTTGCCGGCTATAGGATTACGTAGATTCTTAAATTGCAATAAAAAAACAGGTAAGAAAGTTCAGTCGGGTAAACCGACTAATGAATCCCCTCACCTTGAGTCTCAAAAAAATATTAGTAAATTTATTTATTTTTTTGTTTTGTGTAAATTATTATCAATTTAAATTGCATTTAATAACTTTAAAGTATTTGCTGGTATTAAAGTTAAAAGCTCTAACTTTTGGCACCAAAAGGTCCACTTGTGTGGGAGGTACCAAAAGTGGCGTGCGAATAACGCCCATTTTTCTCTGGACTCTAGGTACTATAAAAGCATTGCACTGTACAAAATTTCAAGTCTTTGTATGCACTGGTAATAAAGTTATAAGCTATTAACTTTTGGTTGAAAATTGTGCATTTGTGTGGGAGGTACCAAAGGGGGCTTGGCAACTTCGCCCATTTTTTTCGAAGTAATAGTGAATAGTAAACTAATACTATGTGTGGAATTTCAGAGGATTCAAATAAGTAGTATACATAAAGGTTATTAAATAATCAATATTTGTGGGGGAGTTACTAGAAGGAGTGTACCAATATGGCACATCTTCGAACTTAGCCGGACATAGAGCAAAAAATTACCGCATACCAAATTTGAAGTCAATCGGTTACTCCTTTCGAGAGTTATCCTGCGCACCAGTCAGCAGACAGAAACACTGACAGACAGACGGCCGGACGTACGGACATTGCTCAAACGACTTAAAATGGCCCAAAACGGATTTCCGCCGAACATACTTAGGGTCTATACCCTCCTCGCTAAGGGGAGGGGATAATAATGGCGTATGTATATGCGTATACGCTATTGTTTTATTGAGGGGACGATATGTATGTAGGTACCTTTTGGTACATACATTTTTAATAAAATCAATTCATTGAAATAAAAACTGCATTCTCTTACCGTAACTCTTTATTTTGTTGCATTTTTTGTTCCAGTTGTGTTGTAGCTGCAGGAGCATTAAACGATTACATACATAAATGCGTAGTTATGTATAGGTATGTTCCAAACTGCGCGAAGAAATTTTTTTTTAGTTTACAGTATTTCACAAGTCAAAGTTACACGAAATCTATACGCGAATACATACATACATTGTACCTACCCAGCGGCGTAAATAAGGAGGCCTACTTGGTAGAGGCCTTCAAGAAGACCTGTCTAGACCTTATAAAAAAAAATCAATACCCTTCTTGATAACACCTTATGTAATCCCTATTTTCGCCTTACAAAAAATCGTGTATTCATTCTCGTCCGCCTTGTGCGTTAAGACCTTACACAAGGCCTTCATATAGAAGGTAATTCATAAGGTCTTTGCAAATAATAACAAATAGTTGTCGAGCAACTAATTCCGTTACTTTTAAAATCATTTGTTTGCATGCGAGAGCGAAAGAACTATTGTACGTATTGTCTATTTAGTCTTTAGAAGAATTTTGTTGAAGTCGTTTATGTTTTTTGTGGTTAGCATGGTAAGTGAGTTTTTCTAAACAAGCAAATAAACCAAATGTTACATATGCGTATTATCTAATTTCAGATTTGGAAAACCGAGTAAAACCTTTGAGGAACGATTTATAAACTAAAAATTAAGTTTTTGTGGAAGAATTATCACAGATCAAGCTTTATTTGGAAGAATCAGTTAAAAACTAAACTGATGACAACAAAGAACAGGAGGAAATTCATTTTATTTTCTAACTACACCACAAAACATGTATATTTCATAAATAAAGATTTGGATTTGGTAAATAAGCGTTTTTAATTAAAATCTTCCATAAGGTCTTCTAGTTCGGGGCTTATGTAAGACCTGCCGTATTACACTTTCCATAAGACCTTGTATAATAGGTCTTCTATAAAGAATTCTGAAATTGTCCTTCTATAAGGCATGGCAAGGGAAGTGAGTGTGGAAGGTCTTGGTCGCCAATGACACGCTATGTAAAAAATCAATGAGTACGTAATGGGACTGACAGGCCTTGTGTCTCCAAACCAAGGCATGATATAAGGCCTGCTGAGACCTTCTTTACGCCGCTTGGTATTGTTATTTTAGTTTTTTCCATATCCTTATCATTTCTAATCTTTGAGCTTTCGCTTTTATTATGATGATGAAACATCGATATACACACATCACAATCACTATTTTTTGAAGCACCGAAATTTTTTTTTGTGGAAAAATTATTTTTTTTGTTGGATTTATACTGCAAATTCATAGCTAATCAAATTTTGTTTGTGACTTTTCTTCTATTTTTTCAACGTTTTCCCGGAAAATTACGTTCTTTTAAAAGGACGGCGGCAAAATAAACTACTATTGATTATTGTACATTGATTTTATTAACACAACTGGTATTACTTCAAATCATTAAAAAAACTATATTATATATCAAAAAGGGTTATAATACAAAGTAAAATTAATGCCAAAACAATTTTTGGTGCGGTATGACATAAGGAAATCTTTTGGGTGCAATGTCACAATTCAATACAACGCGTTTGCCGTTCTTTTTATACTATTAGATGATTTCTCCCATCAAATCGTGCGAATGAAAGTTTGTACCAAGCCTTAGCACAATCACCATTTTTTGAAAGCTTGTATACACTTTTTCTTTCTCTTAAATCTACTTTTATATTCGGTCGCCCTGGAGAGATCGTCTAGATTAATTTTACATTGGCAAATATAGGTAAATACGGGTACAAAGGTACATACATATTTCATTTCACATTCACTCGAAGGCTGCTTTCAACTATTCGAGAATTGCATTAACTTCACCCGACAGATGATTTTGTTGTAGCTTCTTTCATTTGCACTGCTCTGTTTATTGCAAAGACGGCAATAAACTGTGAAGAATTTTCAAAAAGGGAGTCTCGTTTCAAACGTTATTGAGTACGGACGTGTGTGTTTTCTGTCTCAATCATTTTATTATAATTTTCTTTATGGATTCTTTTGCGACGTTTGATTAATAAATTATTAAAAAGAATCAATCCTGGCAAGATTTCATATTTCTTTTGACAAAACTCACAACGGCACCACCTGACGACAAACGCATGGACAAATCTCAGTAAACCGAACGCGCACTCTCTTACCACCCACACAGATTAAAAAACTCTCAAACACGACTTCAGACACACAGTCTACAAAAGAAGCCGATACAGAAGTCAATACGACGCACCGTGATTGTTATAATACTTTTTATTAAGTTAATTAATAATTTGCTTATTCGTCAACAAGAATTGGCACACGCCCGTTGATGCAAATCCCGATATATAACTAACATTAGTTGGTAGTAATTAATTTTGAATAATTTTTTCATTGCTCATTTTTTTTCTCTAAACCACTGGAATATTCTAACAGAACACTTCTTATTGCTCGATGATAACCATTGTTGTTTTAACTCTCCGCAACAGTTGGTTTTGTTGTTGTATTTCTTGTTGAAGTTTTTGGGGACTGCAATAAATGAATGGCTGACAACTAAACACCCCTCGGAAGTGTTTTTTGCGAAACGATCCCTCTTTTAGCACAAAATGTTAAAATAAATGAGACAAACATACATTAACCATCACACATGTTGGACCTACATTGATGTTGGATGCTCATATTTTGTTTGGTTTGATTAGTTCAGGATGTTGGGCGAACATTTTGTTAGTAACCCACATGTGTGAAGGATTGGAAAATCCCACATGAATGAAATTTATATTTGTATAATCTACCCCATACTGTGATACCGGGTGTTATAACTTTGTAGCATTTGTTTGTAAAACCCAAAAGGAGAAAGAGATGGACCGAACTTTTGTCGAAGGACTGTACATAATATTATCTGGTGTAATAAGGTGTCCCAAACACGAACAAAAATATGTAAAAAACCTGTAAGGAAAGGCAGAAAGTCGGGCGGGGCCGACTATATAATACCCTACACCTCCCTAACAATGCGATAAAGGTCATTGCGATAATAATTTGGAATAATTGGTAAGTAGGCAGGAACATATTATCTAATTCTGAGTCGATAATCGCTAAATTAAGCAATATTCGTTCCTAAATTGAGAAACATCTTTCCGGAAAATATTAATGATCGGAAGTAAAGTACAACTTCTATAGCGCTTTGATACCAAATCAGGAGGAACATATATATGGAGGTTATATATAAATCTGAACTGATTTTCCCTGAATACTCATTCATGTAAAAAGACCTCTTTCTGTAGAATTTCGTACGGATCGGATATAAAATACAGTCTCTACAGCGCTTACATGTCAAATCGGTGGTAACATATTTATGGGGGCTATATCTAAATCTGAACCGATTTTCTCCGAATTTGGTAGTATTCCTTCATGTAGAATGAAACCTCTTTTTGCCGAATTTCGCACTGATCGGATATAAAATAACATTTTTACAGCGCTTACATGTAAAATCGGGGGTAACATATATATGGGGCTATATCTAAATCTGAACCGATTTTCTCCGAATTTGGCAGTATTCCTTCATGTAATAAGAAACCTCTTTCTGCCGAATTTCACACTGATCGGTTATAAAATAAATTTTTTACGGCGCTTACATGTGAAATCGGGGGTAACGTATATATGGGGGCTATATCTAAATCTAAACCGATTTCTTCCAAATTTAACAGTGTTCATTCATATAATAAGAGACATCTTTCTGCTGAATTTCATACTGATCGGATATAAAATACAGTTTTTACAGCGCTTACATGTGAAATCGGGGGTAACATATATATGGGGGCTATATCTAAATCCAAACCGATTTTCTCCTAATTTGGCAGTATTCCTTCATGTAATAAGAAACCTCTTTCTGCCGAATTTCGCACTGGGCGGAATGAAATGGGGCCCCAGGAAAATACACCCCAATATTTTTATGAATGTGGGCCCCAAAAAATAACATATCAAACAACAACAATTTTATTTGGGGCGTAATTTCATTTTTTGTGTGCTTTTTGGGGTTTACTTTCCTTTCATGTCTGCTTTTTGGGGCTTATTTTCATCTATTAATTTAGAAACAGGAGAGGCTACGCATAAAAGCTTTACTCCACGTTGCCTACTTTGGATCCTCTCCATAGGAGAAAGTCTTAAACAGAGGCATACGTATACATTTGTATACGTGTATTATTGCGTACTCCCCAGATTTACGAAGAGAAAATTTCTTAATTTTTTTGGGGTTTATTTTCATTTCACGCTGTTTTCTTGTTTGGGGTGTAATTTCCTAAATCAGTTTCTGTAACGAAAATAGGCCCCAAATTTGGGGTGCACTTTCATGTTCAATTTGGGGTGTTTTTTCTTGGGGCCCAACTTCCGGCCGCCTTCGCACTGATCGGATATAAAATACAGTTTTTACAGCGCTTACATGTCACATCGGGGGTAACGTATATATGGGGGCTATATCTAAATCTGAACCGATTTTCTCCGAATTTAGCAGTATTCCTTCATGTAATAAGAAACCTCTCTTTGCCGAATTTCGCACAGATCGGATATAAAATAACATTTTTAGAGCGCTTACATGTCAAATCGGGGGTAACGTATATATGGGGGCTATATCTAAATCTGAACCGATTTCTTCCAAATTTAACAGTGTTCATTCATATAATAAGAAACCTCTTTCTGCCGAATTTCATATTGATCGGATATAAAATAAAGTTTTAACAGCGCTTACATGTCAAATCGGGGCTAACATATATATGGGGGCTATATCTAAATCTGAACCGATTTTAACCAAATTCAGTAGGAATCGTCCTTGGGCCAAAAAAAAAGATATGTGTAACGTTTCGTTAAGATCGGACCATAATTGCGACCTGTACTTGATTACAAGAATACATTCACAGACAGACGGACAGACGGACATAGCTAAATCAACTCAGAAAGTGATTCTAAGTCGATCGGTATAATAAACGATGGGTCTATTTCCTCTCCTTTTGGGTGTTACAAACAAATGCACAAAGTTATAATACCCTGTGCCACAGTGTGGTGTAGGGTACAAAAAAATTGGCGGTAAATTTAATTTTTTTTAATTTGTTTAAAATTCCAATTTTCTTGGAAGGTGCCGTTAGAATTTAGACTATATTTTTATCCCCTATCCTTAGAGAGGAGGGTATATATCATGTGCAACACATCGAAGGTGTGACCTAAGACCCTGGTGCGCACAATAACTCTCGAAGGGATCAACCGATTGACTTCAAATTTGGTATGCGATAATATTTTGGTCTATCTCCGGCTAAGTTCGAAGATGGGCCATATTGGTACACTCTTTCTACTGCCTCCCCTACAAAGGGTTACTATTTAATGAAATATTGATTCTTTAATAACTTCTATAATAATTACTTGAATCTTTTGAAATTCCACACATATTATTAGTTTATGGCTCGCTAATACCTCAAGAAAAATGGATGACGTTGCCACGCCCCCTTTGATACCTCTCACACAAATGGTCCATTTTGCACCAAAAGTTAACTGCTTATAGCTTTAATATCAGATCATACAAATACTTGAAATTTTGTACAGTGTAATGTGTTTATAGTATCTAGAGTCCAGAGAAAAGTGGGCCTTATTGGCACTTGAGACCTCCTACACATATGGACCATTTTGCACCAAAATTTAACAGCTTATACCTTTAATACAAGTACATACTTTAAATTAATTAAATGCAATTTAAATTGATAATAATTTAGTAAAAGCAAAAAACTAAATAAATTTAAGAATATTTTTTGGGAATGAAGGTTTACCCGACTGATCTTTCTTACTTGTTTGAAGTATGTGTTAGATAAAGCCGGATAAAGCTTTAAATTAAAGGAAATTTTTTGGACTACTGTTAGTAAGGACACTTTCACGATGAAACAGAAGTTTAGTACACGGGAAAAAATCTCGTTTTTTCATATGTTTGGATCGAAAGAAAATATATTTGAAACACAAATTGTTAAATATTATATTTTTCTCAGCAAATAAATGTTATTTGAAAATCAATATAATATATTTGGAATGCATATATATTAATATATTACAACAAAATATATTTGGAAACTATATTTCTCAAATGAAATATTTGTTTAAACACAAATAAAATTATTGTTTAGGAATTTCTCCAAATATATTTTTTTAAAAAAGATTTCCAAAACTTTTGCTGACTTTTTAAAATTTCAGTTTTAAGTTTTTCTTGGTTTCGAATTGTACCTCCCTGTTATGATACCATATGTGTAGCATTAACTTTAACTAAAATTAACTTTAACTGCGTCTGTAGTATATTGTCCCAAACATATTCTGCGTGAAATATATAAATGTTTAGGGTACACTCGAAATATATTATATTTGGCACACAAACATATTATATATTTGGGAATATGTGGTTCTAAAGAAATCTTTGCTTCCGCCCAATATTCTTTATTTTGGACTATTAATTACCAAACAGATATTTATTTGCATTTAAGTATTCGGAAAATATATCAATACCTCAATTTTAAGACAAGTTTTGTGTTTTTCAGTAATTCAAAGTCAAAATTAGTGCTATAAAAAAATTTTTTTGCTACTTATGCCATTTTAATATTGTGAGGTATAACTCGAAATCAATGAAAAATAAAATTCGTAAAGTTTTTTTAAACAAAAGCACTTTGGAGAAATTCCTAAAAAAAAATTATTTGTATTTGTTTTTTTGTTGTAATATTAATATTAATATATTCGGTTCAAATAAATTTTATTAATTTTCAAATAAAATTTATTTGCTCAGAAATATATAATATTTATAAATTTGTGTTCCAAATATATTTTCTTTCGATTCAAACATATCAAAAGAAATTTGAAATGTTTTAAATCAAACATTTCAAATTTCTGAGTATTCCAATCCATCATTATTTGTCAATTCTCCAAGTAATTTATTTTCATCCGAGATTATACGAATTCAATTATTTTTATTTATTATTTTACGAACATTAAAAATTTCTAAAAATTAAATTTCAATTACTTAAAAATTTAACACTATTTATGTATTTTCTGAATACTTAAATGCAAATAAATATTTCTTTTGGAAATATTAGTCTTAAATAAATACATATTGGGATGCAAACAAAGATTTGTTTAGAACAACAACTTAACAAATATATTATTTTTCGCGTGTACCAAATGTTATATGTTTAGAGTGTACCCTAAACATACTCGTATATATGGTTCAAGCCAATTATGTTTGGGACTATATACATACAAAAAAATTGTGATTTTTTTCAAAAAAAAAATGTTTTTTGCTAGCACGAAAAAAAACACATCACGTGTACCTGTATGAAATAGGACACAACGAAGTTTCATGAACTAAGTATGTGATTCAGATTTACATATGGGCCCCCATATAAAGGGTGGTTAAATTGTAAGGATCGATGTTGAATGTGAACCACACATAAACGTCAAGTTTTTTCTGCATTTCATTTGACATTTCTCAATTTCAGACTAACTCTAATTGAACTAGGGATGTATCGAATATTCGCATTCGCATATGCAAACGCGAATTATTCGCATCATATTTCAATATTCGCTTTCGCTAAAGTCACTTTCGTTACATCCCTAATTTGAACCATGGAAAGATACACAATCATGCAACGCTTTAAAGTTTTGTAAGCCTTTTACGAAAATGGGCTTTCAAATCAAAATGCATTACGTGCACTTCGTGTTTTTTTGATCAGCATAATCGACCAAATGTGTCCACAATAAGAAGAATTGTGCGCAAATTTCAGCAATCCAGGTCTGTAGGAGATGTGAAAAACCTGTGCATGCTCGACCATTTCGTTTGGTGCGGCTTATGGGCTGGCGACGTCATCGGGCCATATTTCTTCGAAATGAGGCCGGTCAGGTAGTTACTGTGAATGGTGTTCGATATCGTGAGATGATAACGAACTTTTTATGGGCCGAATTGGAAAATATGGATATGGACAATATGTGGTTTCAACAGGATGGTGCCACAAATTCAATGGCCGTGTTATCTCACGTCGTAGAGATATATAGGGGTGTTTGTAGGATTTGTTAAAATAGGCCAAAAATAACAGTTATGTGGGCGAGCTAGAGGTTTAATATGTTTCACAATAATATTGGTCTTTACATTTTCTATAAAGAACATACTCTACAACAAAAAAATATTTTTGTTACAAAATAGTCAAATACTACAATTTTTAATGTACAATGGCTTTTGACAAGGACTTTTTAAGCTTTTAGTGTGCCTAGACACGTTCAAATTGTATTGATATGTTCACAAAAATTGTTCAGATTTACCGTAGCTACACAGAAAGAAAAAATTGAGTAATCCGTACTTGAATCAAGCCGTAGCGGTGTCAAAAGTACGGATTTTCTTAAACCAAGTACAAAATACTTGAATCAAGTACGGATTTTTAAGCCCTGAATTCTTAATCTTAGCGCTTATTAAGCCTGATTAGGCTTGATTTTAAGCCGAAAAATTTTTATTTTAAGCATAAAGCGATTGATTTAAAAATTTTATCGGATTAATTTGAGTGCGAAACGGGCTTCAATGAAGAAATTTTGATTGAATTAAACCAGCCCAATACTTGATTTAAGGCTGATAACACTTGATTTAAGCCTGATCAATTCTTGATTTAATAGTAAACAATACTTGATTTAAGCCAGATCAGTTCTTGATTTAAGCCTGGTCATACTAGATTTATTGTGCTTTCGTTCGTTTTATACCTATATACCATTTATATTAATTATACCATTTTTGCCACTGTATTGCAAATAATGCAATTTTTTAAAATGGTATGTCAAAAAACAATTGCTTGACAGCAAAAGTAAAAGTTTTGCTGCATTTATTCGATTTAAATATGAAACATATAAGGAATAGCATCAACGATACGAATAAGAATTATTAACAACTTCAAAAAACTAAAATCAATAAAAATCACGCCAAGTAATGTATTTGCAAACACTGCTTGAACGAGAAACATATACATCTCGATAATTTATAAGCATGTGTGTTTGATGTTGCGTCAGCCAACATCAAACACACATTATGAGAGGGTAATTTTATTGTGCTCTATAATGGTTCTGTCTCTCAGAGAATAAAGTGAGCTTATTTTTCTTACTTTAAGCCATATTAGGCTTAATTTTCATTTTCAAGAAATGTTTACTTGATTTCAAGCATTAATTGCTTATTGTAAGCCTTTCAGCGCTTGGTTTTTTCAATTTAAGCCGATTTATACTTGTTTTAATAAAAACGTAGTTAAATTTTTAAGTACGATTTCGGCTTAAATTAAGAATTTTTTTCTTGAATTTAGTATGGCATTTTTCTTTCTGTGTACGATTTTGGTAAATATTGTTAATGAAAAATTCCGAGTCCCTGTAATTATGCTGAAAAAAGTGAAAAAAATATTTTTTCCACTACTTTTGCGAAAAAAGTGCTGGAAATGTTTTTTCGCATAAACTAATAACAAGCTTTGTTCAGCATATTCTTAGCTGCATTACTCCAAAATATAGTTAAGCGGTATCACCAAGTCTAAATTAGTTGTTGGACAAAAGCTGATGACACTCATTTCATTTGATTTTTAAATTATCATCTTTATATACATATTGTATTTATATACATATTTACATTTTCGAGATTCTATTTATTGATATTACAGCGAATAAAGTTAATGATCACAGATATTGATTTCTTTACTAGTACTCGTAGTAACATTGAGAAAACAGGAAAACCTTTATATGAAAAGAAAATTAATTTCAAATATCGGGGGAAAATACATATGTATGTATATAATTGTATTATTCAAAAAAATAAGACATTACATACATATAATTTTCTAATTGCTGATTTTTGTCTTAAAGCTATTATAAAGCCGATTCTCTACATTCTCTTATCAGATGATAAGAAGAATTTTCTACTTTTTCAAAATATTTGTCATTTACTTGTTTCGACTGGCCTACTGATTTTCAGAAAATTTTGGGGCCCATAAAAAGAAATTGGTCACCAATTTCGCCAAACCGAGAATAGGGTTATATAACCATTTGGTTGTATGTGTAATCGAACCAATACTGTCAAGTCCGTGTATTTTTCAAAAAGTATTAATTTGTTGCACAGTGTAATGAAATGATATAAATAGTTACCATAGGCTTATTTTACTTAGATATAATTTTAAAACTTTTAAAGGGTCCGCCAAATAACTTTTTTTTTGAAAAAAAACTACTGAAAACGCATTGGATGGTCAGTTGGCTTCAACTCCTGAACCAATTGGACTTTGTACGGCGTCATACCAAGGTCTTTATGCAAAATTCGTCTCAATGATGTCGCTGAAATGTTCAATTTTTGAGAACGACGGTGAATTGATGTTGATGGTGCTTCACGCACACTTTCTGCCACAGCAGCAATATTCTCGGGTGTACGCACTGTTTTTGGCTTTTCACGCTTTGGTTTATCGGTGAGGATGCCAGTTTCTTTCACATTTTTTTCACAAGATAACGAACATACGGAGCTGACGGCGCTTCTCTTCTTCCAAAATCCGTACGCAATTTTTGCACACATTCTGCAACATTACCATGATTTTCAAAGTAATGTCGCAATATAGACATATTCGTTCAGCGGAAGGATATAACTAATTATCTGTCAAATCAGACATGAGCTAAGTGTTACCATTCAGGAAATAAGCACTAGTTGAAAAAAAACGTTAGATGGCGGACCATTTATTACACCACGCAACAAAAAAAAAAAATTTTTGTGTCCTAGACCTAAAAATTATTTTTTTATAGATTGTGGCATACTGTTATATAAAATCAAAACCAAAAATTTTTTTATGGAGACATTTTTTTATTAAAAATACTATTATCGTCGAAGGTACCCTCAGTATTTGCACTATAATTTTTGGAGTATATGCCCGATCAGGTCGACTTATACGTTAAATTGAAGCTATTAATGTGGGCTACCAATGTCGGAAATATCTCTTTCACTTAGAAACAGTGGTTTAGTAACAGTCATTTAACAAATTTGGAAAAAGTAGATTTAAATAAAAAAAATCCTGGGACAAAAAACATAAAAAATAGAAAAAAACGAAAACAAATATTTTATTTTATTTTTTAAAAGTTTGCGTCCTAGCGAAGAAAATAATGCCTATTTGAAAAAAATCTATGGATAAATGTAGAATGTATAGCCCTTTTGGTAGAGGTAAGAGAAGTTCAAAAAATCTTTTTTTTTAATTTCTGTTTAAATAGCGATTTAATTTATTACTTTTATTTATATTATGTATATTTGAGTTTATTTACATGTAAAAGTTTCATTAGAAGTAATTGTGATTTCTTTGTTGACGTTTGTAGATTTCGGAATCGGTTTCTCCAATGAGGAACCAAATATAATCTCCCATCATTCTTTCATCCCAGTGTCCTTGGTAACACCGCTCGATGGACTTCAATTCTTGCTGAAACCTTTCGCCATGTTCGTCACTTACGTCGCCAAGATTCTCGGGGAAAAAGTTTAAATGAGAATGCAAGAAATGAATTTTGAGGGACATATTTACACCTGTTGGAATACATAAAGCGTTATGTATGTTATATACATAAATATAAAAAAAAAGTATATTTCTAACCAATTTTGTCATAATTTTTTAACAAATCATTAATCATTGTTTCATGTTGCGAGCTTTTATTGGATCCAAGGAAATTTGAAACCACAAGCTTAAACGACCTAGATGCTGCAATTTCATCCGACGTCAAATATGATTCGAAATTCACATCTTTCATCAGTTTCCTTATTTTAGGACCATCAAAAACTCCTTTTTCGATTTTTTGAAAAGGAAGACTTTTAAAAAAACTTTTTAAATATGAGAGTGAATTGACATCTTCCCTTACGGCTTTTACAAAAATTTTAAAGAGCCCCAGCTTAATATGCAGTGGTGGCAAAATATCGGCTATCACAGAGGCATAACATACCAACTACTTTTAAATCGCAACAAATTTTCCAGTCATGTTCATATTTTAAGTATTTTATCAATTTAGCCATTGTTTCGTATGTTTCCTTAGGGTTGACAGCATGAGCAATGGGAATCGACGTTTTCTGATTTCCGTTGTGTAAAAGTACTGCTTTCAAACTTTCTTTACTGCTGTCAACAAGTAACCGCCATTCCTTCGAATTGTATGTTTGATTAAGTTCCTAGAACAATCCGGGATGTCCTTGCAAAAGCATCTGTTATCCACAGTTGCATAAAATTGATCCAATCTATTAACTTAGACAAAAATAGCAGTCCGTATCGTGAATGAATGGTTGTCTCCAAATCATTGGCAGTCCAAATTGCACGTGAAGTCTAAAATTAAAACGTTTTATTCCACAAAACATTGTAATACATTAATTTTAAAGTACTTACGGCATTCTTCCACTAGTCCATCGAGTAAGATTTACATGGCACGAATAACACAAAATACTAGGTGTCCACGGTTCGTTCATATTGTTAACTCGTATACCAAAATATTACACATATATTTCTTCTATTAGTTTACTTAACGCACGTATGCGTTAAGTAACATATTTTCCGCAGATGTAGCAGAAATTGTCGGGATAATTTACACAATTTGAAAAGTTCTTCGCCTTTTACTCATACGTCGAAATATTACTTTGTAATATTTTTCAGAAAATCGACCAATCTCTTAAAGGCGCTGAATTAAACTAATTTATTAATAAGAAATTTCATTCATAAATTCCGGGTTTAAGGTTCATAAGTTGCAGTACCTGTAGCTGACATATAGTTTGCTTCGAAAGTAGATACCCAATATTTTCAAGACTGCCGCGTACTACTTTGTATTGCGTACATATAATTTTACTACCTGTATATACGACTGGGATGTCCATGCCCCTAAAAGGCGTAACTGAATGGAAGCTTCATACATAAAAAACCACTAATATTGTTGAAAGACCATCTATCTGAGCGGCTCTCATCCAATATAGCACTCACATTGCATGTCATGTTTAATGGAGGGTTACCAACGGCCATAAAACCTCGTCCTCTCTATAATTTTATAATGTCTGACATCAAACCTCACAAAATAAAATGCAAGCGCAATGTCTCTTATATGTCTCTCTCAAATATGGAGAATTCAATATAAGCAAAAATATCATTTAAAAAAATATGAAATACGAAAAAATATGAAACAAGTTTTTTTTGAATTTCCCTAACATTTACAAACTGGCTCATAACTTTTACATCTATCCATATATTTTTTTCAAATAGACTGTGTTCTCTTCGTTAGCATGCTGGCTTTTTAAAAATGTGATAAAATAATTTTATCGATTTTTTTTTCTATTTTTTATGTTTTTTTTTGTTAAAAAATCATTTTTTTCTAATATTTTTGACGACTGTTACTAAACCAAAGATTCTCATGAAAGCGATATTTGCAGCATATGTAGCCCTTACAATTCCCTTTAATTTGAGGCATAACACGGCTCAATCAGTCTTATACTTGAAAAATTATGGTTCAAATACTGAATGTACTTTCCATGAAAGCTGGAATTTAAAAAAAAAATTAAAAAAAAAATTACCATAAAAATTTTATTAATATTTTTTTCGTGTTTCTGACACCTAATTGCACCAGAAACTGTTATCCACATCCCTTGGCAAAAATTTTGTTGCATAGTGTTATAATAAAATTGCAAGCTATTTTGCATTAGTATTTGATTTGATTACACTCTTGTTTTACATAAATTGAGTTGAAAAGAAATAAGGACAAATAGTTTTATATTATTCTTCATTGGAAGCCACTTAAATCTCCACATCATCTTCATTGGCACCTTATGCGGTTTTAGTAGAAAACAAGTCGATCAAGTTAGATGATGGTATACATATCTCACTGTTAATGTAGCATCAATTGAAAAATATCCATTTTATTCCTCAACTTGCTCTTCACAAAATTAAAGATCGAGAAAACCCGCTCAACTGAACCATTTAAAAATGGAAGCGCCGACATCTTAGTGTCATGTTGATGATTCATCGAAATTGTGGTTGGTCATCAGAATCTTTTGTAATTCGAATGATCTTCTTCAGCTCCTCTTTCAATGTCGTCTTTATCTCATCAATCGTGGCGTAGCGTCGTCCTTTCATGGGCCTTTTCAGTTGCCTGGGCCTTTTGACATGTACTTACCAAGTTTTTGCTGGGTATTGTAACGATCCACCGTATCAGGCCCTATTTCCTCCAGAGGGTGCTAGCTTCTGGCCTCAGCCGTGCTCAGTCATGGGGGCGATTCTTTTCCTTCGGAAATAGGATCTGGATCGTTCCCATAAAAGTAAAATAAAGGTAGCTTGTAGAGAATAATAGCGTGAGACAGAATGAAAGGAAATAATAATAACAAAAAGGATAGCGGGGGAGAAGTTAGATGTGAAAAGTGGCTATGTCAAGGGAGTCGCCGAACTATGATGTCGTTCGTTCGGTCATATTTCCCTACGCCCGCCCTACCTTGCTAATCTTTGGGGAATCAGCCCATGTCCAGGGTTCTCTACGTCATGTCTTCACCTTTCGCGAATAAAATATAAGTTTAGCAATTCATTATTCCTCAATCCGATATATTATAGATAAACATACAAACATACAAAACCAAAAAAAAAAATATAATCAGAAGTGTAAGTAGAGTTATAAATCGTATAGAGAGATTTTTATGAAAACTAAGATATATAAATCGTATAGAGAGATTTTCATGAAAACTAAGATATATAAATCGTATAGAGAGATTGTCATGAAAACTAAGAAATAATATCTTAAGTAATTATGGCTAAATTATTATAAAGTAGTAATAAGTGGGAAGACTATTTTGAAATAAAGTTTAAAAGGTCTATGAGCTAAGTAGTCTACGATTATATGTGCGATGTAAAGTATGTGTTCTATGAGAGCATATACAATAGATAAAATTGATATTAGACTCACCCTTAAATGTCCCTCGAAGTCATCCAGGCCTGCTGACGGAGGTAAAACGTGAGATATGCTGCTTCAAAAATTGCAAAGTATTACTTTATCCAATTGTATCGCTCCACGGTGATGTATGGTATAATTAGATTGTGTCGTGGGCATAAAGTGGTTTATAAATAGTAAAACTAGGGCTACATAAATAACATTGAAGTATGTTATCCGGATGAACATAGATAGGATTTCCAAAATAGCTGATCTTCCTATTGTAGATCGATGATATTTCCTATAATGACGAATATGGCTCAAAAGGTTTCATTAAAAGTATCTCCAGATTGACAGTCTTCATTGCATAAGTCAAAAGTTTAGCGGGTATTCGTAATTTGCTTCTAAAGAGTGAACACAAAATCTCACAGTTCAAGGTAAAGTCGTTTCGAATTCGATCGGATTAGCATAATGTGGCCTTATAACATGGTATTTGATTCTCATTTATACTCCGTTTTAATCACGGACCTTTAATTCTTCCAAAATCTTTAATTCCGTCTTCATTTTAAACGCATGTGTGAACAAATATCATTGTATGGTGCTTAAGCACCCAGGAATACGTTCCAATTGTATTCCGTGGATCCTCAGCCTGAAATCCAGGTAACAATTTAGCCAAGTCAAAACAATTTAAATTCAATTATTCTTACCTCATACTAATAATTTATATCGTGTACTAATCTGTAATCAAAATCAGCGTAATTGTCCACACCAAATTATAGAATATACTTTTTTTTCTGCTGTCTAAACGATCTGCTATTCAAACTGCCGTTGTTCCGGGGCTTTGATAAATTTTCAAAATTTCGGAAATTATTGACTTTTTCCCGTTTAGGCACAATTACGATTTGAATCGATCGAAGGTTTTATTGAAATGAAATACAATTTTCCAAAATGTGTATATTTTGAAATGAAGTTTTTCGAATTTATCGAAACGGCAAACTATTCATACAGAATAATTTGAAGTATTATTCACTTAGTTTAATAAACTAACAGTATGTACATATAATAATCGCAGTGCGTCGTATTCCCTTTAGTGCCGGTGTTTTCAGTAGATTTTGTGTTTGAAGCCGTGTGTTGAGTGTTTTGTTTTGTGCATGTGGTAAGATATAGTAACGTTCGGCTATCAAGGATTTCGGTCTACATGTGTTTGTCGTCGGGTGGTGCCGTGTTTGTTTATTGTTGGATGTGTTATAAACAAATCAGTGCAAATAAAAAAGCTACATACATACATATCTACAACAGGAGTCGCGTTAAAATCAAGCAACACTAACAGCGGTATAAGTAAATCGGGTTTTCATCTAGGAAAGTTAAAAGCGGCATTCGCGAAAATGTGAAATGAAATGCATATATGTACGTACATATGTTTGTAAGCATGTACATACATATGTGTAGAACTAGTCAAAGACGATCTCCCGATGGCGACGAAATATAATAGGAGCTTTTGCAGGAGAAAGGAAAAGTTTATGGAAGCCCTGGTGCGTGTTCGGTTGCAATACTATGTGTGTGTGTGGTGCTGTTCCTTCATCCCAAGTGCCCTGGCAGAGATGAGATTTGATGAGAGGATAGAAAAAACAAAAACAACAATAACAACACAAGGCTTTCATGTTCGTTCTGAATCTGTGTAAAATTTGAACTATGCATGTATGTACATATGTATGTGTGTAAATGCGACAAATGACGTTTAACAAGCAACAACACAATTTCGGGAAAGCGACAACAAAATTTAACAGGAAAGGTAAGTCGACACATTTTTTATTTCACTAAATTTATTAAAAACCAGTAAGGAAAGGCAGAAAGTCGGGCGGGGCCGACTATATAATACCCTACACCCTAACAATGCGATGAGGGTTATTGCGATAATAATTTGAAATAATTTGTAAATGGGTAAGAACATATATATGCGGATATATCTAATTCTGAACCGATAATCACTAAATTAAGCAATATTCGTTCCTAAATTGAGAAACATCTTTCTGGAGAATTTTGTAATGATCGGAAGTAAAGTACAACTTCTATAGCGCTTTGTAACCAAATCAGGAGGAACATATATATGGAGCTTATATATAAATCTGAATCGATTTTCCCTGAATACTCATTCATGTAAAATAGAAACCTCTTTCTGTCGAATTTCGTACTGATCGGATATAAAATACAGTCTCTACAGCGCTTGAATGTCAAATCGGTGCTAACATATATATTTTCTCCAAATTTGGCAGTATTCCTTCGTGTAATAAGAAACCTCTTTCTGCCGAATTTCGCTGTGATCGGATATAAAATACAGTTTCTACAGCTATTGAATTTCAAATCGGGGGTAACATATATATGGGGGCTATATCTAAATCTAAACCGATTTTCTCCGAATTTGGCAGTATTCCTTCATGTAATAAGAAAGCTCTTTCTGCCGAATTTCGTACTGATTGGATATAAAATACAGTTTCTACAGCGCTTACATGTCGAATCGGGTGCAACATATATATGGGGGCTATATATAAATCTGAACCGATTTCCCCCAAATTTTGTATTGTATCTAAGTGTATCACGAGACTACTCTCTGTCAATTTTTGTACAAATCGGTTACAAAATGTTGCTTATACAGTGCATATATGCCAAATCTGAGGTACATATATATGGGAGCTATATGTAAATCTGAACCGATTTTAACCAAATTCAATAGGGATCGTCCTTGGGCCTAAAAAAAGATATGTGCAAAGTTTCGTTGAGATCGGATCATAATTGCGACCTGTACTTTGATTACAAGAATACGTCTACAGAGAGACAGACGGACAGACGGACGGACAGACAGACGGACATAGCTAAATCGACTCAGAAAGTGATTACAAGTCGATCGGTATAATAAACAATGGGTCTATATCTTCTCCTTTTGGGTGTTACAAACAAATCCACAAAGTCATAATACCCTGTACCACAGTGTGGTGTAGGGTATAAATACATAGTATTAAGGTAGTCAAAGCGTGTTACTCACTTCAAGAGTGACATAAATCAAAATTTAAAATTTTTGAGGTTGCCTTACAAAAATGCGAATTTTGCAAATGTTCATAAATTAATCTCTGCGAAATTTGGCCTATAAGTAAACAACCATATTTGGGATTATTCAAGCGTATTTAAACATCTTATTTCGTGTTACTTATCTTTTTATACGTACTTAGAGTTACACATCTTGGCAATTTTTAATTTTGAGTTTCAGTCGGGTAAACCGACTAAGGTATACCCTGGCTTTGTGAGTAATGTAATATATAACATTACACTAATTAATCTGTCAATAATTAATCTGTCAATTTAACAACTACACTTATTTTTCGGTAAACAATAGATTCTTTAAATACATTGCACTGTGGCGAAATATATGCGTTTATGTGCCCTGTTATATTAACGTTACGAGCTATTCAATTTTGGTATAATTTGGTCATTTTGTGTGGGAGGTACAAAAAGTGGCGTGGTGATAACGCCCACTTTTCACAGGACTGTAGGCAATAACAGCATAACACTGTACAACATTTCAAGTACTTGTATGCACTGGTATTGAAGTTATAAGAAGAAGTTATAAGTTTTGGTAAAACGGTCCATTTGTGTGGGAGGTCCCAAAAGGGGCTGTACAATAATGCCAATTTGTTTGTATGCACTAGTAATAAAGTTATAAGCTATTAACTTTTGGGTCAAAATTGTCCATTTGTGTGGGAGGTACCAAAAGGGACGTGGCAACTTCGCCCATTTTTCTCGAGGTAATGTGACTAATAAACTAATACTATGTGTAGAATTATAGAGAATTCATATAAGTAGTATAGAAGTTATTAAATAATCAATATTTCACTAAAAGTTAACACTTTGTGGGGGAGGTACTAGAAGGAGTGAACCAATATGACCCATCTTCGAACGTAGCCGGAGATAGAAGGAAATATTACCACATACCAAATTTGAAGTCAATCGGTTACTCTTTTCGAGAGTTATCGTGCGCACCAGCCAGAACACAGACAGAGAGACAGACGGACGGACATTGCTCATTCGACTTCAAATTGCCCAAAACGAATATCCGCCGAACATACTTAGGGTCTTAGGTCACTCCTTCGATGTGTTACACTTTTGGTTCGTTGCAAATGATATATACCCTCCTCTCTTAGGTGAGGGGATAGATATTACCGTATACCAAATTGTTGTATTTGGTATGTATGGCTTAAATTCGTATATATTGGAGCGACATCTATAGGGTGACTATAACAAAATATGAACAGATTTGTAAAATTTTTGCTGTGATGAATTCTTTTCAAAATAGAATACAAACTGCAAAGTTTCTGCTAGATTGCTTTAAAAATATGGTATCTAAGGCTCAAAACCCTATTTTGGAGTGACATCTATAGGGGAGCTATATCTAAACATTGACCAATATGGCCCATTTGCAATCCCAAACAACCTGCAACTATAAGAAATATTTCTACCAAAGTTGAACCACCTAGCTCTATTGTTGCGGACTGTAGCGTGATTACAACAGACGGACATGGCTAAATCGTCTTAGAATTTTACGACGATTAAGAATAAAAAGTAAAAGTGTTAAGTTCGGCCATGCCGAATCTTGTATACCCTCCACCATGGATAGCATTTGACCACACAAAATAACTCAAACCTAAAGAAAATAACACCAAATATATAGTAGATGAGAACAGTAGGAATGACAACAAGTTAGATGCTATGAATGTATCTATTTAACTATGGACCGATATCTACCATTTTCAATCCCAAGTTGCCTGCAGCTTTAAGAAGTATCTATACCAATGTTCAGCCACCTAGCTCTATTATTACGGACTGTAGCGTTTTTACAACAGACGGACGGACGGACATGGCTAAATCGTCTTAGAATTCTACGACGATTAAGAGTATATATACTTTATGGGTCTCAGATCAATATTTAGAGGTGTTACAAACGGAGTGACAAAATGAATATATCCTCCATCCTATGGTGGAGGGTATAAAAAGTATATACTTTATGGGGTCTCTATTTTGGAAATTAAAATCAACACTAAAGGCACGTCGGTTGTAATACATGGCATATATACCGATATGAAGTCAATTTAGTCTGGAACCAACATAAAAGGGGGATATATCAAAACTTGCAGCAATTCTAATAAGAAGTGATACTGGACAAAATAAAATATAACGTAAATTAATTTTATATTAAAACCTGGACCGTAAAGAATAATTTTTACTACGGACGATTTTATGCAATATGAAATATTTATGTTTAAATTTCGTCAAAAGCTGTTAAAAATCCGCTCTCTAGAGCAACAAGTATAAGAAAGGTACTTCTGTATGGAGTCTATATAAAAACATGGACCGATATGCCCCATTTTCAATAGGAACCAAAAATGATTCTGTTCCAATGAACTATCGATACATATTTGCGACCTGCACTTTCATCATAATCGGTTTGTTCGATTTTGAAGAAACCGTATTTTCCATTTCATAATTTTTATATTTGGTAAATGGGATTTCTTGATCCGAGAATCGGTTCTCGTTTATATATCGACCCGTATACAATATATGTATCTCAATTTTATAGCTGTGGTTTAAAAAGCACATTTCCAAGATGCATAAATAGAAGTTTTGAATACTTCTACTTAAATAAAAGATATAAAAATATAAAGTACCATCGGTATAACCTAAACATCAGCCTGAGGGAAATCCCATGTTTAATTCCTGTCTAGAGGTATAGGTGGCAGCCCCGTAAAAGATGGCTTACGAGTATACAGCCAATTGGTTGGATTCTGATGGGAGACTTTAAAGCGCAGTTTGGTTCTTTGAACACTTATCTCGAAAACGTAATGGACTGGTATGGCGAAGATCGCAGGAACGGAGGGGAATCACACTCCTAAGCATGGTCAACAAAGTCATAGCTCACATAAGCGCAGGTAGTGCCCGGCGGTGTTTTGGACTCCTAAATCCTGTAGGGAAATCTTCCTACAGATCCAAAAAGACGATAATAAATATATTTAACTCAAACGTTAAGTCATTCTTTTTGTATGGATGCGAAACTTAAAATGCAGCGAGCCGTGACATAAATGGATTGCAATTATTTACCAACCGATGCCTGAGAAGAATCCTGAAAATATGTTGGCCAAATGTGATTTCCAACAACATTTGGGCGGCCACGAATCAGGATCCTTTGCGTTTGGAAGTATAAAGGCGCAAGTGTAAATGGCTTGGTCACACTCTTTGCAAGCCTAGAGATGACATATCTCCAACAGTCATTGAGTGGAACCCCCAGGGTTGAAGGAGAAAAGGAAGACCAGCACATACCTGGAGAATACAAGTGGAGCGAGAAATAGACACGACGAGAAGTTTTGGAATTAAATCAAATTTTAGCTTGTAATATATCTCAGTGGGATGTATTTGTGATGGCTCTAAATTCCAACGACGGGAATAAATATAAATATATATGTATATAGTCGCCTCTGTCTGATATGAGTCATTTCTTCTGAACGTTTCTTCAGTATCTAATTTTATACAATTCAAAGGTTTGATGCTGCTATAATATTTCAAGGCTGTATTTTTGTACAAATATCCTTTTAATTTAATTCACATGCATGCCCACAATATTGGAGCCAGACCCACCTTAAAGTATACCGACCGACTCAGAATCACTAGCAGAATCTATCAAAACATGTCTGTCCGTCTATCTTAAGCTTGTACGCAAAGTATAGGTCGCAATTTAACTCCGATCTTGATGAAATTTGATACAGACTAATTTCTTCTTTAGATATAGCTCCCATATATTTGTACATAACGAAACCTTCACATTTCCATCTCTTTTTCTCCGATAGGGTGGTGTAGGCTCCGTCCGCTTTTAGCCCTTCCTTCCCTTTGGACAGCTGACATCGGTAGGATGCGCAAACTGGTTTCCCCCATTAAACGTCTCTTAGTCGTCTCCTATTAAACAGGACCATGACAAAAGTATTTATTCCCTTTAACGCTCGCTTGTCCTCTCCGACCCTACTGAAATCCCGCCCTCCATAGGAGTGAATGATTCTCATACTAGCTAATTCCCTACAGTCATTTTGTTGGTATTACCCATTTTCGGCACAATGTTAGAATTTTCTTTGGAAAACTTAAAATGGACATAACTCATAAAATATGAGCGCACTTTACTTCGTTTAAACGCAGATCCTGCTGCAGCGAATGACAAGCCCACGCATCACACAATTCGAAACACTATGCCATAATATTGTGATGCTAATACTACCTCGTATACCTTCCTATATTGCCACTAAAGAGAGCTGATGCTGGTGTTGCTTCCGATGCTGATGCTGCTGCTACTGCCATTGCTCATATTACTGTCGCTGTTGTGGCTGATGATGTTGCCGATGTTGAGGGGTATCATCTGTATTCAGCCATTTAACTGCTTCTGGCATAATTATACCATGGGGCAATGGGGTACGAGGAAAAGCACAGCATAGCACAGCACAGCACTGACAACAGCAACAGTAGCACCATTGCCCGAGTAGCAGCACACCGCCATCAGCAATATGGCACGTAACCTTAGCTATGGAGTGGCAGTTGTTGTTGTTGCTGCTGCTGGAGTTACTGGGTTACTGGTACAAGGGTTTCACATAACGAAAAAGGAGAGCACACGTTGTTTTCCCTCCCAATCCTGCTCCACTTTTTCTGCTTCTCCATCTTCTTGGGGATTCATAATTTAAAAAGTTGTAGCGTTTTTTTTTCTGGTTTAAAAAGAAGTTTAAATATTTCGCCTACTTTGCAAAATAGGGTTGATTTATGGTGGAACCACAAGTATGCCTTAATGTGGAAAATAGCAAACTTGGCTATTTTACGTATGAGAATGATTTCTTACTTTAAAGGATGGGAAAAACGGGCCAGATGTTTGCTTGGGACTAACACACTTCAGTCACGGCAGACTGTCGGAACGATGAAGTTTTCCGTTTAAATTGGTTTCTAACTAAGCGCGGGGTTTAGTTAGACATGCTAGTGAATTAAATATGTTCGACAATATTTTTAAAGAAAATTATGGCTTTAATGTCAGAATTTGTATGTAGTTTTTGTTATGAGTGAATTGCTTTTTTGAGGCTAGGCTTCAAACTTACCTTAAGTAATATCTATCAAGCAAAAATTTCTAATTACAAAGTTCTTATCGGCTTGAAAGATGGTGGCCGGTATGGCTGTCCTTTTTTTTTTGTTTGAGATCCCACATTGTGAATTCGAAGCTGTTTATGTTTTGATATATTCACTTTAGTGGAGGATAGTATGTATATATCAATTGCTACGGGACAAAAGTGTAACATATCGAAGGGGTGACCTTAGCCATTAAAAAGGAACCGAGTATCTTGTTTCTTGTAATGTTTATTCGGAGAGTCAGACACCGTCGACACATATCATCTGGTCGAGTATCATACGAGTATTGTGCTCCGTAATAAGGGCCACAATCAAACTTATATGCAATTTGTCCAAGCTTAGCAGCGTCTCTGTATTCTATATAGACTCTTCATCCCAAAGATTACCTGTTGAATCGTGGCATCGCAAGCGTGGCACCTACATTTGACAGTTTGTCACCTGCTTCGTTTCCGAATATACCTATTTGTTCTGGTATCTAGCACAGGGTTATATTAAGCTGTCCTTCGAGAACTATAAACTCTCTGCGATAGCCGCTGACTTACTTCGACCTTACATTCGTGCTTAGTGGAGCCTTTAAAGCGGCCTGACAGTCGATGAAAAAGCTAATATCGTTTCTGTATATTTGCCGCAACGAAATGAGTTCAGCCGCTTTATAAATAGCGTATATTTCTGTCTAAAATTCGTTACGTAGGCGAAAAGAGACCTCCAAATGAAGCTCTCGGCAGCCGGTACCCACAACCATTTTGGAGTCACCTGGGAACACATTAACATCATGATAACTTACATTTCTTTTCAGCCATTCTGCCAGAGTAGCGAACTTGAGTTCTACTCCTTTTTCTACTATATTGTTAATAATCATGATCTTTAGTCTAATTTCTAAAGATCTTAGGCGGTAGATATCATCTCTTCTGTCAGGTAGCTAAGTGCAACTTTATTTAACTCAGAGCTTTAACATGTAATAGTCCATCAAATGTGACGTCAGAACAGGCTTAAACTCAGCTGAAGTTTTAACGCCCATCTAGGGCCTGGGAACTTCTGACATGAGTATATGGCAGCGAGAGGTTTCTTGATACGAGCCTCTTTATTTGCCATCCAATTTAATTTACCGGCCATGTGACACCTAAAAATGTTGCATTGTTCGACAGTTGATTTGTAGCTCCTTGAAGCTCCGGTAATCTATACTCCGGTAGTATGTTTCTATGAGTGAGCAGTATCAGATCTGTATGTGTGTGGTTAATATTCAGACCACGACCTGTTGCCCAGTTTGATATTTCTCGCAGAGAACCCTCTAAGATTTCGGATAACGATGGTAAAAATTTACCTATGGACAATACAACAATGAAATCGGCATAGGAACATAACCCAATTCTCGATGAACCCAATCTTGATAAGATTTTGTTTACATCTAGGATCCACAAAAGAGGTGAAATGACACCCCCTTGAGTGTGGAGAAGTGGAAAAGGTGTCGGATGCCACAAGGCTGCGTAAGATATTATCCACCGCATCCTGTACTGTGGGTTATTTGCAGGATGAGGCAAATAACTGGACAAAAATATTGATCAGTTAATGCAGGTACTTCTCGACACACATTTCCCGTGGAACTCCCTGACAGAACTCGACTATCAGCAGAAGATTAACAGCTTTGAGCATTTCAAATCAACTAGACCAGATGGAATTTTTCCAATAGAAATGCAGAAAATGTAGAAGTACATCATCACCTGGTTAGAGAAAATACACGAGGGCTGCTTAAGGTCTCGCTGCTTAAGCAACTCATAGATTATTTCATTTGAAAAAACTTCGATCCAAAAATCTTGGCGAGCAGCCATAATTCTTTCAAGGTCAAATCTACAGAAACGGCCTGCATGAGCTGGCTGATCGAATCATCCCAACATCCCAAGGAATTCACTATTCAAGGAATTCACTAATCATTCAGATGCGTTAATTGCGGCTCTGTAGCATTGAAAGGAGACCTATATTCTTATTAGAGTACACTGATAGAAAAAGCTTCGTCATTCGTCAAAAGTCAGCTAACGTACGGATAATCCTATCTATGAATTTGTTCGTCGCCATGACGAATCTCTGTTTAAGTATACTAGAAAAAGAACTATTTAGTGGAATAAAAAAACCCCACAGGGTGATTACATATCATCCCTACGATGAATGGTGCTCATAAATAAAAAAATGATATACAGGGTTGCCCATATTCGACGGACCCACGGACTCGTTGGGCCCATTCCAATCGACGAGGCTTGTCCGCAGGCAACAACCTTTGCGTCAATTGAATTTTGTACGGGAACAAATGCAAATCAACGCGAATAATCCGTTGTAAAGTGGACCGAGCCATGCCCAACTGCTGAGAACGGCGTTTTTGGGATGTTCTTGGGGACCTCTCAACACTGGCTCGTACGGCAGCGATATTCTCGGCCGATCGCCTTGGTCGACTTTTATTTGGCCTCTTCGGATTAGAAAGAGCCTCACCAGTCGAAAATTTTTCGTATAAACGCTTAATGGTGTTCTTAGAAGGCGCACTTCTCACATTTTTTAATATTTTAAAAGCACGTTGACTTGACTTCTTCTGTTGAATGTAAATTTCAACTATTTCAGAGCGCTCGCGTGGCGTGTATTGTTCCATGGTAAAAATCTGCTTGGACTGACGCTTCAAACGCGGTATGTCATTAAGCGATCTGACATCTCTGTCAAAAGTTATGGCGTTGCCAGATGGGTCCGTCGAATATGGGAGACCCTGTATACCCTCCTCTCTAAGGTGAGGGGATAAATATGGGGATTTATTTGATTTATAATAAAAATATCAATAAGGGTATATATAACATATAGCAAAAGGGTAACGCATCAAAGGAGTGGCCTAAGACCCTAAGTTTATGCGGAGGAAATCCGTTTTAGAACACATTAAGTAATTTTACTTATGTCCGTCCATCCGCAAGCCTGACTGGAGCGAACGATAACCCTCGAAACTATAGTTTCCAGAGATTAAACAGAGATTCGTCAGGGCGACGAACAAATTCATCAATAGGATTATCCGTACGTTAGCTTACTTTTGACGAATGACTAAGCTTTTTCTATCAGTGTAGTTCAAAGCCTGCTCAACAGAAGACGCATAACAGCCCGTCTTGGGTCCACAACTCTAATTAGAGTTGTAAACAGAGGGACCCCACAAGGAGATGTACAGTCTCCACTAATGTGGAACCTAGCAGTGACTGAAATCTGGATTTAGAACGTTGTGGCATATGTAGACGACTTGGCTATCGCAGTAACTGGTACATTTTAAAACTTCTTCAGAGACTTCCTACAAGTGGCTCTTAATAAATTGGCCAGAAGCAGTGGTTTGAGTGTTAACCCTAACAAGACAGAATTGGTTATATTTATTAAGAAGTATAAGGTTCCAAAATCAATAAAATATATTTGGAACGCATATATTAATATATTACAACAAATTGTATTTGCAAACTAAATTTCTCAAATAAAATATGTGTTTAAATACAATTACAATTATTATTTAGGATATTTTCCAAATATATTTTATTTAAAAAGGATTTCCAAAACATTTGCTGACTTTTTCGAATTTCATTTTTAATTTTTCCTTGGTTTCGAATTTTACCTCCCAGTTATGATACCATAGCAGCATTAACTTCTGTTTTAAATCAATCATTTCAAATTTCTGATTATTCCAAGCCATCATTAGTTGTCAATCCTCTAAGTACTTTATTATACGATTTCAATTATTATTATTTATTATTTTTACGAACATTAAAAATTTCTAAAAATATAACTTTGAATTACTGAAAAATTGAACACAATTTATGTATATTATGAATACTTAAATACAATTAAATATTTGTTTCGAAATAACAGTCACATTGGGATGTTAACAAATATTTGTTTAGACCAATATCTTCCCAAATACACTATGTGTACCAAATAGAGTGTACCCTAAACATATATATGTTTCAAGCTGAATATGGTTGGGACAATATACTACAGAAGCGATTTTTTTTCAGCGTGTATAAATATGTATATTCGAAAAGGCAACCCTATAGGGGACCTAGATAATATAATAATAATAAGAGTTATATACATACTTATACGTACTCGCGTGTTCATGAAAGTTTAATCGCAGGATTGTCTATTAAAGTGTTCTTTATCACGTAGTATTAATGCGCTTTGCGCATTAACAAATTTGCGTTGTTTCAGTCAAACTTTTGTTAAGCTGTGCTGAAATGTTAGCTATTTGAGATGGAAGTGGACTAACAAATTCATAAAAATTAGAACGAATACAAAGTTGAATAGATAAAGATTAAAGTTCATAGTTTCATTGTACTCGTATATGTTCAGAAATATTTACCAAAGTTCGCAAGGCATTTGAACAAGTTTGATGAAGCACACTTCGTGTGGGTTTCTGCAAACTTTGCGATAAATTTAGAACACGATTATTATGCGATAGCGGTGTCCAATGTTGTGGGACGTTCCAGCGTGACCTACAATGAAGGGGTGAAACGACTAAAAAGAAAATAGACAGCTGAACTCTCACTGCTCCAAGAACATAACACTCCCATTACCAGTATTGTTAATGCGGGAGCCATGTCTGTGAGTATTACAAAAAATGCCGATGTTTGTTTGAAATAATTTTACTTGCTACGCATGGAAATATATTATTAGTATCCCGTGTAAGCAACTGATCTTAACATATTAGTGCATAGATCCCGGATCATTGTCGCTTCTGCACTTCCTATTGGCTGCTTAGGGGGGAAATGATTTGGAGGCACGGAACAAAGTTAATAAATTCAATTTTTAGCATAACTGCATGCATTCCTTTTATTTTATGATTATCTCTTAGAAATGCAAATACTGGATAATAATGGATCTGAAGAAACCATAAATCTATGAAATATATTATTTGGTTCACTGTTTTCGTACACCATAACCACTCCTAAAATCTTGCATGTATGGATGTCGCAGGCGGCATATAGGGTTCATACTGTACCAATGGGTGGGAAATTTGTATAAAGGCTATTTCCAAATCTGAACTGATTTTCTTAAAATTAAATATGGTTGGTCCTTGGTACAAAAAATATATCCCTGCCAAATTTCATGCAAATTCGACCTTATTTGCAACCTGCACTTAGCGTATAAACATCCAGCTCACGTGAGAGGTGGTAGTGGGTGTTGCCAGATTGGTCCATCTTTTTGTCCATTGTTTTATGTATGTTATTACTGACAGATGTGCAAATTATTGTAGGGCTGTATATCGTCATCAGAAACGAGAAAGGGCCAATCATCATATTTAACAAATTTACAGGAGAAGCAAAAAACTGAATAAAATGAAAAATGTTGTCGTTAGAAAAATGGGATTTTCAGGAAAATACCTAAACATCATGACGCATATATATATATGTATATTTGCACAAACATGATTTGTGAAAATTGCGTTAAATATTAATTATTTAACTATGAAAAAAGAAATAATATGTTACTAGGCCCTTTTGAATATCGTTAATAAATTTGCAAATTTTGATAGTAGGTCGCTAAAAATCAGGATGTATAGTTTGATGCAGTGCACCGAAATCCATCAAAAACTGAATTTCTATTTTTCTTGTTTTTACGCCCTTTTCCGTTTCTGATGACGGTATACATTCCTTCATAGTTATGCCACAAAAAAATTGATTTGGGACCAGATTGCATTGGAAATATATAATCTGTTTATTACGATAATATTGGTATGGTTCGATTATGTATGGAACAAAATATTCCATCCGATATGCCGAATTATCTCATCCTTTAGCTCTTGAATTGTTGCTGGCTTATCGACGTACACCTTTTCTTTCAAATAACTCCAAATAAAGAAGTCCAACGGTGTCAAATCACATGATCTTGGCGGCCAATTGACATCGCCCCGACGTGAGATAAAACGGCCATTGAATTTGTTGCGCAAAAGAGCCATTGTTTCGTTAGCTGTGTGGCAAGTGGCACCGTCCTGTTGAAACCGAATATTGTCCACATCCATAGCTTCCAATTCGGGCCATAAAAAGTTCGTTATTATCTCACGATAGCTAACATCATTCCCAGTAACTGCCTTGCCGGTCTCATTTCGAAGAAGTATGGCCCGATGACGTCGCCAGCCCAAAAGCCGCACCAAACAAACTGGGCGAGCCTGCACAGGTTTTCACATCTCCTATAGACCCGGTTGTGGACACATTTGGTCGATTATGCTGATCAAAAAAACATCACGAAGTGCATGGTTCACATTCAACATCGGCCCTTACAATTTAACCACCCTTTATATAGCAGTAGTCTGATCAATACCGTTGTACAGCATTGTTGTGTGGCGAAAGGCTACTGATAAACGATCCATTCCCAACCTTTTGTTAAAGATTCAGATATCTTTCTGTCTATGCATAAGCAGAGCATTAAGGACTACAACGACTGAGTCTCTACAAGTCCTACTCCAGCAACTGCCGATTGATATTGTGAATAGAGACTATGCAAACAGAGCGACATTAAGGTTAAACCGTCTATCAATTTGGAGGTACAAAAAGTACGACAGAGTTTAGTGCTATGGTAACCGACCGAGTGGACTATATACTAACTGGGTACACCTTCGAGAGGAACTACATCACACTGATTTCAGCAAAAGATGAATGGGTTGGCAGAATACCAGGTATTGAAACCATCTCCACTTCTACACGGATGGTTCGAAGCTTGATAAGGTTGGCTCCGGAGTACATACACTATAAAGAACTTAGTCTTCATACAGCCCACAGACTACCAACATTGGAGGCCATCAATTGCCTGGAGGCAACATTCTAACATTTGCAAACAGCCGCAGATCTCTTGACGAGATGTATGAGCAGTTTAATGTATACCGCATGTGGGTACCTGGACATAGGGACATCCCGGGGAACTGTACAGCTGATGGACTGGCTAGGAAAGGGACGATACTGTAAATTCTCGAAAAAGTGCCCAATGTTCGTATTGATGCTCCACTGTCTATATGCAAGCATGAATGAAATCGGCACCTGTAGGGTAGTTAGGCTCTCCTCGCAGTAGAGAGGCAAATACTGTCTACATTAGTGTCAGTTACGATGGGACACTGCCTGATCGGCCAGAGTGTTGGGTATTGACTCCAAGGGCTTCTGCAGATGCTGTTGATATGAGCAATGCTCACCTGCTTTGTTACTGTCCCACATTGACTAAACGAAGTCTGGTCGGCCTACTAGGAAGTTTAAAACATCCTTCCGGTACCGATATTCGTACAATTGATATCTTTGTACATCAAATAGGTTGGTTTCGATGAGGGACATCTGAGCCCAAGGTATCGCTAGGTACCTAACTAACCTAACGGATATATGCCTTCACACCAACTCATGTCTTCAACATATTTATATCGGTGGGAAATATTGAAAGACATCTTAGAATATGATAGAATTTACTCAAATATGTCACTTCGACATATTAATGAAAATCTGATTTTTTTCTTAGAAACTGCAGATTTCTCTAGAGTATATACAATCAATAACGTATCGATAGTGATTACACAAAAAAAATTCAAAAAAAGTAGTGACGATGTTATTATTGCGATCCAGAAATACTTCTGTATCGGATCTTCATCGATTAATTTACTATGGGTTTGTCACGCCATTTGCCACGAACGACTTCGAATTACCATTGTACAGATATATATGAATAATTGAGCGTATGAGTACTTTTTTGATAACTCCTCTGCTTTTGATGCTTCCTTTATCTAGGAATTATTAAATGGAGGTGCCTAGGTTCGAATACCAGGTCTCAATCCCGGGTCCGTGGTCGAATCCCACAAAATGCATTAACTTCTTCTTTGGAAGTTCTTAAAAAGTGATTCCTTAGGAAGTACTTGCATATTTTGTTGCTGTGTATATCCAAATCAGAAGAAATAGGTGTTTTATATAAATCGGAACCAATTTTTGCAAACTTGACAGTGTTTGTTTCTATATAAAGAAACACCCTCCGATTTTCTTTAATCTTGCTGATCCGATGTAAAATAAAACATTATTGACATTGTGTCATATTGGCAAATTGGAGAGAACGATTGCTTAAAAATTGTAAGGATTCGGTTTTGGGTTGAAAAACTATTTGGTTTAAAATTTAGAAATTTTGGAAAGTAATTCTAAGTCTTGCAGCATAATAAACAGTTCGTTATGTATAATAGATAGATAACAGATCGATATAATTTGAACGTTAATTTTTTATGGTTAATTAGAAATGTATACATAAATTAAAAATATAACAGATAATAGAAAGTCTTATCCGTCTTCCCTACTCAACTGCTACAATTGACATGGGATGGTCTCACGAATGTATGATATATTCCACTCCCAACGCTGTTATCTTAATGACAGTTCATATCTACAGCCATAAAATGTCATCCGTCATTAATGGTCCTTTTAACAGTAAAAGATAATTTATAGCAATCGCTAAAAGGGACTGCAAATTTTGAACAATGGCATGCGGCATTTATCGAATAAACATTTAAATATCCGGACACACCCCCACTCTAAACTCTGATTAGATCATCCACCACCACCACCACCATTGCCATCCACAGGGAAACTTTTATCAAAATTCAAACTCGGCATTTAAGTTGACTGAATATACTCTCCAGTGATATCCTTGTGGGTTATTTATAATCTTCCCTCGAACAAAAAAACGTATAAACGCACTAAAAACTTTATATTTAAACATTTAAATCCCAAAATATGTCACACAGCACAACACAGTCTCATGGTGCGTGAATTATTAAAAACCAAAAACTGAAGAAAAGAAACTTCCCCTCAAAAAGAAAAAAAATAACTTTGTTTTCGTGAATTTTCACAAACTTTAATTCGAGTTTGCATTTTTTTGGCTGCATATGGTTGTGGAGAGATGTCAAGTCTCACACCCCCCAAAATCCCACAAAAAACTTTGCAGACATCAACAACGTAATATCTCTTATTTCCTTTTTGCCACTTCCTTTACAGCTTTGTGTGGTTTTCTTTATTTTATTTTATCGGCGGGAATGCCGCCACTAAAGTACCGTCGCAATACTTACCCATATCCCATTCACAGTTTAGAGGGAAACGAATGAATTTAATAAATCTTCGCACTTAATGTGTTAAAAACAGTCATCGATTTTCACTCGACAATTTTCTTTTGTCTCGCAACTTTGCACTTCGCTGTGACGGAGTGCAGAAAGAGAGAGGTTTTTGTTGCCTTTTTTTGCAACGGCATTTGTAAAATGAAAAATCTGCGGAATGGAAATGGATTTCATTTGCCAACAATTTGCTTCTGTATTTATATACCCTACATTATGTACTACTCAGTTCGGAGTTATTAAAAGTAAAGTATGAAAATTCACAAACAAAAAACGATCAAAGAAATATTTGCAGAATGGCTGGCGGTTGTAGCGTGACTGGTTTAGGTGTAGGTTAAGATTGTCTGCAGGACAGGCTCACTTAAGGTGTGTACAGACGATTGCCAGATCGGCAAACGTTATCAACCCTGTTAAATTGTTGCAAATGTACGGAAATTGACAGGTTGTTAGGCAAATGTTAATTGACTGTTCAGACGATTGCAAGAAAACCTTCAAATTTCATATATTTTGTTAATATTTATATGCAGGATTGCCAATTAAAATATTTTATAGACAGTGCTGCCAATAAAAAGTTTTTCTGGCAATGGCGCCGTTGTCACATGCATAAACTTCGCACATCAACAAATCTGCAAATTATCTCACAATGACTTTTCTGTCAACGTTGCGAGACAAAAATTGTTTGTTCACACGGTTGTACGTTCACAGGGTTGCATTTTTCCGCCATTTTTCGGACAATGTTGTCCGATCAGGCAATCGTCTAAACATACCTTTAGACTGTTTAGTACATGGTGCTAGCACAATGACGTAAGGCAAAACATAAATTTTCCCTAGACCCGCCCTTTGAACCAATTTTATTGCTTTAGAATGTTCAATATTTGGCGGAATTTAACATTAGCTAAGTCGGCTAACTTCCCAATGATATGAGAGTATAGGATAGCCTGCCACTTTCTGGAGAGAATGGCACTCAAAAGGTGTTTTTTATTAATTCTTCCTTCTCTTCGTCTCCGTAGCTTCTGTAAAAGTCATTTCGTAAGACCTTCAAACTCTCTGCTAGCTCTTCATTAAGAATGTGACCCGTCATGACAGACGTGATAAGCTAGCAGTGCGTTTGGAACTTAGACAGGCCACAACCGCCTGCAATTTATGCAGTTCTTGGCTACTGATCACCTGACATTTGTTGCCATACAGGCAATATCTCGCATGAAGAGCTTGTACCTCACTAGAGCCATCCACTTATTATCCAGTTCCCCTGGACCGTGTAAAGTAGTTCCTAGTCTCGTAAGTTAATCTGCTTTGCAGTTCCTTGTAGCTCGACACCCAAATCACGTGAATGTTGAACTCTTCAACCATCTCGTTAAGAGATGTTCGACAGTCGAGGGGTGTTTTTGAATTCAGGAATATATTTTCCAGGGACTTTAAGTCAGACTGACTACCTGAGAATATATTGATGATGTCTTTAATTAGAACATGAATGAAGGTTCAGAACACTGCCTGCTTAAGCAAAAGTGGATCTTTAACGTCTACAGCGACAGAGGTTCATCAAGACCATCATCATCTACTGCCGATTGATATTGTGGCTAGAGAAATTGCAACCAGAGCGGCATTAAGACTGATATGTCTATCAATGTGCAAGTACAAGATCTACTGATACATGAGGAGAAAACGTTGTAGTACAATGGTAACTGACCGAATGGACTATATATTTACCAAAGGTGTGTACCTTTGAGGCGACTAAGATATCCCCGCAGATGTCTTAACGATATGGCTGAGCAGTTTAACATATAACTTATATGGGTGCTTGGGTATGGAGATATCCCGGGGAACTGCAAAACTGATGAACTTGCTAGGAAACGGACGACATTAGA